>CATQJD010000126.1:0-492450 GCA_958298945.1 Atherix ibis
GAATATGAAGTAGTATATTTAAGAGGAATATGAAGTAGTATGTTTAATAAGAATATGAAGTAGTATATTAAAGAGGAATATGACGTAGTATGTTTAAGAGCAATATGAAGTAGTATGTTTAAGAGGAATATGAAGTAGTATGTTTAAGAGCAATATGAAGTAGTATGTTTAAGAGGAATATGAAGTATTGTGTTTAAGAGGAATATGAAGTGGTATGTTTAAGAGGAGTATGAAGTAGTATATTTAAGAAGAATATGAAGTAGTATGTTTAAGAGGAATAGGAAGTAGTATGTTTAAGAGGAATATGAAGTATTTTGTTTAAGAGGAAAATGAAGTAGTATGTTTAAGAGGAATATGAAGAAGTATATTTTAGATGAATATGAAGTAGTATATTTAAGAGGAATAGGAAGAAGTATATTTAAGAGGAATATGAAGTAGTATGTTTAAGAGGAATACGAAGTAGTATGTTTAAGAGGAATATGAAGTAGTATATTTAAGAGGAATATGAAGTAGTATATTTAAGAAGAATATGAAGTAGTTTATTTAAGAAGAATATGAAGCAGTATGTTTAAGAGGAACATGATGTGGTATGTTTAAGAGGAATATGAAGTAGTATGTTTAAGAGGAGTATAAAGTAGTATATTTAAGAGGAATATGAAGTAGTATGTTTAAGAGGAATATGAAGTAGTATGTTTAAGAGGAATATGATGTAGTATGTTTAAGAGGAATATGAAGTAGTATGTTTAAGAGGAATTTGAAGTAGTATGTTTAAGAGGAATATGAAGTAGTATATTTAAGAGGAATATGACGTAGTATGTTTAGAGGAATATGAAGTAGTATGTTTAAGAGGAATATGAAGTAGTATATTTAAGAGCAATATGAAGTAGTATGTTTAAGAGGAATATGAAGTAGTATGTTTAAGAGGAATATGAACTAGTATGCTTAAGAGGAGTATGAAGTAGTATATTTAAGAGGAATATGAAGTAGTATGTTTAAGAGGAATATGAAGTAGTATGTTTAAGAGGAATATGATGTAGTATGTTTAAGAGGAATATGAAGTAGTATGTTTAAGAGGAATATGAAGTAGTATGTTTAAGAGGAATATGAAGTAGTATGTTTAAGAGGAATTTGAAGTAGTATGTTTAAGAGGAATATGAAGTAGTATATTAAAGAGGAATATGACGTAGTATGTTTAAGAGCAATATGAAGTAGTATGTTTAAGAGGAATATGAAGTAGTATGTTTAAGAGCAATATGAAGTAGTATGTTTAAGAGGAATATGAAGTATTGTGTTTAAGAGGAATATGAAGTGGTATGTTTAAGAGGAGTATGAAGTAGTATATTTAAGAAGAATATGAAGTAGTATGTTTAAGAGGAATAGGAAGTAGTATGTTTAAGAGGAATATGAAGTATTTTGTTTAAGAGGAAAATGAAGTAGTATGTTTAAGAGGAATATGAAGAAGTATATTTTAGATGAATATGAAGTAGTATATTTAAGAGGAATAGGAAGAAGTATATTTAAGAGGAATATGAAGTAGTATGTTTAAGAGGAATACGAAGTAGTATGTTTAAGAGGAATATGAAGTAGTATATTTAAGAGGAATATGAAGTAGTATATTTAAGAAGAATATGAAGTAGTTTATTTAAGAAGAATATGAAGCAGTATGTTTAAGAGGAACATGATGTGGTATGTTTAAGAGGAATATGAAGTAGTATGTTTAAGAGGAATATGATGTAGTATGTTTAAGAGGAATATGAAGTAGTATGTTTAAGAGGAATATGAAGTAGTATGTTTAAGAGGAATATGAAGTAGTATGTTTAAGAGGAATTTGAAGTAGTATGTTTAAGAGGAATATGAAGTAGTATATTAAAGAGGAATATGACGTAGTATGTTTAAGAGCAATATGAAGTAGTATGTTTAAGAGGAATATGAAGTAGTATGTTTAAGAGCAATATGAAGTAGTATGTTTAAGAGGAATATGAAGTATTGTGTTTAAGAGGAATATGAAGTGGTATGTTTAAGAGGAGTATGAAGTAGTATATTTAAGAGGAATATGAAGTAGTATGTTTAAGAGGAATAGGAAGTAGTATGTTTAAGAGGAATATGAAGTATTTTGTTTAAGAGGAAAATGAAGTAGTATGTTTAAGAAAAATATGAAGTAGTATATTTAAGAGGAATATGAAGTAGTATGTTTAAGAGGAATATGAAGTAGTATGTTTAAGAGGAATATGATGTAGTATGTTTAAGAGGAATATGAAGTAGTATGTTTAAGAGGAATATGAAGTAGTATGTTTAAGAGGAATATGAAGTAGTATGTTTAAGAGGAATTTGAAGTAGTATGTTTAAGAGGAATATGAAGTAGTATATTAAAGAGGAATATGACGTAGTATGTTTAAGAGCAATATGAAGTAGTATGTTTAAGAGGAATATGAAGTAGTATGTTTAAGAGCAATATGAAGTAGTATGTTTAAGAGGAATATGAAGTATTGTGTTTAAGAGGAATATGAAGTGGTATGTTTAAGAGGAGTATGAAGTAGTATATTTAAGAGGAATATGAAGTAGTATGTTTAAGAGGAATAGGAAGTAGTATGTTTAAGAGGAATATGAAGTATTTTGTTTAAGAGGAAAATGAAGTAGTATGTTTAAGAGGAATATGAAGAAGTATATTTTAGATGAATATGAAGTAGTATATTTAAGAGGAATAGGAAGAAGTATATTTAAGAGGAATATGAAGTAGTATGTTTAAGAGGAATATGAAGTAGTATGTTTAAGAGGAATATGAAGTAGTATATTTAAGAGGAATATGAAGTAGTATATTTAAGAAGAATATGAAGTAGTTTATTTAAGAAGAATATGAAGCAGTATGTTTAAGAGGAACATGATGTGGTATGTTTAAGAGGAATATGAAGTAGTATATTTAAGAGGAATATGAAGAAGTATATTTAAGAGGAATATGAAGTAGTATGTTTAAGAGGAATATGATGTAGTATGTTTAAGAGGAATATGAAGTAGTATGCCTAAGAGGAATATGAAGTAGTATGTTTAAGAGGAATATGAAGTAGTATCTTTAAGAGGAATATGATGTAGTATGTTTAAGAGGAATATGAAGTAGTATGTTTAAGAGTTATATGAAGTAGTATGTTTAAGAGGAATATGAAGTAGTATGTTTAAGAGGAATATGAAGTAGTATGTTTAAGAGGAATATGAAGTATTATGTTTAAGAGGAATATGAAGTATTATGTTTAAGAGGAATATGAAGAAGTATATTTAAGATGAATAGGAAGTAGTATATTTAAGAGGAATATGAAGAAGTATATTTAAGAGGAATATGAAGTAGTATGTTTAAGAGGAATATGAAGTAGTATGTTTAAGAGGAATATGAAGTAGTATATTTAAGAGGAATATGAAGTAGTATATTTAAGAAGAATATGAAGTAGTTTATTTAAGAAGAATATGAAGTAGTATGTTTAAGAGGAACATGAAGTTGTATGTTTAAGAGGAATATGAAGTAGTATATTTAAGAGGAATATGAAGAAGTATATTTAAGAGGAATATGAAGTAGTATGTTTAAGAGGAATATGATGTAGTATGTTTAAGAGGAATATGAAGTAGTATGCTTAAGAGGAATAGGAAGTAATATGTCTTAAAGGAATAGAAAGTAGTATGTTTAGGAGGAATATAAAGTAATATGTTTAAGAGGAATATGAAGTAGTATGTTTAAGAGGAATATGAAGTAGTATGTTTAAGAGGAATATGAAGTAGTATGTTTAAGAGGAATATGAAGAAGTATATTTAAGAGGAATATGAAGAAGTATATTTTAGATGAATATGAAGTAGTATATTTAAGAGAAATATGAAGAAGTATATTTAAGAGGAATATGAAGTAGTATGTTTAAGAGGAATATGAAATAGTATATTTAAGAGGAATATGAAGTAGTATATTTAAGAGGAATATGAAGTAGTATATTTAAGAAGAATATGAAGTAGTTTATTTAAGAAGAATATGAAGAAGTATGTTTAAGAGGAACATGAAGTGGTATGTTTAAGAGGAATATGAAGTAGTATATTTAAGAGGAATATGAAGAAGTATATTTAAGAGGAATATGAAGTAGTATGTTTAAGAGGAATATGATGTAGTATGTTTAAGAGGAATATGAAGTAGTATGCTTTAGAGGAATATGAAGTAGTATGTTTAAGAGGAATATGAAGTAGTATCTTTAAGAGGAATATGATGTACTATGTTTAAGAGGAATATGAGGTAGTATGTTTAAGAGTTATATGAAGTAGTATGTTTAAGAGGAATATGAAGTAGTATGTTTGATAGGAATATGAAGTAGTATGTTTAAGAGGAATATGAAGTATTATGTTTAAGAGGAATATGAAGTAGTATGTTTAAGAGGAATATGAAGAAGTATATTTAAGGGGAATATGAAGTAGTATGTTTATGAGGAATATGAAGTAGCATGTTTAAGAGGAATATGAAGTAGTATATTTAAGAGGAATATGAAGTAGTATATTTAAGAAGAATATGAAGTAGTTTATTTAAGAAGAATATGAAGTAGTATGTTTAAGAGGAACATGATGTGGTATGTTTACGAGGAATATGAAGTAGTATATTTAAGAGGAATATGAAGAAGTATATTTAAGAGGAATATGAAGTAGTATGTTTAAGAGGAATATGATGTAGTATGTTTAAGAGGAATATGAAGTAGTATGCTTAAGAGGAATAGGAAGTAATATGTCTTAAAGGAATAGAAAGTAGTATGTTTAGGAGGAATATGAAGTAATATGTTTAAGAGGAATATGAAGTAGTATGTTTAAGAGGAATATGAAGTAGTATAATTAAGAGGAATATGAAGTTGTATGTTTAAGAAGAATATGAAGAAGTATATTTAAGAGGAATAAATGTTTAAGAGGAATATTTGAAGTAGTATGTATAAGAGGAATATGAAGTAGTATGTTTAAGAGGAATAAGAAGTAGTATATTTAAGAGGAATATGTAGTAGTATGTTTAAGAGGAATATGAAGTAGAATGTTTAAGAGGAATATGAATCATATATTTAAGAGGAATATGAAATAGTATATTTAAGAGTAATATTAAGTAGTATATTTAAGAGAAATATGAAGTTGTATATTTAAGAGGAAAATGAAGTAGTATGTTTAAGAGGAATATGAAGTAGTATGTTTAAGAGGAATATGAATTTGTATATTTAAGAGGAATATGAAGTAGTATATTTAAGAGTAATATGAAGTAGTATGTTTAAGAGGAATATGAAGTAGTATATTTAAGAGGAATATGAAGTAGTATATTTAAGAGGAATATGAACTAATATGTTTAAGAGGAATATGAAGTAGTATATTTAAGAGGAATATGAAGTAGTATGTTTAAGAGGAATAAGAAGTATTATATTAAAGAGGAATATGAAGTAGTATGTTTAAGAGGAATATGAAGGAGTATGTTTAAGAGGAATATGAAGTCGTATGTTTAAGAGGAATATGAAGTAGTATGATTAAGAGCAATATGAAGTAGTATGTTTAAGAGGAATATGAAGTAGTATGTTTAAGAGGAATATGAAGTAGTATGTTTATGAGGAGTATGAAGTAGTATATTTAAGAGGAATATGAAGTAGTATGTTTAAGAGGAATATGATGTAGTATGTTTAAGAGGAATATGAAGTAGTATGTTTAAGAGGAATATGAAGTAGTATGTTTAAAAGGAATATGAAGTAGTATGTTTAAGAGGAATTTGAAGTAGTATGTTTAAGAGGAATATGAAGTAGTATATTTATGAGGAATAGGAAGTAGTATATTAAAGAGGAATATGAAGTAGTATGTTTAAGAGGAATAAGAAGAAGTATGCTTAAGAGCAATATGAAGTAGTATGTTTAAGAGGAATATGAAGTAGTATGTTTAAGAGGAATATGAAGTAGTATGTTTAAGAGGAGTATAAAGTGGTATATTTAAGAGGAATATGAAGTAGTATGTTTAAGAGGAATATGAAGTAGTATGTTTCAGAGGAATATGAAGTAGTATGTTTAAGAGGAATTTGAAGTAGTATGTTTAAGAGGAATATGAAGTAGTATGTTTCAGAGGAATATGAAGTAGTATGTTTAAGAGGAATTTGAAGTAGTATGTTTAAGAGGAATATGAAGTAGTATATTTATGAGGAATATGAAGTAGTATATTTAAGAGGAATATGACGTAGTATGTTTAAGAGGAATATGAAGTAGTATGTTTAAGAGGAATATTAAGTAGTATGTTTAAGAGAAATATGAAGTAGTATGTTTAAGAGGAATATGAAGTAGTATGTTTAAGAAGAATTTGAATTAGTATGTTTAAGAGGAATATGAAGTTGTATATTTATGAGGAATATGAAGTAGTATATTTAAGAGGAATATGACGTAGTATGTTTAAGAGGAATATGAAGTAGTATGTTTAAGAGGAATATGAAGTATTATATTTAAGAGGAATATGAAGTAGTATGTTTAAGAGGAATATGAAGTAGTATGTTTAAGAGGAATAAGAAGTATTATATTTGAGAGGAATATGAAGTAGTATGTTTAAGAGGAATATGAAGTAGTATGTTTAAGAGGAATATGAAGTGGTATGTTTAAGAGGAATATGAAGTAGTATGTTTAAGAGGAATATTAAGTAGTATGTTTAAGAGAAATATGAAGTAGTATGTTTAAGAGGAATATGAAGTAGTATGTTTAAGAAGAATTTGAAGTAGTATGTTTAAGAGGAATATGAAGTTGTATATTTATGAGGAATATGAAGTAGTATATTTAAGAGGAATATGACGTAGTATGTTTAAGAGGAATATGAAGTAGTATGTTTAAGAGGAATATGAAGTATTATATTTAAGAGGAATATGAAGTAGTATGTTTAAGAGGAATATGAAGTAGTATGTTTAAGAGGAATAAGAAGTATTATATTTAAGAGGAATATGAAGTAGTATGTTTAAGAGGAATATGAAGTAGTATGTTTAAGAGGAATATGAAGTAGTATGTTTAAGAGGAATATGAAGTAGTATGTTTAAGAGCAATATGAAGTAGTATGTTTAAGAGGAATATGAAGTAGTATGTTTAAGAGGAATATGAAGTAGTATGTTTAAGAGTTATATGAAGTAGTATGTTTAAGAGGAATATGAAGTAGTATGTTTAAGAGGAATATGAAGTAGTATGTTTAAGAGGAATATGAAGTATTATTTTTAAGAGGAATATGAAGTAGTATGTTTAAGAGGAATATGAAGTAGTATGTTTAAGAGGAATATGAAGAAGTATATTTAAGATAAATATGAAGTAGTATATTTAAGACGAATATGAAGAAGTATATTTAAGAGGAATATGAAGTAGTATGTTTAAGAGGAATATGAAGTAGTATGTTTAAGAGGAATATGAAGTAGTATATTTAAGAGGAATATGAAGTAGTATATTTAAGAAGAATATGAAATAGTTTATTTAAGAAGAATATGAAGCAGTATGTTTAAGAAGAACATGAAGTGGTATGTTTAAGAGGAATATGAAGTAGTATATTTAAGAGGAATATGAAGAAGTATATTTAAGAGGAATATGAAGTAGTATGTTTAAGAGGAATATGATGTAGTATGTTTAAGAGGAATATGAAGTAGTGTGCTTAAGAGGAATATGAAGTAGTATGTTTAAGAGTAATATGAAGTAGTATGTTTAAGAGGCATATGATGTAGTATGTTTAAGAGGAATATGAAGTAGTATGTTTCAGAGTTATATGAAGTAGTATGATTAAGAGGAATATGAAGTAGTATGTTTAAGAGGAATATGAAGTAGTACGTTTAAGAGGAATATGAAGTATTATGTTTAAGAGGAATATGAAGAAGTATATTTAAGATGAATATGAAGTAGTATATTTAAGAGGAATATGAAGAAGTATATTTAAGAGGAATATGAAGTAGTATGTTTAAGAGGAATATGAAGTAGTATGTTTAAGAGGAATATGAAGTAGTATATTTAAGAGGAATATGAAGTAGTATATTTATGAAGAATATGAAGTAGTTTATTTAAGAAGAATATGAAGTAGTATGTTTAAGAGGAACATGAAGTGGTATGTTTAAGAGGAATATGAAGTAGTATATTTAAGAGGAATATGAAGAAGTATATTTAAGAGGAATATGAAGTAGTATGTTTAAGAGGAATATGAAGTAGTATGTTTAAGAGCAATATGAAGTAGTATGTTTAAGAGGAATATGAAGTAGTATGTTTAAGAGGAATATGAATTAGTATGTTTAAGAGTTATATGAAGTAGTATGTTAAGAGGAATATGAAGTAGTATGTTTAAGAGGAATATGAAGTAGTATGTTTAAGAGGAATATGAAGTATTATGTTTAAGAGGAATATGAAGTAGTATGTTTAAGAGGAATATGAAGAAGTATATTTAAGATGAATATGAAGTAGTATATTTAAGAGAAATATGAAGAAGTATATTTAAGAGGAATATGAAGTAGTATGTTTAAGAGGAATATGAAGTAGTATGTTTAAGATGAATATGAAGTAGTATGTTTAAGATGAATATGAAGTGGTATGTTTAGGAGGAATATGAAGTAGTATGTTTAAGAAGAATATGAAGTAGTATGTTTAAGACGAATATGAAGGAGTATGTTTAAGAGGAATATGAAGTCGTATGTTTAAGAGGAATATGGAGTAGTATGATTAAGAGCAATATGAAGTAGTATGTTTAAGAGGAATATGAAGTAGTATGTTTAAGAGGAATATGAAGTAGTATGTTTAAGAGGAGTATGAAGTAGTATATTTAAGAGGAATATGAAGTAGTATGTTTAAGAGGAATATGAAGTAGTATGTTTAAGAGGAATATGATGTAGTATGTTTAAGAGGAATATGAAGTAGTATGTTTAAGAGGAATATGAAGTAGTATGTTTAAAAGGAATATGAAGTAGTATGTTTAAGAGGAATTTGAAGTAGTATGTTTAAGAGGAATATGAAGTAGTATGTTTAAGAGGAGTATAAAGTGGTATATTTAAGAGGAATATGAAGTAGTATGTTTAAGAGGAATATGAAGTAGTATGTTTAAAAGGAATATGATGTAGTATGTTTAAGAGGAATATGAAGTAGTATGTTTAAGAGGAATATGAAGTAGTATGTTTCAGAGGAATATGAAGTAGTATGTTTAAGAGGAATTTGAAGTAGTATGTTTAAGAGGAATATGAAGTAGTATATTTATGAGGAATATGAAGTAGTATATTTAAGAGGAATATGACGTAGTATGTTTAAGAGGAATATGAAGTAGTATGTTTAAGAGGAATATTAAGTAGTATGTTTAAGAGAAATATGAAGTAGTATGTTTAAGAGGAATATGAAGTAGTATGTTTAAGAGGAATTTGAATTAGTATGTTTAAGAGGAATATGAAGTAGTATATTTATGAGGAATATGAAGTAGTATATTTAAGAGGAATATGACGTAGTATGTTTAAGAGGAATATGAAGTAGTATGTTTAAGAGGAATATGAAGTAGTATGCTTAAGAGCAATATGAAGTAGTATGTTTAAGAGGAATATGAAGTAGTATGTTTAAGAGGAATATGAAGTAGTATGTTTAAGAGGAGTATAAAGTGGTATATTTAAGAGGAATATGAAGTAGTATGTTTAAGAGGAATATGAAGTAGTATGTTTAAAAGGAATATGATGTAGTATGTTTAAGAGGAATATGAAGTAGTATGTTTAAGAGGAATATGAAGTAGTATGTTTCAGAGGAATATGAAGTAGTATGTTTAAGAGGAATTTGAAGTAGTATGTTTAAGAGGAATATGAAGTAGTATATTTATGAGGAATATGAAGTAGTATATTTAAGAGGAATATGACGTAGTATGTTTAAGAGGAATATGAAGTAGTATGTTTAAGAGGAATATTAAGTAGTATGTTTAAGAGAAATATGAAGTAGTATGTTTAAGAGGAATATGAAGTAGTATGTTTAAGAGGAATTTGAATTAGTATGTTTAAGAGGAATATGAAGTTGTATATTTATGAGGAATATGAAGTAGTATATTTAAGAGGAATATGACGTAGTATGTTTAAGAGGAATATGAAGTAGTATGTTTAAGAGGAATATGAAGTATTATATTTAAGAGGAATATGAAGTAGTATGTTTAAGAGGAATATGAAGTAGTATGTTTAAGAGGAATAAGAAGTATTATATTTAAGAGGAATATGAAGTAGTATGTTTAAGAGGAATATGAAGTAGTATGTTTAAGAGGAATATGAAGTGGTATGTTTAAGAGGAATATGAAGTAGTATGTTTAAGAGGAATATTAAGTAGTATGTTTAAGAGAAATATGAAGTAGTCTGTTTAAGAGGAATATGAAGTAGTATGTTTAAGAAGAATTTGAAGTAGTATGTTTAAGAGGAATATGAAGTTGTATATTTATGAGGAATATGAAGTAGTATATTTAAGAGGAATATGACGTAGTATGTTTAAGAGGAATAAGAAGTATTATATTTAAGAGGAATATGAAGTAGTATGTTTAAGAGGAATATGAAGTAGTATGTTTAAGAGGAATATGAAGTAGTATGTTTAAGAGGAATATGAAGTAGTATGTTTAAGAGCAATATGAAGTAGTATGTTTAAGAGGAATATGAAGTAGTATGTTTAAGAGGAATATGAAGTAGTATGTTTAAGAGTTATATGAAGTAGTATGTTTAAGAGGAATATGAAGTAGTATGTTTAAGAGGAATATGAAGTAGTATGTTTAAGAGGAATATGAAGTATTATGTTTAAGAGGAATATGAAGTAGTATGTTTAAGAGGAATATGAAGAAGTATATTTAAGATAAATATGAAGTAGTATATTTAAGAGGAATATGAAGAAGTATATTTAAGAGGAATATGAAGTAGTATGTTTAAGAGGAATATGAAGTAGTATGTTTAAGAGGAATATGAAGTAGTATATTTAAGAGGAATATGAAGTAGTATATTTAAGAAGAATATGAAATAGTTTATTTAAGAAGAATATGAAGCAGTATGTTTAAGAAGAACATGAAGTGGTATGTTTAAGAGGAATATGAAGTAGTATATTTAAGAGGAATATGAAGAAGTATATTTAAGAGGAATATGAAGTAGTATGTTTAAGAGGAATATGATGTAGTATGTTTAAGAGGAATATGAAGTAGTGTGCTTAAGAGGAATATGAAGTAGTATGTTTAAGAGGAATAAGAAGAAGTATGCTTAAGAGCAATATGAAGTAGTATGTTTAAGAGGAATATGAAGTAGTATGTTTAAGAGGAATATGAAGTAGTATGTTTAAGAGGAGTATAAAGTGGTATATTTAAGAGGAATATGAAGTAGTATGTTTAAGAGGAATATGAAGTAGTATGTTTAAAAGGAATATGATGTAGTATGTTTAAGAGGAATATGAAGTAGTATGTTTAAGAGGAATATGAAGTAGTATGTTTCAGAGGAATATGAAGTAGTATGTTTAAGAGGAATTTGAAGTAGTATGTTTAAGAGGAATATGAAGTAGTATATTTATGAGGAATATGAAGTAGTATATTTAAGAGGAATATGACGTAGTATGTTTAAGAGGAATATGAAGTAGTATGTTTAAGAGGAATATTAAGTAGTATGTTTAAGAGAAATATGAAGTAGTATGTTTAAGAGGAATATGAAGTAGTATGTTTAAGAGGAATTTGAATTAGTATGTTTAAGAGGAATATGAAGTTGTATATTTATGAGGAATATGAAGTAGTATATTTAAGAGGAATATGACGTAGTATGTTTAAGAGGAATATGAAGTAGTATGTTTAAGAGGAATATGAAGTATTATATTTAAGAGGAATATGAAGTAGTATGTTTAAGAGGAATATGAAGTAGTATGTTTAAGAGGAATAAGAAGTATTATATTTAAGAGGAATATGAAGTAGTATGTTTAAGAGGAATATGAAGTAGTATGTTTAAGAGGAATATGAAGTGGTATGTTTAAGAGGAATATGAAGTAGTATGTTTAAGAGGAATATTAAGTAGTATGTTTAAGAGAAATATGAAGTAGTATGTTTAAGAGGAATATGAAGTAGTATGTTTAAGAAGAATTTGAAGTAGTATGTTTAAGAGGAATATGAAGTTGTATATTTATGAGGAATATGAAGTAGTATATTTAAGAGGAATATGACGTAGTATGTTTAAGAGGAATAAGAAGTATTATATTTAAGAGGAATATGAAGTAGTATGTTTAAGAGGAATATGAAGTAGTATGTTTAAGAGGAATATGAAGTAGTATGTTTAAGAGGAATATGAAGTAGTATGTTTAAGAGCAATATGAAGTAGTATGTTTAAGAGGAATATGAAGTGGTATGTTTAAGAGGAATATGAAGTAGTATGTTTAAGAGTTATATGAAGTAGTATGTTTAAGAGGAATATGAAGTAGTATGTTTAAGAGGAATATGAAGTAGTATGTTTAAGAGGAATATGAAGTATTATGTTTAAGAGGAATATGAAGTAGTATGTTTAAGAGGAATATGAAGAAGTATATTTAAGATAAATATGAAGTAGTATATTTAAGAGGAATATGAAGAAGTATATTTAAGAGGAATATGAAGTAGTATGTTTAAGAGGAATATGAAGTAGTATGTTTAAGAGGAATATGAAGTAGTATATTTAAGAGGAATATGAAGTAGTATATTTAAGAAGAATATGAAATAGTTTATTTAAGAAGAATATGAAGCAGTATGTTTAAGAAGAACATGAAGTGGTATGTTTAAGAGGAATATGAAGTAGTATATTTAAGAGGAATATGAAGAAGTATATTTAAGAGGAATATGAAGTAGTATGTTTAAGAGGAATATGATGTAGTATGTTTAAGAGGAATATGAAGTAGTGTGCTTAAGAGGAATATGAAGTAGTATGTTTAAGAGGAATATGAAGTAGTATGTTTAAGAGGCATATGATGTAGTATGTTTAAGAGGAATATGAAGTAGTATGTTTCAGAGTTATATGAAGTAGTATGATTATGAGGAATATGAAGTAGTATGTTTAAGAGGAATATGAAGTAGTACGTTTAAGAGGAATATGAAGTATTATGTTTAAGAGGAATATGAAGAAGTATATTTAAGATGAATATGAAGTAGTATATTTAAGAGGAATATGAAGAAGTATATTTAAGAGGAATATGAAGTAGTATGTTTAAGAGGAATATGAAGTAGTATGTTTAAGAGGAATATGAAGTAGTATATTTAAGAGGAATATGAAGTAGTATATTTATGAAGAATATGAAGTAGTTTATTTAAGAAGAATATGAAGTAGTATGTTTAAGAGGAACATGAAGTGGTATGTTTAAGAGGAATATGAAGTAGTATATTTAAGAGGAATATGAAGAAGTATATTTAAGAGGAATACGAAGTAGTATGTTTAAGAGGTATATGAAGTAGTATGTTTAAGAGCAATATGAAGTAGTATGTTTAAGAGGAATATGAAGTAGTATGTTTAAGAGGAATATGAATTAGTATGTTTAAGAGTTATATGAAGTAGTATGTTAAGAGGAATATGAAGTAGTATGTTTAAGAGGAATATGAAGTAGTATGTTTAAGAGGAATATGAAGTATTATGTTTAAGAGGAATATGAAGTAGTATGTTTAAGAGGAATATGAAGAAGTATATTTAAGATGAATATGAAGTAGTATATTTAAGAGAAATATGAAGAAGTATATTTAAGAGGAATATGAAGTAGTATGTTTAAGAGGAATATGAAGTAGTATGTTTAAGAGGAATATGAAGTAGTATATTTAAGAGGAATATGAAGAAGTATATTTAAGAAGAATATGAAATAGTTTATTTAAGAAGAATATGAAGCAGTATGTTTAAGAGGAACATGAAGTGGTATATTTAAGAGGAATATGAAGTAGTTTATTTAAGAGGAATATGAAGAAGTATATTTAAGAGGAATATGAAGTAGTATGTTTAAGAGGAATATGATGTAGTATGTTTAAGAGGAATATGAAGTAGTATGCTTAAGAGGAATATGAAGTAGTATGTTTAAGAGGAATATGAAGTAGTATGTTTAAGAGGCATATGATGTAGTATGTTTAAAAGGAATATGAAGTAGTATGTTTAAGAGTTATATGAAGTAGTATGATTAAGAGGAATATGAAGTAGTATGTTTAAGAGGAATATGAAGTAGTACGTTTAAGAAGAATATGAAGTATAATGTTTAAGAGGAATATGAAGAAGTATATTTAAGATGAATATGAAGTAGTATATTTAAGAGGAATATGAAGAAGTATATTTAAGAGGAATATGAAGTAGTATGTTTAAGAAGAACATGAAGTAGTATGTTACAGAGGAATATGAAGTAGTATATTTAAGAGGAATATGAAATAGTATGTTTAAGAGGAATATGAAGTAGTATTTTTAAGATGAATGTGAAGTAATATATTTAAGGGGAATATGAAGTAGTATGTTTAGGAGGAATATGAAGTAGTATGTTTAAGAGGAATAAGAAGTATTATATTTAAGAGGAATAAGAAGTAGTATGTTTAAGAGGAATATGAAGTAGTATGTTTAAGAGGAATATGAAGTAGTATGTTTAAGAGGAATATGAAGTAGTATGTTTAAGAGGAATATGAAGTAGTATGTTTAAGAGCAATATGAAGTAGTATGTTTAAGAGGAATATGAAGTAGTATGTTTAAGAGGAATATGAAGTAGTATGTTTAAGAGGAGTATGAAGTAGTATATTTAAGAGGAATATGAAGTAGTATGTTTAAGAGGAATATGAAGTAGTATGTTTAAGAGGAATATGATGTAGTATGTTTAAGAGGAATATGAAGTAGTATGTTTAAGAGGAATATGAAGTAGTATGCTTAAGAGGAATATGAAGTAGTATGCTTAAGAGGAATTTGAAGTAGAATGTTTAAGAGGAATATGAAGTAGTATATTTATGAGGAATATGAAATAGTATGTTTAAGAGAAATATGAAGTAGTATGTTTAAGAGGAATATGAAGTAGTATGTTTAAGAGGAATATGAAGTAGTATTTTTAAGATGAATATGAAGTAATATATTTCAGAGGAATATGAAGTAGTATATTTAAGAGGAATATGAAGTAGTATGTTTAAGAGGAATAAGAAGTATTAAATTTAAGAGGAATATGAAGTAGTATGTTTAAGAGGAATATGAAGTAGTATGTTTAAGAGGAATATGAAGTAGTAAATTTAAGAGGAATATGAAATAGTATGTTTAAGAGAAATATGAAGTAGTATGTTTAAGAGGAATATGAAGTAGTATGTTTAAGAGGAATATGAAGTAGTATTTTTAAGATGAATATGAAGTAATATATTTCAGAGGAATATGAAGTAGTATATTTAAGAGGAATATGAAGTAGTATGTTTAAGAGGAATAAGAAGTATTAAATTTAAGAGGAATATGAAGTAGTATGTTTAAGAGGAATATGAAGTAGTATGTTTAAGAGGAATATGAAGTAGTATATTTAAGAGGAATATGAAGTAGTATATTTAAGAAGAATATGAAATAGTTTATTTAAGAACAATATGAAGCAGTATGTTTAAGAGGAACATGAAGTGGTATGTTTAAGAGGAATATGAAGTAGTATATTAAAGAGGAATATGAAGTAGTATGTTTAAGAGGAATATGAAGTAGTATGTTTAAGAGGCATATGATGTAGTATGTTTAAGAGGAATATGAAGTAGTATGTTTAAGAGTTATATGAAGTAGTATGATTAAGAGGAATATGAAGTAGTATGTTTAAGAGGAATATGAAGTAGTACGTTTAAGAGGAATATGAAGTATTATGTTTAAGAGGAATATGAAGCAGTATGTTTAAGAGGAAATTGAAGAAGTATATTTAAGATGAATATGAAGTAGTATATTTAAGAGGTATATGAAGAAGTATATTTAAGAGGAATATGAAGTAGTATGTTTAAGAGGAATATGAAGTAGTATGTTTAAGAGGAATATGAAGTAGTATATTTAAGAGGAATATGAAGTAGTATATTTATGAAGAATATGAAGTAGTTTATTCAAGAAGAATATGAAGTAGTATGTTTAAGAGGAACATGAAGTGGTATGTTTAAGAGGAATATGAAGTAGTATATTTAAGAGGAATATGAAGAAGTATATTTAAGAGGAATATGAAGTAGTATGTTTAAGAGGAATATGATGTAGTATGTTTAAGAGGAATATGAAGTAGTATGCTTAAGAGGAATAGGAAGTAATATGTCTTAAAGGAATAGAAAGTAGTATGTTTAGGAGGAATATGAAGTAGTATGTTTAAGAGGAATATGAAGTAGTATGTTTAAGAGGAATATGAAGTAGTATGTTTAAGAGGAATATGAAGTAGTATGTTTAAAAGAAATATGAAGAAGTATATTTAAGTGCAATAGGAAGTAATATGTTTAAGAGGAATTTGAAGTAGTATGTTTAAGAGGAATATGAAGTAGTATATTTAAGAGGAATATGAAGTAGTATATTTAAGAAAAATATGAAATAGTTTATTTAAGAAGAATATGAAGCAGTATGTTTAAGAGGAACATGAAGTGGTATGTTTAAGAGGAATATGAAGTAGTTTATTTAAGAGGAATATGAAGAAGTATATTTAAGAGGAATATGAAGTAGCATGTTTAAGAGGAATATGATGTAGTATGTTTAAGAGGAATATGAAGTAGTATGCTTAAGAGGAATATGAAGTATTATATTTAAGACTAATATGAAGTAGTATGTTTAAGAGGAATATGAAGTAGTATATTTAAGAAGAATATGACGTAGTATGTTTAAGAGAAATATGAAGTAGTATATTTAAGAGGAATATGAAGTAGTATGTTTAAGAGGAATAAGAAGTATTAAATTTAAGAGGAATATGAAGTAGTATGTTTAAGAGGAATATGAAGTAGTATGTTTAAGAGGAATATGAAGTACTATATTTAAGAGGAATATGAAGTAGTATATTTAAGAAGAATATGAAATAGTTTATTTAAGAAGAATATGAAGCAGTATGTTTAAGAGGAACATGAAGTGGTATGTTTAAGAGGAATATGAAGTAGTATATTTAAGAGGAATATGAAGAAGTATATTTAAGAGGAATATGAAGTAGTATGTTTAAGAGGAATATGATGTAGTATGTTTAAGAGGAATATGAAGTAGTATGCTTAAGAGGAATATGAAGTAGTATGTTTAAGAGGAATATGAAGTAGTATGTTTAAGAGGCATATGATGTAGTATGTTTAAGAGGAATATGAAGTAGTATGTTTAAGAGTTATATGAAGTAGTATGATTAAGAGGAATATGAAGTAGTATGTTTAAGAGGAATATGAAGTAGTACGTTTAAGAGGAATATGAAGTATTATGTTTAAGAGGAATATGAAGCAGTATGTTTAAGAGGAATATGAAGAAGTATATTTAAGATGAATATGAAGTAGTATATTTAAGAGGAATATGAAGAAGTATATTTAAGAGGAATATGAAGTAGTATGTTTAAGAGGAATATGAAGTAGTATGTTTAAGAGGAATATGAAGTAGTATATTTAAGAGGAATATGAAGTAGTATATTTAAGAAGAATATGAAGTAGTTTATTCAAGAAGAATATGAAGTAGTATGTTTAAGAGGAACATGAAGTGGTATGTTTAAGAGGAATATGAAGTAGTATATTTAAGAGGAATATGAAGAAGTATATTTAAGAGGAATATGAAGTAGTATGTTTAAGAGGAATATGATGTAGTATGTTTAAGAGGAATATGAAGTAGTATGCTTAAGAGGAATAGGAAGTAATATGTCTTAAAGGAATAGAAAGTAGTACGTTTAGGAGGAATATGAAGTAGTATGTTTAAGAGGAATTTGAAGTAGTATGTTTAAGAGGAATATGAAGTAGTATGTTTAAGAGGAATATGAAGTAGTATGTTTAAAAGAAATATGAAGAAGTATATTTAAGTGCAATAGGAAGTAGTATGTTTAAGAGGAATTTGAAGTAGTATGTTTAAGAGGAATATGAAGTAGTATATTTAAGAGGAATATGAAGTAGTATATTTAAGAAGAATATGAAATAGTTTATTTAAGAAGAATATGAAGCAGTATGTTTAAGAGGCACATGAAGTGGTATGTTTAAGAGGAATATGAAATAGTTTATTTAAGAGGAATATGAAGAAGTATATTTAAGAGGAATATGAAGTAGCATGTTTAAGAGGAATATGATGTAGTATGTTTAAGAGGAATATGAAGTAGTATGCTTAAGAGGAATATGAAGTATTATATTTAAGAGGAATATGAAGCAGTATGTTTAAGAGGAATATGAAGTAGTATATTTAAGAGGAATATGAAGTAGTATATTTAAGAAGAATATGAAATAGTTTATTTAAGAAGAATATGAAGCAGTATGTTTAAGAGGAACATGAAGTGGTATGTTTAAGAGGAATATGAAGTAGTTTATTTAAGAGGAATATAAAGAAGTATATTTAAGAGGAATATGAAGTAGCATGTTTAAGAGGAATATGATGTAGTATGTTTAAGAGGAATATGAAGTAGTATGCTTAAGAGGTATATGAAGTATTATATTTAAAAGGAATATGAAGTAGTATGTTTAAGAGGAATATGAAGTAGTATATTTATGAGGAATATGAAGTAGTATATTTAAGAAGAATATAACGTAGTATGTTTAAGAGAAATATGAAGTAGGATGTTTAAGAGGAATATGAAGTAGTATGTTTAAGAGAAATATGAAGTTGTATGTTTAAGAGGAATATGAAGTATTATATTTAAGAGGAATATGAAGTAGTAAGTTTAAGAGGAATATGAAGTAGTAAATTTAAGAGGAATATGAAGTAGTATGTTTAAGAGAAATATGAAGTAGTATGTTTAAGAGGAATATGAAGTAGTATGTTTAAGAGGAATATGAAGTAGTATTTTTAAGATGAATATGAAGTAATATATTTAAGAGGAATATGAAGTAGTATGTTTAAGAGGAATATGAAGTAGTATGTTTAAGAGGAATAAGAAGTATTATATTTAAGAGAAATATGAAGTAGTATGTTTAAGAGGAATATGAAGTAGTATGTTTAAGAGGAATATGAAGTAGTATATTTAAGAGGAATATGAAGTAGTATATTTAAGAAGAATATGAAATAGTTTATTTAAGAAGAATATGAAGCAGTATGTTTAAGAGGAACATGAAGTGGTATGTTTAAGAGGAATATGAAGTAGTATATTTAAGAGGAATATGAAGTCGTATGTTTAAGAGGAATATGAAGTAGTATGTTTAAGAGGAATATGATGTAGTATGTTTAAGAGGAATATGAAGTAGTATGCTTAAGAGGAATATGAAGTAGTATGTTTAAGAGGAATATGAAGTAGTATGTTTAAGAGGCATATGATGTAGTATGTTTAAGAGGAATATGAAGTAGTATGTTTAAGAGTTATATGAAGTAGTATGATTAAGAGGAATATGAAGTAGTATGTTTAAGAGGAATATGAAGTAGTACGTTTAAGAGGAATATGAAGTATTATGTTTAAGAGGAATATGAAGCAGTATATTTAAGAGGAATATGAAGAAGTATATTTAAGATGAATATGAAGTAGTATATTTAAGAGGAATATGAAGAAGCATATTTAAGAGGAATATGAAGTAGTGTGTTTAAGAGGAATATGAAGTAGTATGTTTAAGAGGAATATGAAGTAGTATATTTAAGAGGAATATGAAGTAGTATATTTATGAAGAATATGAAGTAGTTTATTTAAGAAGAATATGAAGTAGTATGTTTAAGAGGAACATGAAGTGGTATGTTTAAGAGGAATATGAAGTAGTATATTTAAGAGGAATATGAAGAAGTATATTTAAGAGGAATATGAATTTGTATGTTTAAGAGGAATATGATGTAGTATGTTTAAGAGGAATATGAAGTAGTATGCTTAAGAGGAATAGGAAGTAATATGTCTTAAAGGAATAGAAAGTAGTATGTTTAGGAGGAATATGAAGTAGTATGTTTAAGAGGAATATGAAGTAGTATGTTTAAGAGGAATATGAAGTAGTATGTTTAAGAGGAATATGAAGTAGTATGTTTAAAAGAAATATGAAGAAGTATATTTAAGAGCAATAGGAAGTAGTATGTTTAAGAGGAATTTGAAGTAGTATGTTTAAGAGGAATATGAATTAGTATGTTTAAGAGGAATAAGAAGTAGTATATTTAAGAGGAATATTAAGTAGTATATTTAAGAGGACCCGAGTGTGTGGTGCAATGGTCAGGGTGACCGACTCACACTCGGTAGGTGGCGGGTTCGATTCCCGCTGCCGCCATCTTGGCATTGGTGCCGGGGTGAAAGGCCTGACTACAAGCATTATATATGTAGTCCATAGGGTCCCCCAACGTCACTGGAGGTTGCTTCGCTGGTCTGATAAGCCGCAAGCTATAAAAAACACACCCTATCAAAGAAACAGCACTAGAAGAAGCATCCGGACCGCACCTCAGGCAAGAACTCATATGGCTTTCATCGTACTCAGGGCAAAAACCGTACGTCAAGCAAGAACCCAAGACCGTACCTCAGGCAAAAAAAAAAACCCAAAAAAAGGCAGAAGCAGATGGAAGAGAGTTCACGGAAGTATCCGGACCGTACCTCAAGACCGTACGTCAGGGAAAAACCCAAGGCAGAAGCAGACGAAAGAGAGTTAACGGAGTTTTCTAGTGCCGCTATGTCCTCCATAGGAGCGACTGTGTTGTCATGACTATGTGTGTATAAAAAAAAATGCATAATGTGTTAAAAATTTTACAAATGTAGAAAATGAAAAACCTGTCAAATAAATATTATATATTTAAGAGGAATATGAAGTAGTATATTTAAGAGGAAAATGAAGTAGTATGTTTAAGAGGAATATGAAGTAGTATGTTTAAGAGGAATATGAAGTAGTATATTTAAGAGGAATATGAAGTAGTATATTTAAGAGTAATATGAAGTAGTATGTTTAAGAGGAATATGAAGTAGTATATTTAAGAGGAATATGAAGTAGTATATTTAAGAGGAATATGAAGTAGTATGTTTAAGAGGAATATGAAGTAGTATGTTTAAGAGGAATATGAAGTAGTATGTTTAAGAGGAATAAGAAGTAGTATATTTAAGAAGAATATGAAATAGTTTATTTAAGAAGAATATGAAGCAGTATGTTTAAGAGGAACATGAAGTGGTATGTTTAAGAGGAATATGAAGTAGTATATTTAAGAGGAATATGAAGAAGTATATTTAAGAGGAATATGAAGTAGTATGTTTAAGAGGAATATGATGTAGTATGTTTAAGAGGAATATGAAGTAGTATGCTTAAGAGGAATATGAAGTAGTATGTTTAAGAGGAATATGAAGTAGTATGTTTAAGAGGCATATGATGTAGTATGTTTAAGAGGAATATGAAGTAGTATGTTTAAGAGTTATATGAAGTAGTATGATTAAGAGGAATATGAAGTAGTATGTTTAAGAGGAATATGAAGTAGTACGTTTAAGAGGAATATGAAGTATTATGTTTAAGAGGAATATGAAGCAGTATGTTTAAGAGGAATATGAAGAAGTATATTTAAGATGAATATGAAGTAGTATATTTAAGAGGAATATGAAGAAGTATATTTAAGAGGAATATGAAGTAGTATGTTTAAGAGGAATATGAAGTAGTATGTTTAAGAGGAATATGAAGTAGTATATTTAAGAGGAATATGAAGTAGTATATTTATGAAGAATATGAAGTAGTTTATTCAAGAAGAATATGAAGTAGTATGTTTAAGAGGAACATGAAGTGGTATGTTTAAGAGGAATATGAAGTAGTATATTTAAGAGGAATATGAAGAAGTATATTTAAGAGGAATATGAAGTAGTATGTTTAAGAGGAATATGATGTAGTATGTTTAAGAGGAATATGAAGTAGTATGCTTAAGAGGAATAGGAAGTAATATGTCTTAAAGGAATAGAAAGTAGTACGTTTAGGAGGAATATGAAGTAGTATGTTTAAGAGGAATTTGAAGTAGTATGTTTAAGAGGAATATGAAGTAGTATGTTTAAGAGGAATATGAAGTAGTATGTTTAAAAGAAATATGAAGAAGTATATTTAAGTGCAATAGGAAGTAGTATGTTTAAGAGGAATTTGAAGTAGTATGTTTAAGAGGAATATGAAGTAGTATATTTAAGAGGAATATGAAGTAGTATATTTAAGAAGAATATGAAATAGTTTATTTAAGAAGAATATGAAGCAGTATGTTTAAGAGGCACATGAAGTGGTATGTTTAAGAGGAATATGAAGTAGTTTATTTAAGAGGAATATGAAGAAGTATATTTAAGAGGAATATGAAGTAGCATGTTTAAGAGGAATATGATGTAGTATGTTTAAGAGGAATATGAAGTAGTATGCTTAAGAGGAATATGAAGTATTATATTTAAGAGGAATATGAAGCAGTATGTTTAAGAGGAATATGAAGTAGTATATTTAAGAGGAATATGAAGTAGTATATTTAAGAAGAATATGAAATAGTTTATTTAAGAAGAATATGAAGCAGTATGTTTAAGAGGAACATGAAGTGGTATGTTTAAGAGGAATATGAAGTAGTTTATTTAAGAGGAATATGAAGAAGTATATTTAAGAGGAATATGAAGTAGCATGTTTAAGAGGAATATGATGTAGTATGTTTAAGAGGAATATGAAGTAGTATGCTTAAGATGTATATGAAGTATTATATTTAAGAGGAATATGAAGTAGTATGTTTAAGAGGAATATGAAGTAGTATATTTATGAGGAATATGAAGTAGTATATTTAAGAAGAATATAACGTAGTATGTTTAAGAGAAATATGAAGTAGGATGTTTAAGAGGAATATGAAGTAGTATGTTTAAGAGAAATATGAAGTTGTATGTTTAAGAGGAATATGAAGTATTATATTTAAGAGGAATATGAAGTAGTAAGTTTAAGAGGAATATGAAGTAGTAAATTTAAGAGGAATATGAAGTAGTATGTTTAAGAGAAATATGAAGTAGTATGTTTAAGAGGAATATGAAGTAGTATGTTTAAGAGGAATATGAAGTAGTATTTTTAAGATGAATATGAAGTAATATATTTAAGAGGAATATGAAGTAGTATATTTAAGAGGAATATGAAGTAGTATGTTTAAGAGGAATAAGAAGTATTATATTTAAAAGGAATATGAAGTAGTATGTTTAAGAGGAATATGAAGTAGTATGTTTAAGAGGAATATGAAGTAGTATATTTAAGAGGAATATGAAGTAGTATATTTAAGAAGAATATGAAATAGTTTATTTAAGAAGAATATGAAGCAGTATGTTTAAGAGGAACATGAAGTGGTATGTTTAAGAGGAATATGAAGTAGTATATTTAAGAGGAATATGAAGTCGTATGTTTAAGAGGAATATGAAGTAGTATGTTTAAGAGGAATATGATGTAGTATGTTTAAGAGGAATATGAAGTAGTATGCTTAAGAGGAATATGAAGTAGTATGTTTAAGAGGAATATGAAGTAGTATGTTTAAGAGGCATATGATGTAGTATGTTTAAGAGGAATATGAAGTAGTATGTTTAAGAGTTATATGAAGTAGTATGATTAAGAGGAATATGAAGTAGTATGTTTAAGAGGAATATGAAGTAGTACGTTTAAGAGGAATATGAAGTATTATGTTTAAGAGGAATATGAAGCAGTATGTTTAAGAGGAATATGAAGAAGTATATTTAAGATGAATATGAAGTAGTATATTTAAGAGGAATATGAAGAAGTATATTTAAGAGGAATATGAAGTAGTATGTTTAAGAGGAATATGAAGTAGTATGTTTAAGAGGAATATGAAGTAGTATATTTAAGAGGAATATGAAGTAGTATATTTATGAAGAATATGAAGTAGTTTATTTAAGAAGAATATGAAGTAGTATGTTTAAGAGGAACATGAAGTGGTATGTTTAAGAGGAATATGAAGTAGTATATTTAAGAGGAATATGAAGAAGTATATTTAAGAGGAATATGAATTTGTATGTTTAAGAGGAATATGATGTAGTATGTTTAAGAGGAATATGAAGTAGTATGCTTAAGAGGAATAGGAAGTAATATGTCTTAAAGGAATAGAAAGTAGTATGTTTAGGAGGAATATGAAGTAGTATGTTTAAGAGGAATATGAAGTAGTATGTTTAAGAGGAATATGAAGTAGTATGTTTAAGAGGAATATGAAGTAGTATGTTTAAAAGAAATATGAAGAAGTATATTTAAGAGCAATAGGAAGTAGTATGTTTAAGAGGAATTTGAAGTAGTATGTTTAAGAGGAATATGAATTAGTATGTTTAAGAGGAATAAGAAGTAGTATATTTAAGAGGAATATTAAGTAGTATATTTAAGAGGACCCGAGTGTGTGGTGCAATGGTCAGGGTGACCGACTCACACTCGGTAGGTGGCGGGTTCGATTCCCGCTGCCGCCATCTTGGCATTGGTGCCGGGGTGAAAGCCTGACTACAAGCATTATATATGTAGTCCATAGGGTCCCCCAACGTCACTGGATGTTTCTTCGCTGGTCTGATAAGCCGCAAGCTATAAAAAACACACCCTATCAAAGAAACAGCACTAGAAGAAGCATCCGGATCGCACCTCAGGCAAGAACTCATATGGCTTTCATCGTACTCAGGGCAAAAACCGTACGTCAAGCAAGAACCCAAGACCGTACCTCAGGCAAAAAAAAAACCCAAAAAAAGGCAGAAGCAGATGGAAGAGAGTTCACGGAAGTATCCGGACCGTACCTCAAGACCGTACGTCAGGGAAAAACCCAAGGCAGAAGCAGACGAAAGAGAGTTAACGGAGTTTTCTAGTGCCGCTATGTGCTTCATAGGAGCGACTGTGTTGTCATGACTATGTGTGTATAAAAAAAATGCATAATGTGTTAAAAATTTTACAAATGTAGAAAATGAAAAACCTGTCAAATAAATATTATATATTTAAGAGGAATATGAAGTAGTATATTTAAGAGGAAAATGAAGTAGTATGTTTAAGAGGAATATGAAGTAGTATGTTTAAGAGGAATATGACTTAGTATATTTAAGAGGAATATGAAGTAGTATATTTAAGAGTAATATGAAGTAGTATGTTTAAGAGGAATATGAAGTAGTATATTTAAGAGGAATATGAAGTAGTATATTTAAGAGGAATATGAAGTAGTATGTTTAAGAGGAATATGAAGTAGTATGTTTAAGAGGAATATGAAGTAGTATGTTTAAGAGGAATAAGAAGTAGTATATTTAAGAATAATATGAAATAGTTTATTTAAGAAGAATATGAAGCAGTATGTTTAAGAGGAACATGAAGTGGTATGTTTAAGAGGAATATGAAGTAGTATATTTAAGAGGAATATGAAGAAGTATATTTAAGAGGAATATGAAGTAGTATGTTTAAGAGGAATATGATGTAGTATGTTTAAGAGGAATATGAAGTAGTATGCTTAAGAGGAATATGAAGTAGTATGTTTAAGAGGAATATGAAGTAGTATGTTTAAGAGGCATATGATGTAGTATGTTTAAGAGGAATATGAAGTAGTATGTTTAAGAGTTATATGAAGTAGTATGATTAAGAGGAATATGAAGTAGTATGTTTAAGAGGAATATGAAGTAGTACGTTTAAGAGGAATATGAAGAAGTATATTTAAGATGAATATGAAGTAGTATATTTAAGAGGAATATGAAGAAGTATATTTAAGAGGAATATGAAGTAGTATGTTTAAGAGGAATATGAAGTAGTATGTTTAAGAGGAATATGAAGTAGTATATTTAAGAGGAATATGAATTAGTATATTTATGAAGAATATGAAGTAGTTTATTCAAGAAGAATATGAAGTAGTATGTTTAAGAGGAACATGAAGTGGTATGTTTAAGAGGAATATGAAGTAGTATATTTAAGAGGAATATGAAGAAGTATATTTAAGAGGAATATGAAGTAGTATGTTTAAGAGGAATATGATGTAGTATGTTTAAGAGGAATATGAAGTAGTATGCTTAAGAGGAATAGGAAGTAATATGTCTTAAAGGAATAGAAAGTAGTACGTTTAGGAGGAATATGAAGTAGTATGTTTAAGAGGAATTTGAAGTAGTATGTTTAAGAGGAATATGAAGTAGTATGTTTAAGAGGAATATGAAGTAGTATGTTTAAAAGAAATATGAAGAAGTATATTTAAGTGCAATAGGAAGTAGTATGTTTAAGAGGAATTTGAAGTAGTATGTTTAAGAGGAATATGAAGTAGTATATTTAAGAGGAATATGAAGTAGTATATTTAAGAAGAATATGAAATAGTTTATTTAAGAAGAATATGAAGCAGTATGTTTAAGAGGCACATGAAGTGGTATGTTTAAGAGGAATATGAAGTAGTTTATTTAAGAGGAATATGAAGAAGTATATTTAAGAGGAATATGAAGTAGCATGTTTAAGAGGAATATGATGTAGTATGTTTAAGAGGAATATGAAGTAGTATGCTTAAGAGGAATATGAAGTATTATATTTAAGAGGAATATGAAGCAGTATGTTTAAGAGGAATATGAAGTAGTATATTTAAGAGGAATATGAAGTAGTATATTTAAGAAGAATATGAAATAGTTTATTTAAGAAGAATATGAAGCAGTATGTTTAAGAGGAACATGAAGTGGTATGTTTAAGAGGAATATGAAGTAGTTTATTTAAGAGGAATATGAAGAAGTATATTTAAGAGGAATATGAAGTAGCATGTTTAAGAGGAATATGATGTAGTATGTTTAAGAGGAATATGAAGTAGTATGCTTAAGATGTATATGAAGTATTATATTTAAGAGGAATATGAAGTAGTATGTTTAAGAGGAATATGAAGTAGTATATTTATGAGGAATATGAAGTAGTATATTTAAGAAGAATATAACGTAGTATGTTTAAGAGAAATATGAAGTAGGATGTTTAAGAGGAATATGAAGTAGTATGTTTAAGAGAAATATGAAGTTGTATGTTTAAGAGGAATATGAAGTATTATATTTAAGAGGAATATGAAGTAGTAAGTTTAAGAGGAATATGAAGTAGTAAATTTAAGAGGAATATGAAGTAGTATGTTTAAGAGAAATATGAAGTAGTATGTTTAAGAGGAATATGAAGTAGTATGTTTAAGAGGAATATGAAGTAGTATTTTTAAGATGAATATGAAGTAATATATTTAAGAGGAATATGAAGTAGTATATTTAAGAGGAATATGAAGTAGTATGTTTAAGAGGAATAAGAAGTATTATATTTAAGAGGAATATGAAGTAGTATGTTTAAGAGGAATATGAAGTAGTATGTTTAAGAGGAATATGAAGTAGTATATTTAAGAGGAATATGAAGTAGTATATTTAAGAAGAATATGAAATAGTTTATTTAAGAAGAATATGAAGCAGTATGTTTAAGAGGAACATGAAGTGGTATGTTTAAGAGGAATATGAAGTAGTATATTTAAGAGGAATATGAAGTCGTATGTTTAAGAGGAATATGAAGTAGTATGTTTAAGAGGAATATGATGTAGTATGTTTAAGAGGAATATGAAGTAGTATGCTTAAGAGGAATATGAAGTAGTATGTTTAAGAGGAATATGAAGTAGTATGTTTAAGAGGCATATGATGTAGTATGTTTAAGAGGAATATGAAGTAGTATGTTTAAGAGTTATATGAAGTAGTATGATTAAGAGGAATATGAAGTAGTATGTTTAAGAGGAATATGAAGTAGTACGTTTAAGAGGAATATGAAGTATTATGTTTAAGAGGAATATGAAGCAGTATGTTTAAGAGGAATATGAAGAAGTATATTTAAGATGAATATGAAGTAGTATATTTAAGAGGAATATGAAGAATTATATTTAAGAGGAATATGAAGTAGTATGTTTAAGAGGAATATGAAGTAGTATGTTTAAGAGGAATATGAAGTAGTATATTTAAGAGGAATATGAAGTAGTATATTTATGAAGAATATGAAGTAGTTTATTTAAGAAGAATATGAAGTAGTATGTTTAAGAGGAACATGAAGTGGTATGTTTAAGAGGAATATGAAGTAGTATATTTAAGAGGAATATGAAGAAGTATATTTAAGAGGAATATGAATTTGTATGTTTAAGAGGAATATGATGTAGTATGTTTAAGAGGAATATGAAGTAGTATGCTTAAGAGGAATAGGAAGTAATATGTCTTAAAGGAATAGAAAGTAGTATGTTTAGGAGGAATATGAAGTAGTATGTTTAAGAGGAATATGAAGTAGTATGTTTAAGAGGAATATGAAGTAGTATGTTTAAGAGGAATATGAAGTAGTATGTTTAAAAGAAATATGAAGAAGTATATTTAAGAGCAATAGGAAGTAGTATGTTTAAGAGGAATTTGAAGTAGTATGTTTAAGAGGAATATGAATTAGTATGTTTAAGAGGAATAAGAAGTAGTATATTTAAGAGGAATATTAAGTAGTATATTTAAGAGGACCCGAGTGTGTGGTGCAATGGTCAGGGTGACCGACTCACACTCGGTAGGTGGCGGGTTCGATTCCCGCTGCCGCCATCTTGGCATTGGTGCCGGGGTGAAAGCCTGACTACAAGCATTATATATGTAGTCCATAGGGTCCCCCAACGTCACTGGAGGTTTCTTCGCTGGTCTGATAAGCCGCAAGCTATAAAAAACACATCCTATCAAAGAAACAGCACTAGAAGAAGCATCCGGACCGCACCTCAGGCAAGAACTCATATGGCTTTCATCGTACTCAGGGCAAAAACCGTACGTCAAGCAAGAACCCAAGACCGTACCTCAGGCAAAAAAAAAACCCAAAAAAAGGCAGAAGCAGATGGAAGAGAGTTCACGGAAGTATCCGGACCGTACCTCAAGACCGTACGTCAGGGAAAAACCCAAGGCAGAAGCAGACGAAAGAGAGTTAACGGAGTTTTCTAGTGCCGCTATGTGCTTCATAGGAGCGACTGTGTTGTCATGACTATGTGTGTATAAAAAAAATGCATAATGTGTTAAAAATTTTACAAATGTAGAAAATGAAAAACCTGTCAAATAAATATTATATATTTAAGAGGAATATGAAGTAGTATATTTAAGAGGAAAATGAAGTAGTATGTTTAAGAGGAATATGAAGTAGTATGTTTAAGAGGAATATGAATTAGTATATTTAAGAGGAATATGAAGTAGTATATTTAAGAGTAATATGAAGTAGTATGTTTAAGAGGAATATGAAGTAGTATATTTAAGAGGAATATGAAGTAGTATATTTAAGAGGAATATGAAGTAGTATGTTTAAGAGGAATATGAAGTAGTATGTTTAAGAGGAATATGAAGTAGTATGTTTAAGAGGAATAAGAAGTATTATATTAAAGAGGAATATGAAGTAGTATGTTTAAGAGGAATATGAATTAGTATGTTTAAGAGGAATATGGAGTCGTATGTTTAAGAGGAATATGAAGTAGTATGCTTAAGAGCAATATGAAGTAGTATGTTTAAGAGAAATATGAAGTAGTATGTTTAAGAGGAATATGAAGTAGTATGTTTAAGAGGAGTATGAAGTAGTATGTTTAAGAGGAATATGAAGTAGTATGTTTAAGAGGAATAAGAAGTATTATATTAAAGAGGAATATGAAGTAGTATGTTTAAGAGGAATATGAAGGAGTATGTTTAAGAGGAATATGAAGTCGTATGTTTAAGAGGAATATGAAGTAGTATGCTTAAGAGCAATATGAAGTAGTATGTTTAAGAGAAATATGAAGAAGTATGTTTAAGAGGAATATGAAGTCGTATGTTTAAGAGGAATATGAAGTAGTATGCATAAGAGCAATATGAAGTAGTATGTTTAAGAGGAATATGAAGTAGTATGTTTAAGAGGAATATGAAGTAGTATGTTTAAGAGGAATTTGAAGAAGTATGTTTAAGAGGAATATGAAGTAGTATATTTATGAGGAATATGAAATAGTATATTTAAGAGGAATATGACGTAGTATGTTTAAGACGAATATGAAGTAGTATGTTTAAGAGAAATATGAAGTAGTATGTTTAAGAGGAATATGAAGTAGTATATTTAAGAGGAATATGAAGTAGTATGTTTAAGAGGAACATGAAGTAGTATATTTAAGAGGAATATGATGTAGTATATTTAAGAGGAATATGAAGTAGTATGTTTAAGAGGAATATGAAGTAGTATTTTTAAGATGAATATGAAGTAATATATTTAAGGGGAATATGAAGTAGTATGTTTAAGAGGAATATGAAGTAGTATGTTTCAGAGGAATAAGAAGTATTATATTTAAGAGGAATATGAAGTAGTATGTTTAAGAGAAATATGAAGTAGTATGTTTAAGAGAAATATGAAGTAGTATGTTTAAGAGGAATATGAAGTAGTATGTTTAAGAGGAATATGAAGTAGTATGTTTAAGAGCAATATGAAGTAGTATGTTTAAGAGGAATATGAAGTAGTATGTTTAAGAGGAATATGAAGTAGTATGTTTAAGAGGAGTATGAAGTAGTATATTTAAGAGGAATTTGAAGTAGTATGTTTAAGATGAATATGAAGTAGTATGTTTAAGAGGTATATGATGTAGTATGTTTAAGAGGAATATGAAGTAGTATGTTTAAGAGGAATATGAAGTAGTATGTTTAAGAGGAATATGAAGTAGTGTGCTTAAGAGGAATTTGAAGTAGTATGTTTAAGAGGAATATGAAGTAGTATAATTATGAGGAATATGAAGTAGTATATTTAAGAGTTATATGAAGTGGTATGATTAAGAGACTTATGAAGTAGTATGTTTAAGAGGAATATGAAGTAGTACGTTTAAGAGGAATATGAAGTATTATGTTTAAGAGGAATACGAAGTAGTATATTTAAGAGGAATATGAAGTAGTATGTTTAAGAGGAATATGAAGTAGTATGTTTAAGAGGAATATGAAGTAGTATGTTTAAGAGGAATAAGAAGTATTATATTAAAGAGGAATATGAAGTAGTATGTTTAAGAGGAATATGAATTAGTATGTTTAAGAGGAATATGGAGTCGTATGTTTAAGAGGAATATGAAGTAGTATGCTTAAGAGCAATATGAAGTAGTATGTTTAAGAGGAATATGAAGTAGTATGTTTAAGAGGAATATGAAGTAGTATGTTTAAGAGGAGTATGAAGTAGTATGTTTAAGAGGAATATGAAGTAGTATGTTTAAGAGGAATAAGAAGTATTATATTAAAGAGGAATATGAAGTAGTATGTTTAAGAGGAATATGAAGGAGTATGTTTAAGAGGAATATAAAGTCGTATGTTTAAGAGGAATATGAAGCAGTATGCTTAAGAGCAATATGAAGTAGTATGTTTAAGAGAAATATGATGGAGTATGTTTAAGAGGAATATGAAGTCGTATGTTTAAGAGAAATATGAAGTAGTATGCATAAGAGCAATATGAAGTAGTATGTTTAAGAGGAATATGAAGTAGTATGTTTAAGAGGAATATGAAGTAGTATGTTTAAGAGGAATTTGAAGTAGAATGTTTAAGAGGAATATGAAGTAGTATATTTATGAGGAATATGAAATAGTATATTTAAGAGAAATATGACGTAGTAGGTTTAAGACGAATATGAAGTAGTATGTTTAAGAGAAATATGAAGTAGTATGTTTAAGAGGAATATGAAGTAGTATATTTAAGAGGAATATGAAGTAGTATGTTTAAGAGGAACATGAAGTAGTATATTTAAGAGGAATATGATGTAGTATATTTAAGAGGAATATTAAGTAGTATGTTTAAGAGGAATATGAAGTAGTATTTTTAAGATGAATATGAAGTAATATATTTAAGGGGAATATGAAGTAGTATGTTTAAGAGGAATATGAAGTAGTATGTTTAAGAGGAATAAGAAGTATTATATTTAAGAGGAATATGAAGTAGTATGTTTAAGAGAAATATGAAGTAGTATGTTTAAGAGAAATATGAAGTAGTATGTTTAAGAGGAATATGAAGTAGTATGTTTAAGAGGAATATGAAGTAGTATGTTTAAGAGGAGTATGAAGTAGTATATTTAAGAGGAATATGAAGTAGTATGTTTAAGAGGAATATGAAGTAGTATTTTTAAGATGAATATAAAGTAATATATTTAAGAGGAATATGAAGTAGTATGTTTAAGAGGAATATGAAGTAGTATTTTTAAGAGGAATAAGAAGTATTATATTTAAGAGGAATATGAAGTAGTATGTTTAAGAGGAATATGAAGTAGTATGTTTAAGAGGAATATGAAGTAGTATGTTTAAGAGGAATATGAAGTAGTATGTTTAAGAGGAATATGAAGTAGTATATTTAAGAGCAATATGAAGTAGTATGTTTAAGAGGATAATGAAGTAGTATGTTTAAGAAGCATATGATGTAGTATGTTTAAGAGGAATATGAAGTAGTATGTTTAAGAGGAATATGAAGTAGTATGTTTAAGAGGAATATGAAGTAGTATGCTTAAGAGGAATTTGAAGTAGTATGTTTAAGAGGAATATGAAGTAGTATATTTATGAGTAATATGAAGTAGTATATTTAAGAGGAATATGACGTAGTATGTTTAAGAGAAATATGAAGTAGTAAGTTTAAGAGGAATGTGAAGTAGTATATTTAAGAGGAATATGAAGTAGTATGTTTAAGAGAAATATGAAGTAGTATGTTTAAGAAGAATATGAAGTAGTATGTTTAAGAGGAATATGAAGTAGTATTTTTAAGATGAATATGAAGTAATATATTTTAGAGGAATATGAAGTAGTATATTTAAGAGGAATATGAAGTAGTATGTTTAAGAGGAATAAGAAGTATTATATTTAAGAGGAATATGAAGTAGTATGTTTAAGAGGAATATGAAGTAGTATGTTTAAGAGGAATATGAAGTAGTATGTTTAAGAGGAATATGAAGTAGTATGTTTAAGAGAAATATGAAGTAGTATGTTTAAGAGGAATATGAACTAGTATGTTTAAGAGGAATATGATGTAGTATGTTTAAGAGGAATATGAAGTAGTATGTTTAAGAGTTATATGAAGTAGTATGTTTAAGAGAAATATGAAGTACTATGCTTAAGAGGAATATGAAGTAGTATGTTTAAGAGGAATATGAAGTATTATGTTTACGAGGAATATGAAGTAGTATTTTTAAGAGGAATATGAAGAAGTATATTTAAGATGAATATGAAGTATTATATTTAAGAGGAATATGAAGAAGTATATTCAAGAGGAATATGAAGTAGTATGTTTAAGAGGAATATGAAGTAGTATGTTTAAGAGGAATATGAAGTAGTATATTTAAGAGAAATATGAAGTAGTATATTTAAGAAGAATATGAAGTAGTTTATTTAAGAAGAATATGAAGTAGTATGTTTAAGAGGAACATGAAGTGGTATGTTTAAGAGGAATATGAAGTAGTATATTTAAGAGGAATATGAAGAAGTATATTTAAGAGGAATATGAAGTAGTATGTTTAAGAGGAATATGATGTAGTATGTTTAAGAGGAATATGAAGTAGTATGCTTAAGAGGAATATGAAGTAGTATGTTTAAGAGGAATATGAAGTAGTATGTTTAAGAGGAATATGATGTAGTATGTTTAAGAGGAATATGAAGTAGTATGCTTAAGAGGAATATGAAGTAGTATGTTTAAGAGGAATATGAAGTAGTATGTTTAAGAGGAATATGATGTAGTATGTTTAAGAGGAATATGAAGTAGTATGCTTAAGAGGAATAGGAAGTAATATGTCTAAGAGGAATAGAAAGTAGTATGTTTAGGAGGAATATGAAGTAGTATGTTTAAGAGGAACATGAAGTAGCATGTTTAAGAGGAATATAAAGAAGTATATTTAAGATGAATATGAAGTAGTATATTTAAGAGGAATATGAAAAAGTATAGTCAAGAGGAATATGAAGTAGTATGTTTAAGAGGAATATGAAGTAGTATATTTAAGAAGAATATGAAATAGTTTATTTAAGAATAATATGAAGTAGTATGTTTAAGAGGAACATGAAGTGGTATGTTTAAGAGGAATATGATGTAGTATGTTTAAGAGGAATATGAAGAAGTATGCTTAAGAGGAATATGAAGTAGTATGTTTAAGAGGAATATGAAGAAGTATATTTAAGAGGAATAGGAAGTAGTATGTTTAAGAGGAATATAAAGTAGTATGTTTAAGAAAAATAAGTAGTAGTATATTTAAGAGGAATATGAAGTAGTATGTTTAAGAGGAATGTGAAGTAGTATGTTTAAGAGGAATATGAATTATATGTTTAAGAGGAATATGAATTAGTATATTTAAGAGGAATATGAAGTAGTATATTTAAGAGTAATATGAAGTAGTATGTTTAAGAGGAATATGAAGTAGTATATTTAAGAGGAATATGAAGTAGTATATTTAAGAGGAATATGAAGTAGTATGTTTAAGAGGAATATGAAGTAGTATGTTTAAGAGGAATATGAAGTAGTATGTGTAATAGGAATAAGAAGTATCATATTAAAGAGGAATATGAAGAAGTATATTTAAGAGGAATAGGAAGTAGTATGTTTAAGAGGAATATAAAGTAGTATGTTTAAGAAAAATAAGTAGTAGTATATTTAAGAGGAATATGTAGTAGTATGTTTAAGAGGAATGTGAAGTAGTATGTTTAAGAGGAATATGAATTATATGTTTAAGAGGAATATGAAATAGTATATTTAAGAGGAATATTAAGTAGTATATTTAAGATGAATATGAAGTAGTATATTTAAGAGGAATATGAAGTAGTATGTTTAAGAGGAATATGAAGTAGTATGTTTAAGAGGAATATGAATTAGTATATTTAAGAGGAATATGAAGTAGTATATTTAAGAGTAATATGAAGTAGTATGTTTAAGAGGAATATGAAGTAGTATATTTAAGAGGAATATGAAGTAGTATATTTAAGAGGAATATGAAGTAGTATGTTTAAGAGGAATATGAAGTAGTATGTTTAAGAGGAATATGAAGTAGTATGTGTAATAGGAATAAGAAGTATCATATTAAAGAGGAATATGAAGTAGTATGTTTAAGAGGAATATGAAGGAGTATGTTTAAGAGGAATATGAAGTAGTATATTTAAGAGTAATATGAAGTAGTATGTTTAAGAGGAATATGAAGTAGTATATTTAAGAGGAATATGAAGTAGTATATTTAAGAGGAATATGAAGTAATATGTTTAAGAGGAATATGAAGTATTATGTTTAAGAGGAATATGAAGTAGTATGTTTAAGAGGAATAAAAAGTATTATATTAAAGAGGAATATGAAGTAATATGTTTAAGAGGAATATGAAGGAGTATATTTAAGAGGAATATGAAGTCGTATGTTTAAGAGGAATATGAAGTAGTACGCTTAAGAGCAATATGAAGTAGTATGTTTAAGAGGAATATGAAGTAGTATGTTTAAGAGGAATATGAAGTAGTATGTTTAAGAGCAGTATGAAGTAGTATATTTAAGAGGAATATGAAGTAGTATGTTTAAGAGGAATATGAAGTAGTATGTTTAAGAGGAATATGATGTAGTATGTTTAAGAGGAATATGAAGTAGTATGTTTAAGAGGAATATGAAGTAGTATGTTTAAAAGGAATATGAAGTAGTATGTTTAAGAGGAATTTGAAGTAGTATGTTAAAGAGGAATATGAAGTAGTATATTTATGAGGAATATGAAGTAGTATATTAAAGAGGAATATGAAGTAGTATGTTTAAGAGGAATAAGAAGAAGTTTGCTTAAGAGCAATATGAAGTAGTATGTTTAAGAGGAATATGAAGTAGTATGTTTAAGAGGAATATGAAGTAGTTTGTTTAAGAGTAGTATGAAGTAGTATATTTAAGAGGAATATGAAGTAGTATGTTTAAGAGGAATATGAAGTAGTATGTTTAAGAGAAATATGATGTAGTATGTTTAAGAGGAATATGAAGTAGTATATTTAAGAGGAATATGACGTAGTATGTTTAAGAGGAATATGAAGTAGTATGTTTAAGAGGAATATGAAGTAGTATGTTTAAGAGAAATATGAGGTAGTATGTTTAAGAGGAATATGAAGTAGTATGTTTAAGAGGAATTTGAAGTAGTATGGTTAAGAGAATTATGAAGTTGTGTATTTATGAGGAATATGAAGTAGTATATTTAAGAAGAATATGACGTAGTATGTTTAAGAGGAATATGAAGTAGTATGTTTAAGAGGAATATGAAGTAGTATGTTTAAGAGGAATTTGAAATAGTATGTTTAAGAGCAATATGAAGTAGTATGTTTAAGCGAAATATGAAGTAGTGTGTTTAAGAGGAATATGAAGTAGTATGTTTAAGAGGAGTATGAAGTAGTATATTTAAGAGAAATATGAAGTAGTATGTTTAAGAGGAATATGAAGTAGTATGTTTAAGAGGAATATGATGTAGTATGCTTAAGAGGAATATGAAGTAGTATGTTTTAGAGTTATATGAAGTAGTATGATTAAGAGGAATATGAAGTAGTATGTTTAAGAGGAATATGAAGTAGTATGTTTAAGAGGAATATGAAGTATTATGTTTACGAGGAATATGAAGTAGTATATTTAAGAGGAATATGAAGAAGTATATTTAAGATGAATATGAAATTGTATATTTAAGAGGAATATAAAGAAGTATATTTAAGAGGAATATGAAGTAGTATGTTTAAGAGGAATATGAAGTAGTATGTTTAAGAGGAATATGAAGTAGTATATTTAAGAGGAATATGAAGTAGTATATTTAAGAAGAATATGAAGTAGTTTATTTAAGAAGAATATGAAGTAGTATGTTTAAGAGTAACATGAAGTGGTATGTTTAAGAGGAATATGAAGTAGTATATTTAAGAGGAATATGAAGAAGTATATTTAAGAGGAATATGAAGTAGTATGTTTAAGAGGAATATGATGTAGTATGTTTAAGAGGAATATGAAGTAGTATGCTTAAGAGGAATAGGAAGTAATATGTCTAAGAAGAATAGAAAGTAGTATGTTTAGGAGGAATATGAAGTAGTATGTTTAAGAGGAATATGAAGTAGTATGTTTAAGAGGAACATGAAGGAGTATGTTTAAGAGGAATATGAAGAAGTATATTTAAGAGGAATAGGAAGTAGTATGTTTAAGAGGAATATGAAGTAGTATGTTTAAGAGGAATAAGTAGTAGTATATTTAAGAGGAATATGTAGTAGTATGTTTAAGAGGAATTCGAAGTAGTATGTTTAAGAGGAATATGAATTATATGTTTAAGAGGAATATGAAATAGTATGTTTAAGAGGAATATTAAGTAGTATATTTAAGATGAATATGAAATAGTATATTTAAGTGGAATATGAAGTAGTATGTTTAAGAGGAATATGAAGTAGTATGTTTAAGAGGAATATGAATTAGTATATTTAAGAGGAATATGAAGTAGTATATGTAAGAGTAATATGAAGTAGTATGCTTAAGAGGAATATGAAGTAGTATATTTAAGAGGAATATGAAGTAGTATATTTAAGAGGAATAAGAAGTAGTATGTTTAAGAGGAATATGAAGTAGTATGTTTTAGAGGAATACGAAGTAGTATGTGTAAGAGGAATAAGAAGTATTATATTAAAGAGGAATATGAAGTAGTATGTTTAAGAGGAATATGAAGGAGTATGTTTAAGAGGAATATGAAGTAGTATATTTAAGAGATATATGAAATAGTATGTTTAAGAGGAATATGAAGCAGTATATTTAAGAGGAATATGAAGGAGTATGTTTAAGAGGAATATGAAGTCGTATGTTTAAGAGGAATATGAAGTAGTATGCTTAACAGCAATATGAAGTAGTATGTGTAAGAGGAATATGAAGTAGTATATTTAAGAGGAATATGAAGTAGTTTGTTTTATAGGAATATGAAGGAGTATGTTTAAGAGGAACATGAAGTAGTATGTTTAAGAGGAATATGAAGTAGTATGTTTAAGAGGAATATGAAGTAGTATGTTTAAGAGGAATATGAAGTAGTATGTTTAAGAGGAATATGAAGTAGTATGTGTAAGAGGAATAAGAAGTATTATATTAAAGAGGAATATGAAGTAATATGTTTAAGAGGAATATGAAGTAGTATGTTTAAGAGGAATATGAAGTAGTATGTTTAAGAGGAATAAGAAGTATTATATTAAAGAGGAATATGAAGTAGTATGTTTAAGAGGAATATGAAGGAGTATGTTTAAGAGGAATATGAAGTCGTATGTTTAAGAGGAATTTGAAGTAGTATGCTTAAGAGCAATATGAAGTAGTATGTGTAAGAGGAATATGAAGTAGTATATTTAAGAGGAATATGAAGTAGTATGTTTTATAGGAATATGAAGGAGTATGTTTAAGAGGAACATGAAGTAGTATGTTTAAGAGGAATATGAAGTAGTATGTTTAAGAGGAATATGAAGTAGTATGTTTAAGAGGAATATGAAGTAGTATGTTTAAGAGGAATATGAAGTAGTATGTGTAAGAGGAATAAGAAGTATTATATTAAAGAGGAATATGAAATAGTATGTTTAAGAGGAATTTGAAGGAGTATGTTTAAGAGGAATAAGAAGTATTATATTAAAGAGGAATATGAAGTAGTATGTTTAAGAGGAACATGAAGTAGTATATTTAAGAGGAATATGAAGTAGTACATTTAAGAGGAATATGCAGTAGTATATTTAAGAGAAATATGAAGTAGTATGTTTAAGAGGAATCTGAAGTAGTATATTTAAGAGGAATATGAAGTAGTATGTTTAAGAAGAATATGAAGTAGTATATTTAAGAGGAAATTGAAGTAGTATGTTTAAGAGGAATATGAAGTAGTATATTTAAGAGGTAATTGAAGTAGTATATTTAAGAGGAATATGCAGTAGTATATTAAAGAGGAATATGAAGTAGTATATTTAAGAGGAATATTAAGTAGTATGTTTAAGAGGAATATGAAGTAGTATGTTTAAGAGGAATATGCAGTAGTATATTTAAGAGGAATATGACGTAGTATGTTTAAGAGGAATATGAAGTAGTATGTTTAAGAGGAATATGAAGTAGTATGTTTAAGAGAAATATGAGGTAGTATGTTTAAGAGGAATATGAAGTAGTATGTTTAAGAGGAATTTGAAGTAGTATGTTTAAGAGAATTATGAAGTTGTGTATTTATGAGGAATATGAAGTAGTATATTTAAGAAGAATATGACGTAGTATGTTTAAGAGGAATATGAAGTAGTATGTTTAAGAGGAATATGAAGTAGTATGTTTAAGAGGAATTTGAAGTAGTATGTTTAAGAGCAATATGAAGTAGTATGTTTAAGAGAAATATGAAGTAGTGTGTTTAAGAGGAATATGAAGTAGTATGTTTAAGAGGAGTATGAAGTAGTATATTTAAGAGAAATATGAAGTAGTATGTTTAAGAGGAATATGAAGTAGTATGTTTAAGAGGAATATGATGTAGTATGTTTAAGAGGAATATGAAGTAGTATGTTTTAGAGTTATATGAAGTAGGATGATTAAGAGGAATATGAAGTAGTATGTTTAAGAAAAATATGAAGTAGTATGTTTAAGAGGAATATGAAGTATTATGTTTACGAGGAATACGAAGTAGTATATTTAAGAGGAATATGAAGAAGTATATTTAAGATGAATATGAAGTTGTATATTTAAGAGGAATAAAAAGAAGTATATTTAAGAGGAATATGAAGTAGTATGTTTAAGAGGAATATGAAGTAGTATGTTTAAGAGGAATATGAAGTAGTATATTTAAGAGGAATATGAAGTAGTATATTTAAGAAGAATATGAAGTAGTTTATTTAAGAAGAATATGAAGTAGTATGTTTAAGAGTAACATGAAGTGGTATGTTTAAGAGGAATATGAAGTAGTATATTTAAGAGGAATATGAAGAAGTATATTTAAGAGGAATATGAAGTAGTATGTTTAAGAGGAATATGATGTAGTATGTTTAAGAGGAATATGAAGTAGTATGCTTAAGAGCAATATGAAGTAGTATGTTTAAGAGGAACATGAAGTAGTATGTTTAAGAGGAATATGATGTAGTATGTTTAAGAGGAATATGAAGTAGTATGCTTAAGAGGAGTAGGAAGTAATATGTCTAAGAAGAATAGAAAGTAGTATGTTTAGGAGGAATATGAAGTAGTATGTTTAAGAGGAATATGAAGTAGTATGTTTAAGAGGAATATGAAGGAGTATGTTTAAGAGGAATATGAAGAAGTATATTTAAGAGGAATAGGAAGTAGTATGTTTAAGAGGAATATGAAGTAGTATGTTTAAGAGGAATAAGTAGTAGTATATTTAAGAGGAATATGTAGTAGTATGTTTAAGAGGAATGCGAAGTAGTATGTTTAAGAGGAATATGAATTATATGTTTAAGAGGAATATGAAATAGTATGTTTAAGAGGAATATTAAGTAGTATATTTAAGATGAATATGAAATAGTATATTTAAGTGGAATATGAAGTAGTATGTTTAAGAGGAATATGAAGTAGTATGTTTAAGAGGAATATGAATTAGTATATTTAAGAGGAATATGAAGTAGTATATGTAAGAGTAATATGAAGTAGTATGCTTAAGAGGAATATGAAGTAGTATATTTAAGAGGAATATGAAGTAGTATATTTAAGAGGAATAAGAAGTAGTATGTTTAAGAGGAATATGAAGTAGTATGTTTTAGAGGAATACGAAGTAGTATGTGTAAGAGGAATAAGAAGTATTATATTAAAGAGGAATATGAAGTAGTATGTTTAAGAGGAATATGAAGGAGTATGTTTAAGAGGAATATGAAGTAGTATATTTAAGAGATATATGAAATAGTATGTTTAAGAGGAATATGAAGCAGTATATTTAAGAGGAATATGAAGGAGTATGTTTAAGAGGAATATGAAGTCGTATGTTTAAGAGGAATATGAAGTAGTATGCTTAAGAGCAATATGAAGTAGTGTGTGTAAGAGGAATATGAAGTAGTATATTTAAGAGGAATATGAAGTAGTATGTTTTATAGGAATATGAAGGAGTATGTTTAAGAGGAACATGAAGTAGTATGTTTAAGAGGAATATGAAGTAGTATGTTTAAGAGGAATATGAAGTAGTATGTTTAAGAGGAATATGAAGTAGTATGTTTAAGAGGAATATGAAGTAGTATGTGTAAGAGGAATAAGAATTATTATATTAAAGAAGAATATGAAGTAATATGTTTAAGAGGAATATGAAGTAGTATGTTTAAGAGGAATATGAAGTAGTATGTTTAAGAGGAATAAGAAGTATTATATTAAAGAGGAATATGAAGTAGTATGTTTAAGAGGAATATGAAGGAGTATGTTTAAGAGGAATATGAAGTCGTATGTTTAAGAGGAATATGAAGTAGTATGCTTAAGAGCAATATGAAGTAGTATGTGTAAGAGGAATATGAAGTAGTATATTTAAGAGGAATATGAAGTAGTATGTTTTATAGGAATATGAAGGAGTATGTTTAAGAGGAACATGAAGTAGTATGTTTAAGAGGAATATGAAGTAGTATGTTTAAGAGGAATATGAAGTAGTATGTTTAAGAGGAATATGAAGTAGTATGTTTAAGAGGAATATGAAGTAGTATGTGTAAGAGGAATAAGAAGTATTATATTAAAGAGGAATATGAAGTAGTATGTTTAAGAGGAATATGAAGGAGTATGTTTAAGAGGAATAAGAAGTATTATATTAAAGAGGAATATGAAGTAGTATGTTTAAGAGGAACATGAAGTAGTATATTTAAGAGGAATATGAAGTAGTACATTTAAGAGGAATATGCAGTAGTATATTTAAGAGAAATATGAAGTAGTATGTTTAAGAGGAATCTGAAGTAGTATATTAAAGAGGAATATGAAGTAGTATATTTAAGAGGAATATTAAGTAGTATGTTTAAGAGGAATATGAAGTAGTATGTTTAAGAGGAATATGCAGTAGTATATTTCAGAGGAATATGAAGTAGTATATTTAAGAGGAATATGAAGTAGTATGTTTAAGAGGAATATGAAGTAGTATGTTTAATAGGAATATGAAATAGTATGTTTAAAAGGAACATGAAGTAGTATGTTTAAGAGGAATATGAAGTAGTATGTTTAAGAGGAATATGAAGTAGTATGTTTAAGAGGAATATGAAGTAGTATATTTAAGAGGAACATGAAGTAGTACATTTAAGAGGAATATGCAGTAGTATATTTAAGAGGAATATGAAGTAGTATGTTTAAGAGGAATCTGAAGTAGTATATTTAAGAGGAATATGAAGTAGTATGTTTAAGATGAATATGAAGTAGTATGTTTAAGAGGAATTTGAAGTATTATGTTTAAGAGGAATATGAAGTAGTATGTTTAAGTGGAATATGCAGTAGTATATTTAAGAGGAATATGTTGTAATATATTTAAGAGGAATATGAAGTAGTATGTTTAAGAAGAATAGGAAGTAGTATATTTAAAAGGAATATGAAGTAGTATGTTTAAGAGGAATATGAAGTAGTGTTTTAGAGGAATATGAAGTAGTATATTTAAGAGGAATATGAAGTAGTATGTTTAAGAGGAATATGAAATAGTATATTTAAGAGGAATATGAAATAGTATATTTAAAAGGAATATGAAGTGGTATATTTAAGAGGAATATGAAGTAGTATGTTTAAGAGGAATACGAAGTAGTATATTTAAGAGGAATATGAAGTAGTATGTTTAAGAGGAATATGAAGTAGCATGTTTAAGAGGAACATGAAGTAGTATATTTAAGAGGAATATGGAGTAGTATATTTAAGAGGAATATGAAGTAGTATGTTTAAGAGGAATACGAAGTAGTATATTTAAGAGGAATATGAAGTAGTATGTTTAAGAGGAATATGAAGTAGCATGTTTAAGAGGAACATGATGTAGTATATTTAAGAGGAGTATGGAGTAGTATATTTAAGAGGAATATGAAGTAGTATGTTTAAAAGGAATATGAAGTAGTATGTTTAAGATGAATATGAAGTAGTATGTTTAAGAGGAACATGAAGTAGTATGTTTAAGAGGAATATGAAGTAATATGTTTAGGAGGAATATGAAGTAGTATGTTTAAGAGGAATATGAAGTAGTATGTTTAAGAGGAATATGAAGTAGTATGTTTAAGAGGAATATGAAGTAGTATATTTAAGAGGATAATGAAGTAGTATGTTTAAGAGGAATATGAAGTTGTATGTTTAAGAGGAATATGAAGTAGTATGTTTAAGAGGAATATGAAGTAGTGTGTTTAGGATGAATGTGAAGTAGTATATTTAAGAGGAATATGAAGAAGTATGTTTAAGAGGAATATGCAGTACTATATTTAAGAGGAATATGAAGTAGTTTATTTAAGAGGAATATGAAGTAGTTTGTTTAAGAGGAATATGAAGTAGTATGTTTAAGAGGAATATGAAGTAGTATTATTAAGAGGAATATAAAGTAGTGTATTTAAGAGGAATATGAAGTAGTATGTTTAAGAGGAATATGAAATAGTATGTTTAAGAGTAATATGAAGTAGTATATTTAAGCGGAATATTAAATAGTACATTTCAGACGAATATGAAGTAGTATATTTAAGAGGAATATGAAGTAGTATGTTTAGGAGGAATATGAAGTAGTATGTTTAATAGGAATATGAAGGAGTATGTTTAAGAGGAACATGAAGTAGTACGTTTAAGAAGAATATGAAGTAGTATATTTAAGAGGAATATGAAAAGGTATGTTTAAGAGGAACATGAAGTAGTATGTTTAAGAGGAATATGAAGTATTATGTTTAAGAGGAATTTGAAGTAGTATGTTTAAGTGGAATATGCAGTAGTATATTTAAGAGGAATATGATGTAGTATATTTAAGGGGAATATGAAGTAGTATGTTTAAGAAGAATAGGAAGTAGTATATTTAAAAGGAATATGAAGTAGTATATTTAAGAGTAATATGAAGTAGTATGTTTTAGAGGAATATGAAGTAGTATATTTAAGAGGAATATGAAATAGTATGTTTAAGAGGAATATGAAGTAGTATATTTAAGAGGAATATTAAGTAGTACATTTCAGAGGAATATGAAGTAGTATATTTAAGAGGAATATGAAGTAGTATGTTTAGGAGGAATATGAAGTAGTATGTTTAATAGGAATATGAAGGAGTATGTTTAAGAGGAACATGAAGTAGTACGTTTAAGAAGAATATGAAGTAGTATATTTAAGAGGAATATGAAAAGGTATGTTTAAGAGGAACATGAAGTATTATGTTTAAGAGGAATATGAAGTAGTATGTTTAAGAGAAATATGAAGTAGTATGTTTAAGAGGAATATGAAGTAGTATATTTAAGAGGAATATGAAGTAGTACATTTAAGAGGAATATGCAGTAGTATATTTAAGAGGAATATGAAGTAGTATGTTTAAGATGAATCTGAAGTAGTATATTTAAGAGGAATATTGAGTAGTATGTTTAAGATGAATATGAAGTAGTATGTTTAAGAGGAATATGAAGTAGTATGTTTAAGAGGAATATAAAATAGCATATTTAAGAGGAATAAGAAGTAGTATGCTTAAGAGGAATATGAAGTATTATGTTTAAGAGGAATATGAAGTAGTATGTCTAAGAGGAATATGAAGTAGTATGTTTAAGAGGAATATGAAATAGTATGTTTAAGAGTAATATGAAGTAGTATGTTTAAGAGGAATATGATGTAGTTTGTTTAAGAGGAATATGAAGTAGTATATTAAAGAGGAATATGAAGTATTATGTTTAAGAGGAATATGAAGTTGTATGTTTAAGAGGTATATGAAGTAGTATGTTTAAGAGGAATATGATGTAGTATGTTTAAGAGGAATATGAAGTATTATGTTTAAGAGGAATATAAAGTTGTATATTTAAGTGGAATATGAAGTAGTATGTTTAAGAGGAATATGAAGTAATATGTTTAAGGGGAATATGAAGTAGTATATTTAAGAGGGATATGAAGTAGTTTGTTTAAGAGGAATATGAAGTAGTATATTTAAGAGCAATATGAAGAAGTAAGTTTAAGAGGAATATGAAGTAGTACGTTTAAGAGGAATATGCAGTAGTATATTTAAGAGAAATATGAAGTAGTATATTTAAGAAGAATATGAAGTAACATAGTATGTTTAAGAGGAATATGAAGTAATATATTTAAGAGGCATATGAAGTAGTATGTTTAACAGGAATATGAAGTAATATGTTTAAGGGGAATATAAAGTTGTATATTTAAGTGGAATATGAAGTAGTATGTTTAAGAGGAATATGAAGTAGTATGTTTAAGAGGAATATGAAGTAGTATGTTTAAGCGGAATATGAAGTAGCATTTTTAAGAGGAATATGAAGTATTATGTTTAAGAGGAATATGAAGTAGTATGTTTAAGAGGAATATGAAGTAGTATGTTTAAGAGGAATATGCAGTAGTATATTTAAGAGGAATATGAAGTAGTATGTTACAGAGGAATATGAAGTAGTATGTTTAAGAGGAATATAAAATAGCATATTTAAGAGGAATAAGAAGTAGTATGCTTAAGAGGAATATGAAGTATTATGTTTAAGAGGAATATGAAGTAGTATGTCTAAGAGGAATATGAAGTAGTATGTTTAACAGGAATATGAAATAGTATGTTTAAGAGTAATATGAAGTAGTATGTTTAAGAGGAATATGATGTAGTATGTTTAAGAGGAATATGAAGTAGTATATTAAAGCGGAATATGAAGTATTATGTTTAAGAGGAATATGAAGTTGTATGTTTAAGAGGTATAAGAAGTAGTATGTTTAAGAGGAATATGATGTAGTATGTTTAAGAGGAATATGAAGTATTATGTTTAAGAGGAATATAAAGTTGTATATTTAAGTGGAATATGAAGTAGTATGTTTAAGAGGAATATGAAGTAATATGTTTAAGGGGAATATGAAGTAGTATATTTAAGAGGGATATGAAGTAGTTTGTTTAAGAGGAATATGAAGTAGTATATTTAAGAGCAATATGAAGAAGTAAGTTTAAGAGGAATATGAAGAAGTACGTTTAAGAGGAATATGCAGTAGTATATTTAAGAGAAATATGAAGTAGTATGTTTAAGAAGAATATGAAGTAACATAGTATGTTTAAGAGGAATATGAAGTAATATATTTAAGAGGCATATGAAGTAGTATGTTTAAGAGGAATATGAAGTAGTATGTTTAAGAGGAATATGAAGTAGTATATTTAAGAGGAATATGAAGTAGTATGTTTAAGAGGAATATGAGGTAGTATATTTAACAGGAATATGAAGTAGTATATTTAAGAGGAATATGAAGTAGTATGTTTAAGAGGAATATGAAGTAGTATGTTTAAGCGGAATATGAAGTAGCATATTTAAGAGGAATATGAAGTATTATGTTTAAGAGGAATATGAAGTAGTATGTTTAAGAGGAATATGAAGTAGTATGTTTAAGAGGAATATGAAGTAGTATATTTAAGAGGAATATGAAGTAGTATGTTACAGAGGAATATGAAGTAGTATGTTTAGGAGGAATATGAAGTAGCATATTTTAGGGGAATATGAAGTAGTATGTTTAAGAGGAATATGAAGTATTATGTTTAAGAGGAATATGAAGTAGTATGTTTAAGAGTAATATGAAGTAATATGTTTAAGAGGAATATGAAGTAGTATCTTTAAGAGTAATATGAAGTAGTATGTTTAAGAAGAATATGATGTCGTATGTTTAAGAGGAATATGAAGTAGTATATTTAAGAGTAATATGAAGTAGTATGTTTAAGAGGAATATGAAGTTGTATGTTTAAGAGGTATATGAAGTAGTATGTTTAAGAGGAATGTGATGTAGTATGTTTAAGAGGAATATGAAGTATTATGTTTAAGAGGAATATAAAGTTGTATATTTAAGTGGAATATGAAGTAGTATGTTTAAGAGGAATATGAAGTAATATGTTTAAGAGGAATATGAAGTAGTATATTTAAGAGGGATATGAAGTAGTTCGTTTAAGAGGAAAATGAAGTAGTATAGTTAAGAGAAATATGAAATTATATGTTTAAGAGGAATATGAAGTAGTATTGTATGTTTAAAAGGAGTATGAAGTAGTATGTTTAAGAGGAATATGAAGTAGTATGTTTAAGAGGAATATGAAGTAGTATATTTAACAGGAATATGAAGTAGTATATTTAAGAGGAATATGAAGTAGTATGCTTAAGAGGAATATGAAGTAGTATGTTTAAGCGGAATATGAAGTAGCATATTTAAGAGGAATATGAAGTATTATGTTTAAGAGGAATATGAAGTAGTATGTTTAAGAGGAATATGAAGTAGTATGTTTAAGAGGAATATGCAGTAGTATATTTAAGAGGAATATGAAGTAGTATGTTACAGAGGAATATGAAGTAGTATGTTTAAGAGGAATATGAGGTAGCATATTTAAGAGGAATATGAAGTAGTATGCTTAAGAGGAATATGTAGTATTATGTTTAAGAGGAATATGAAGTAGTATGTCTAAGAGGAATATGAAGTAGTATGTTTAAGAGGAATATGAAATAGTATGTTTAAGAGTAATATGAAGTAGTATGTTTAAGAGGAATATGATGTAGTATATTTTAGAGGAATATGAAGTAGTATGTTTAAGAGGAAAATGAAGTAGTATAGTTAAGAGGAATATGAAATTGTATGTTTAAGAGGAATATGAAGTAGTATTGTATGTTTAAAAGGAGTATGAAGTAGTATGTTTAAGAGGAATATGAAGTAGTATGTTTAACAGGAATATGAAGTAGTATATTTAAGAGGAATATGAAGTAGTATGTTTAAGAGGAATATGAAGTAGTATGTTTAAGCGGAATATGAAGTAGCATTTTTAAGAGGAATTGAAGTATTATGTTTAAGAGGAATATGAAGTAGTATGTTTAAGAGGAATATGAAGTAGTATGTTTAAGAGGAATATGCAGTAGTATATTTAAGAGGAATATGAAGTAGTATGTTACAGAGGAATATGAAGTAGTATGTTTAAGAGGAATATAAAATAGCATATTTAAGAGGAATAAGAAGTAGTATGCTTAAGAGGAATATGAAGTATTATGTTTAAAAGGGATATGAAGTAGTATGTTTAAGAGGAATATGATGTAGTATGTTTAAGAGGAATATGAAGTAGTATATTAAAGAGGAATATGAAGTATTATGTTTAAGAGGAATATAAAGTTGTATATTTAAGTGGAATATGAAGTAGTATGTTTAAGAGGAATATGAAGTAATATGTTTAAGGGGAATATGAAGTAGTATATTTAAGAGAAATATGAAGTAGTATGTTTAAGAAGAATATGAAGTAACATAGTATGTTTAAGAGGAATATGAAGTAATATATTTAAGAGGCATATGAAGTAGTATGTTTAAGAGGAATATGAAGTAGTATGTTTAAGAGGAATATGAAGTAGTATATTTAAGAGGAATATGAAGTAGTATGTTTAAGAGGAATATGAAGTAATATATTTAAGAGGCATATGAAGTAGTATGTTTAAGAGGAATATGAAGTAGTATGTTTAAGAGGAATATGAAGTAGTATATTTAAGAGGAATATGAAGTAGTATGTTTAAGAGGAATATGAGGTAGTATATTTAACAGGAATATGAAGTAGTATATTTAAGAGGAATATGAAGTAGTATGTTTAAGAGGAATATGAAGGAGTATGTTTAAGCGGAATATGAAGTAGCATATTTAAGAGGAATATGAAGTATTATGTTTAAGAGGAATATGAAGTAGTATGTTTAAGAGGAATATGAAGTAGTATGTTTAAGAGGAATATGAAGTAGTATATTTAAGAGGAATATGAAGTAGTATGTTACAGAGGAATATGAAGTAGTATGTTTAGGAGGAATATGAAGTAACATATTTTAGGGGAATATGAAGTAGTATGTTTAAGAGAAATATGAAGTATTATGTTTAAGAGGAATATGAAGTAGTATGTTTAAGAGTAATATGAAGTAGTATGTTTAAGAGGAATATGAAGTAGTATCTTTAAGAGTAATATGAAGTAGTATGTTTAAGAAGAATATGATGTCGTATGTTTAAGAGGAATATGAAGTAGTATATTTAAGAGGAATATGAAGTAGTATGTTTAAGAGGAATATGAAGTTGTATGTTTAAGAGGTATATGAAGTAGTATGTTTAAGAGGAATGTGATGTAGTATGTTTAAGAGGAATATGAAGTATTATGTTTAAGAGGAATATAAAGTTGTATATTTAAGTGGAATATGAAGTAGTATGTTTAAGAGGAATATGAAGTAATATGTTTAAGAGGAATATGAAGTAGTATATTTAAGAGGGATATGAAGTAAATTGTTTAAGAGGAAAATGAAGTAGTATAGTTAAGAGAAATATGAAATTATATGTTTAAGAGGAATATGAAGTAGTATTGTATGTTTAAAAGGAGTATGAAGTAGTATGTTTAAGAGGAATATGAAGTATTATGTTTAAGAGGAATATGAAGTAGTATATTTAACAGGAATATAAAGAAGTATATTTAAGAGGAATATGAAGTAGTATGCTTAAGAGGAATATGAAGTAGTATGTTTAAGCAAAATATGAAGTAGCATATTTAAGAGGAATATGAAGTATTATGTTTAAGAGGAATATGAATTAGTATGTTTAAGAGGAACATGAAGTAGTATGTTTAAGAGGAATATGCAGTAGTATATTTAAGAGGAATATGAAGTAGTATGTTACAGAAGAATATGAAGTAGTATGTTTAAGAGGAATATGAGGTAGCATATTTAAGAGGAATATGAAGTAGTATGCTTAAGAGGAATATGTAGTATTATGTTTAAGAGGAATATGAAGTAGTATGTCTAACAGGAATATGAAGTAGTATGTTTAAGAGGAATATGAAGTTGTATGTTTAAGAGGTATATGAAGTAGTATGTTTAAGAGGAATATGATGTAGTATGTTTAAGAGGAATATGAAGTATTATGTTTAAGAGGAATATAAAGTTGTATATTTAAGTGGAATGTGAAGTAGTATGTTTAAGAGGAATATGAAGTAATATGTTTAAGAGGAATATGAAGTAGTATATTTAAGAGGGATATGAAGTAGTTTGTTTAGGAGGAATATGAAGTAGTATATTTAAGAGCAATATGAAGTAGTAAGTTTAAGAGGAATATTAAGTAGTACGTTTAAGAGGAATATGCAGTAGTATATTTAAGAGAAATATGAAGTAGTATGTTTAAGAAGAATATGAAGTAGTATGTTTAAGAGGAATATGAAGTAATATATTTAAGAAGCATATGAAGTAGTATGTTTAAGAGGAATATGAAGTAGTATATTTAAGAGGAATATGAAGTAGTATGTTTAAGAGGAATATGAAGTAGTATATTTAAGAGGAATATGAAGTAGTATGTTTAAGAGGAATATGAAGTAGTATTGTATGTTTAAGAGGAATATGAAGTATTATGTTTAAGAGGAATATGAAGTAGTATGTTTAAGAGGAATATGAAGTAGTATGTTTAACAGGAATATGAAGTAGTATATTTAAGAGGAATATGAAGTAGTTTGTTTAAGAGAAATATGAAGTATTATGTTTAAGCGGAATATGAAGTAGCATATTTAAGAGAAATATGAAGTATTATGTTTAAGAGGAATATGAAGTAGTATGTTTAAGAGGAATATGAAGTAGTATGTTTAAGAGGAATATGAAGTAATATATTTAAGAGGCACATGAAGTAGTATGTTTAAGAGGAATATGAAAAAGTATGTTTAAGAGGAATATGAAGTAGTATGTTTAACAGGAATATGAAGTAGTATATTTAAGAGGAATATGAAGTAGTATGTTTAAGAGGAATATGAAGTAGTATGTTTAAGCGAAATATGAAGTAGCATATTTAAGAGAAATATGAAGTATTATATTTAAGAGGAATATGAAGTAGTATGTTTAACAAGAATATGAAGTAGTATATTTAAGAGGAATATGAAGTAGTATGTTTAAGAGGAATATGAAGTAGTATGTTTAAGCGGAATATGAAGTAGCATATTTAAGAGAAATATGAAGTATTATGTTTAAGAGGAATATGAAGTAGTATGTTTAAGGGGAATATGAAGTAGTATGTTTAAAAGGAATATGAAGTAGTATTGTATGTTTAAGAGGAATATGAAGTATTATGTTGAAGAGGAATATGAAGTAGTATGTTTAAGAGGAATATGAAGTAGTATGTTTAACAAGAATATGAAGTAGTATATTTAAGAGGAATATGAAGTAGTATGTTTAAGAGGAATATGAAGTAGTATATTTAAGGGGGATATGAAGTAGTTCGTTTAAGAGGAAAATGAAGTAGTATAGTTAAGAGAAATATGAAATTATATGTTTAAGAGGAATATGAAGTAGTATTGTATGATTAAAAGGAGTATGAAGTAGTATGTTTGAGAGGAATATGAAGTAGTATGTTTAAGAGGAATATGAAGTAGCATATTTAACAGGAATATGATGTAGTATATTTAAGAGGAATATGAAGTAGTATGCTTAAGAGGAATATGAAGTAGTATGTTTAAGCGGAATATGAAGTAGCATATTTAAGAGGAATATGAAGTATTATGTTTAAGAGGAATATGAAGTAGTATGTTTAAGAGGAATATGAAGTAGTATGTTTAAGAGGAATATGCAGTAGTATATTTAAGAGGAATATGAAGTAGTATGTTACAGAGGAATATGAAGTAGTATGTTTAAGAGGAATATGAGGTAGCATATTTAAGAGGAATATGAAGTAGTATGCTTAAGAGGAATATGTAGTATTATGTTTAAGAGGAATATGAAGTAGTATGTCTAAGACGAATATGAAGTACTATGTTTAAGAGGAATATGAAATAGTATGTTTAAGAGTAATATGAAGTAGTATGTTTAAGAGGAATATGATGTAGTATATTTAAGAGGAATATGAAGTAGTATGTTTAAGAGGAAAATGAAGTAGTATAGTTAAGAGGAATATGAAATTGTATGTTTAAGAGGAATATGAAGTAGTTTTGTATGTTTAAAAGGAGTATGAAGTAGTATGTTTAAGAGGAATATGAAGTAGTATGTTTAACAGGAATATGAAGTAGTATATTTAAGAGGAATATGAAGTAGTATGTTTAAGAGGAATATGAAGTAGTATGTTTAAGCGGAATATGAAGTAGCATTTTTAAGAGGAATATGAAGTATTATGTTTAAGAGGAATATGAAGTAGTATGTTTAAGAGGAATATGAAGTAGTATGTTTAAGAGGAATATGCAGTAGTATATTTAAGAGGAATATGAAGTAGTATGTTACAGAGGAATATGAAGTAGTATGTTTAAGAGGAATATGAAATAGTATGTTTAAGAGTAATATGAAGTAGTATGTTTAAAAGGAATATGATGTAGTATGTTTAAGAGGAATATGAAGTAGTATATTAAAGAGGAATATGAAGTATTATGTTTAAGAGGAATATGAAGTTGTATGTTTAAGAGGTATATGAAGTAGTATGTTTAAGAGGAATATGATGTAGTATGTTTAAGAGGAATATGAAGTATTATGTTTAAGAGGAATATAAAGTTGTATATTTAAGTGGAATATGAAGTAGTATGTTTAAGAGGAATATGAAGTAATATGTTTAAGGGGAATATGAAGTAGTATATTTAAGAGGGATATGAAGTAGTTTGTTTAAGAGGAATATGAAGTAGTATATTTAAGAGCAATATGAAGAAGTAAGTTTAAGAGGAATATGAAGTAGTACGTTTAAGAGGAATATGCAGTAGTATATTTAAGAGAAATATGAAGTAGTATGTTTAAGAAGAATATGAAGTAACATAGTATGTTTAAGAGGAATATGAAGTAATATATTTAAGAGGAATATGAAGTAGTATGTTTAAGAGGAATATGAAGTAGTATGTTTAAGAGGAATATGAAGTAGTATATTTAAGAGGAATATGAAGTAGTATGTTTAAGAGGAATATGAGGTAGTATATTTAACAGGAATATGAAGTAGTATATTTAAGAGGAATATGAAGTAGTATGTTTAAGAGGAATATGAAGGAGTATGTTTAAGCGGAATATGAAGTAGCATATTTAAGAGGAATATGAAGTATTATGTTTAATAGGAATATGAAGTAGTATGTTTAAGAGGAATATGAAGTAGTATGTTTAAGAGGAATATGAAGTAGTATATTTAAGAGGAATATGAAGTAGTATGTTACAGAGGAATATGAAGTAGTATGTTTAGGAGGAATATGAAGTAACATATTTTAGGGGAATATGAAGTAGTATGTTTAAGAGAAATATGAAGTATTATGTTTAAGAGGAATATGAAGTAGTATGTTTAAGAGTAATATGAAGTAGTATGTTTAAGAGGAATATGAAGTAGTATCTTTAAGAGTAATATGAAGTAGTATGTTTAAGAAGAATATGATGTCGTATGTTTAAGAGGAATATGAAGTAGTATATTTAAGAGGAATATGAAGTAGTATGTTTAAGAGGAATATGAAGTTGTATGTTTAAGAGGTATATGAAGTAGTATGTTTAAGAGGAATGTGATGTAGTATGTTTAAGAGGAATATGAAGTATTATGTTTAAGAGGAATATAAAGTTGTATATTTAAGTGGAATATGAAGTAGTATGTTTAAGAGGAATATGAAGTAATATGTTTAAGAGGAATATGAAGTAGTATATTTAAGAGGGATATGAAGTAGTTTGTTTAAGAGGAAAATGAAGTAGTATAGTTAAGAGAAATATGAAATTATATGTTTAAGAGGAATATGAAGTAGTATTGTATGTTTAAAAGGAGTATGAAGTAGTATGTTTAAGAGGAATATGAAGTAGTTTGTTTAAGAGGAATATGAAGTAGTATATTTAACAGGAATATGAAGTAGTATATTTAAGAGGAATATGAAGTAGTATGCTTAAGAGGAATATGAAGTAGTATGTTTAAGAGGAATATGAAGTAGTATGTTTAAGAGGAATATGCAGTAGTATATTTAAGAGGAATATGAAGTAGTATGTTACAGAGGAATATGAAGTAGTATGTTTAAGCGGAATATGAAGTAGCATATTTAAGAGGAATATGAAGTATTATGTTTAAGAGGAATATGAAGTAGTATGTTTAAGCGGAATATGAAGTAGCATATTTAAGAGGAATATGAAGTATTATGTTTAAGAGGAATATGAAGTAGTATGTTTAAGAGGAATATGAAGTAGTATGTTTAAGAGGAATATGCAGTAGTATATTTAAGAGGAATATGAAGTAGTATGTTACAGAGGAATATGAAGTAGTATGTTTAAGAGGAATATGAGGTAGCATATTTAAGAGGAATATGAAGTAGTATGCTTAAGAGGAATATGTAGTATTATGTTTAAGAGGAATATGAAGTAGTATGTCTAAGACGAATATGAAGTAGTATGTTTAAGAGGAATATGAAATAGTATGTTTAAGAGTAATATGAAGTAGTATGTTTAAGAGGAATATGATGTAGTATATTTAAGAGGAATATGAAGTAGTATGTTTAAGAGGAAAATGAAGTAGTATAGTTAAGAGGAATATGAAATTGTATGTTTAAGAGGAATATGAAGTAGTTTTGTATGTTTAAAAGGAGTATGAAGTAGTATGTTTAAGAGGAATATGAAGTAGTATGTTTAACAGGAATATGAAGTAGTATATTTAAGAGGAATATGAAGTAGTATGTTTAAGAGGAATATGAAGTAGTATGTTTAAGCGGAATATGAAGTAGCATTTTTAAGAGGAATATGAAGTATTATGTTTAAGAGGATTATGAAGTAGTATGTTTAAGAGGAATATGAAGTAGTATGTTTAAGAGGAATATGCAGTAGTATATTTAAGAGGAATATGAAGTAGTATGTTACAGAGGAATATGAAGTAGTATGTTTAAGAGGAATATAAAATAGCATATTTAAGAGGAATAAGAAGTAGTATGCTTAAGAGGAATATGAAGTATTATGTTTAAGAGGAATATGAAGTAGTATGTCTAAGAGGAATATGAAGTAGTATGTTTAAGAGGAATATGAAATAGTATGTTTAAGAGTAATATGAAGTAGTATGTTTAAGAGGAATATGATGTAGTATGTTTAAGAGGAATATGAAGTAGTATATTAAAGAGGAATATGAAGTATTATGTTTAAGAGGAATATGAAGTTGTATGTTTAAGAGGTATATGAAGTAGTATGTTTAAGAGGAATATGATGTAGTATGTTTAAGAGGAATATGAAGTATTATGTTTAAGAGGAATATAAAGTTGTATATTTAAGTGGAATATGAAGTAGTATGTTTAAGAGGAATATGAAGTAATATGTTTAAGGGGAATATGAAGTAGTATATTTAAGAGGGATATGAAGTAGTTTGTTTAAGAGGAATATGAAGTAGTATATTTAAGAGCAATATGAAGAAGTAAGTTTAAGAGGAATATGAAGTAGTACGTTTAAGAGGAATATGCAGTAGTATATTTAAGAGAAATATGAAGTAGTATGTTTAAGAAGAATATGAAGTAACATAGTATGTTTAAGAGGAATATGAAGTAATATATTTAAGAGGAATATGAAGTAGTATGTTTAAGAGGAATATGAAGTAGTATGTTTAAGAGGAATATGAAGTAGTATATTTAAGAGGAATATGAAGTAGTATGTTTAAGAGGAATATGAGGTAGTATATTTAACAGGAATATGAAGTAGTATATTTAAGAGGAATATGAAGTAGTATGTTAAAGAGGAATATGAAGGAGTATGTTTAAGCGGAATATGAAGTAGCATATTTAAGAGGAATATGAAGTATTATGTTTAATAGGAATATGAAGTAGTATGTTTAAGAGGAATATGAAGTAGTATGTTTAAGAGGAATATGAAGTAGTATATTTAAGAGGAATATGAAGTAGTATGTTACAGAGGAATATGAAGTAGTATGTTTAGGAGGAATATGAAGTAACATATTTTAGGGGAATATGAAGTAGTATGTTAAATAGAAATATGAAGTATTATGTTTAAGAGGAATATGAAGTAGTATGTTTAAGAGTAATATGAAGTAGTATGTTTAAGAGGAATATGAAGTAGTATCTTTAAGAGTAATATGAAGTAGTATGTTTAAGAAGAATATGATGTCGTATGTTTAAGAGGAATATGAAGTAGTATATTTAAGAGGAATATGAAGTAGTATGTTTAAGAGGAATATGAAGTTGTATGTTTAAGAGGAATATGAGGTAGTATATTTAACAGGAATATGAAGTAGTATATTTAAGAGGAATATGAAGTAGTATGTTTAAGAGGAATATGAAGGAGTATGTTTAAGCGGAATATGAAGTAGCATATTTAAGAGGAATATGAAGTATTATGTTTAAGAGGAATATGAAGTAGTATGTTTAAGTGGAATATGAAGTAGTATGTTTAAGAGGAATATGAAGTAATATGTTTAAGAGGAATATGAAGTAGTATAATTAAGAGGGATATGAAGTAGTTTGTTTAAGAGGAAAATGAAGTAGTATAGTTAAGAGAAATATGAAATTATATGTTTAAGAGGAATATGAAGTAGTATTGTATGTTTAAAAGGAGTATGAAGTAGTATGTTTAAGAGGAATATGAAGTAGTATGTTTAAGAGGAATATGAAGTAGTATATTTAACAGGAATATGAAGTAGTATATTTAAGAGGAATATGAAGTAGTATGCTTAAGAGGAATATGAAGTAGTATGTTTAAGCGGAATATGAAGTAGCATATTTAAGAGGAATATGAAGTATTATGTTTAAGAGGAATATGAATTAGTATGTTTAAGAGGAATATGAAGTAGTATGTTTAAGAGGAATATGCAGTAGTATATTTAAGAGGAATATGAAGTAGTATGTTACAGAAGAATATGAAGTAGTATGTTTAAGAGGAATATGAGGTAGCATATTTAAGAGGAATATGAAGTAGTATGCTTAAGAGGAATATGTAGTATTATGTTTAAGAGGAATATGAAGTAGTATGTCTAACAGGAATATGAAGTAGTATGTTTAAGAGGAATATGAAGTTGTATGTTTAAGAGGTATATGAAGTAGTATGTTTAAGAGGAATATGATGTAGTATGTTTAAGAGGAATATGAAGTATTATGTTTAAGAGGAATATAAAGTTGTATATTTAAGTGGAATGTGAAGTAGTATGTTTAAGAGGAATATGAAGTAATATGTTTAAGAGGAATATGAAGTAGTATATTTAAGAGGGATATGAAGTAGTTTGTTTAAGAGGAATATGAAGTAGTATATTTAAGAGCAATATGAAGTAGTAAGTTTAAGAGGAATATGAAGTAGTACGTTTAAGAGGAATATGCAGTAGTATATTTAAGAGAAATATGAAGTAGTATGTTTAAGAAGAATATGAAGTAGTATGTTTAAGAGGAATATGAAGTAGTATGTTTAAGAGGAATATGAAGTAGTATATTTAAGAGGAATATGAAGTAGTATGTTTAAGAGGAATATGAAGTAGTATTGTATGTTTAAGAGGAATATGAAGTATTATGTTTAAGAGGAATATGAAGTAGTATGTTTAAGAGGAATATGAAGTAGTATGTTTAACAGGAATATGAAGTAGTATATTTAAGAGGAATATGAAGTAGTTTGTTTAAGAGGAATATGAAGTAGTATTTTTAAGCGGAATATGAAGTAGCATATTTAAGAGAAATATGAAGTATTATGTTTAAGACGAATATGAAGTAGTATGTTTAAGAGGAATATGAAGTAGTATGTTTAAGAGGAATATGAAGTAATATATTTAAGAGGCACATGAAGTAGTATGTTTAAGAGGAATATGAAAAAGTATGTTTAAGAGGAATATGAAGTAGTATGTTTAACAGGAATATGAAGTAGTATATTTAAGAGGTATATGAAGTAGTATGTTTAAGAGGAATATGAAGTAGTATGTTTAAGCGAAATATGAAGTAGCATATTTAAGAGAAATATGAAGTATTATATTTAAGAGGAATATGAAGTAGTATGTTTAACAAGAATATGAAGTAGTATATTTAAGAGGAATATGAAGTAGTATGTTTAAGAGGAATATGAAGTAGTATGTTTAAGCGGAATATGAAGTAGCATATTTAAGAGAAATATGAAGTATTATGTTTAAGAGGAATATGAAGTAGTATGTTTAAGGGGAATATGAAGTAGTATGTTTAAAAGGAATATGAAGTAGTATTGTATGTTTAAGAGGAATATGAAGTATTATGTTGAAGAGGAATATGAAGTAGTATGTTTAAGAGGAATATGAAGTAGTATGTTTAACAAGAATATGAAGTAGTATATTTAAGAGGAATATGAAGTAGTATGTTTAAGAGGAATATGAAGTAGTATGTTTAAGCGAAATATGAAGTAGCATCTTTAAGAGAAATATGAAGTATTATATTTAAGAGGAATATGAAGTAGTATGTTTAACAGGAATATATAGTAGTATATTTAAGAGGAATATGAAGTAGTATGTTTAAGAGGAATATGAAGTTGTATGTTTAAGCGGAATATGAAGTATTATGTTTAAGAGGAATATGAAGTAGTATGTTTAAGAGGAATATGAAGTAATATATTTAAGAGGCACATGACGTAGTATGTTTAAGAGGAATATGAAATAGTATGTTTAAGAGGAATATGAAGTAGTATGTTTAACAGGAATACGAAGTAGTATATTTAAGAGGAATATGAAGTAGTATGTTTAAGAGGAATATGAAGTAGTATGTTTAAGCGAAATATGAAGTAGCATATTTAAGAGAAATATGAAGTATTATATTTAAGAGGAATATGAAGTAGTATGTTTAACAGGAATATGAAGTAGTATATTTAAGAGGAATATGAAGTAGTATGTTTAAGAGGAATATGAAGTAGTATGTTTAAGCGGAATATGAAGTAGCATATTTAAGAGAAATATGAAGTATTATATTTAAGAGGAATATGAAGTTGTATGTTTAAGAGGAATATGAAGTAGTATGTTTAAAAGGAATATGAAGTAGTATTGTATGTTTAAGAGGAATATGAAGTATTATGTTGAAGAGGAATATGAAGTAGTATGTTTAAGAGGAATATGAAGTAGTATGTTTAACAGGAATATGAAGTAGTATATTTAAGAGGAATATGAAGTAGTATGTTTAAGAGGAATATGAAGTAGTATGTTTAAGCGAAATATGAAGTAGCATATTTAAGAGAAATATGAAGTATTATATTTAAGAGGAATATGAAGTAGTATGTTTAACAGGAATATATAGTAGTATATTTAAGAGGAATATGAAGTAGTATGTTTAAGAGGAATATGAAGTTGTATGTTTAAGCGGAATATGAAGTAGTATGTTTAAGAGGAATATGAAGTATTATGTTTAAGAGGAATATGAAGTAGTATGTTTAAGAGGAATATGAAGTAGTATGTTTAAGAGGAATATGAAGTAGTATGTTTAAGCGGAATATAAAGTAGCACATTTAAGAGAAATATAAAGTATTATGTTTAAGAGGAATATGAAGTAGTATGTTTAACAGGAATATGAAGTAGTATATTTATGAGGAATATGAAGTAGTATGTTTAAGAGGAATATGAAGTAGTATATTTAAGAGGAATATGAAGTAGTATGTTTAAGAGGAATATGAAGTAGTATGTTTAAGCGGAATATGAAGTAGCATATTTAAGAGAAATATGAAGTATTATATTTAAGAGGAATATGAAGTAGTATGTTTAACAGGAATATATAGTAGTATATTTAAGAGGAATATGAAGTAGTATGTTTAAGAGGAATATGAAGTAATATATTTAAGAGGAATATGAAGTAGTATGTTTAAGAGGAATATGAAGTAGTATGTTTAAGCGGAATATGAAGTAGCATATTTAAGAGAAATATGAAGTATTATGTTTAAGAGGAATATGAAGTAGTATGTTTAACAGGAATATGAAGTAGTATATTTAAGAGGAATATGAAGTAGTATGTTTAAGAGGAGTATGAAGTTGTATGTTTAAGAGGTATATGAAGTAGTATGTTTAAGAGGAATATGATGTAGTATGTTTAAGAGGAATATGAAGTATTATGTTTAAGAGGAATATAAAGTTGTATATTTAAGTGGAATATAAAGTAGTATGTTTAAGAGGAATATGAAGTAATATGCTTAAGAGGAATATGAAGTAGTATATTTAAGAGGAAAATGAAGTAGTTTGTTTAAGAGGAATATGAAGTAGTATATTTAAGAGGAATATGAAGTAGTAAGTTTAAGATGAATATGCAGTAGTATATTTAAGAGGAATATGAAGTACTATATTTAAGAGGAATATGAAGTAGTATGCTTAAGAGGAATATGAAGTAGTATGTTTAAGATGAATGGGAAGTAGTATGTTTAAGAGGAATATGAAGTTGTATGTTTAAGTAGAATATGAAGTAGTATGCTTAAGAGGAATATGAAGTAGTATGTTTAAGAGGAATATGCAGTAGTATATTTAAGAGCAATATGAAGTAGTATATGTAAGAGGAATATGAAGTAATATGTTTATGAGGAATGTGAAGTAGTATGTTTAAGAGGAATATGAAGTAGTGTGTTTAAGAGGAATATGAAGTAGTATATTTAAGGGGAATATGAAGTAGTATGTTTAAGAGGAATATGAAGTAGTATGTTTAAGAGGAATATGAAGTAGTATGTTTAAGAGGAATATGAAGTAATATATTTAAGAGGAATATGAAGTAGTATGTTTAAGAGGAATATGAAGTAGTATGTTTAAGAGGAATACGAAGTAGTATGTTTAAGAGGAATATTAAGTAGTATGTTTAAGAGGAATATGAAGTAATATGTTTAAGATGAATATGAAGTAGTATGTTTAAGAGGAATATGAAGTAGTATGTTTAAGAGGAATATGAAGTAGAATGTTTAAGAGGAATATGAAGTAGTATGTTTAAAAGGAATATGAAGTAGTATGTTTAAGAGTAATATTAAGTAGTATGTTTAAGAGGAATATGAAGTAATATGTTTAAGAGGAATATGAAGTAGTATATTTAAGAGGAATATGAAGTAGTATATTTAAGAGGAATATGAAGTACTATATTTAAGAGGAATTAGAAGTAGTATATTTAAGACTAATATGAAGTAGTATATTTAAGAGGATTATGAAGTAGTATGTTTAAGAGCAATATGAAGCAGTATATTTAAGAGGAATATGAAGTAGTTTGTTTAAGAGGAATATGAAGTAGTATGTTTAAGAGGAATATGAAGTAGTAAGTTTAAGAGGAATATGAAGTAGTATGTTTAAGAAGAATGTGCAGTAGTATTTTTAAGAGAAATATGAAGTAGTATGTTTAAGAAGAATATGAAGTAGTATGTTTAAGAGGAATATGAAGTTATATATTTAAGAGGCATATGAAGTAGTATGTATAAGAGGAATATGGAATAGTATGTTCAAGAGGAATATGAAGTAGTATGTTTAAGAGGAATATGCAGTAGTATGTTTAAGAGGAATATGCAGTAGTATATTTAAGAGCAATATGAAGTAGTATATTTAAGAGGAATATGAAGTAATATGTTTATGAGGAATGTGAAGTAGTATGTTTAAGAGGAATATGAAGTAGTGTGTTTAAGAGGAATATGAAGTAGTATATTTAAGGGGAATATGAAGTAGTATGTTTAAGAGGAATATGAAGTAGTATGTTTAAGAGGAATATGAAGTAGTATGTTTAAGAGGAATATGAAGTAATATATTTAAGAGGAATATGAAGTAGTATGTTTAAGAGGAATATGAAGTAGTATGTTTAAGAGGAATACGAAGTAGTATGTTTAAGAGGAACATTAAGTAGTATGTTTAAGAGGAATATGAAGTAATATGTTTAAGATGAATATGAAGTAGTATGCTTAAGAGGAATATGAAGTAGTATGTTTAAGAGGAATATGAAGTAGAATGTTTAAGAGGAATATGTAGTAGTATGCTTAAAAGGAATATGAAGTAGTATGTTTAAGAGTAATATGAAGTAGTATGTTTAAGAGGAATATGAAGTAATATGTTTAAGAGGAATATGAAGTAGTATATTTAAGAGGAATATGAAGTAGTTTATTTAAGAGGAATATGAAGTACTATATTTAAGAGGAATTAGAAGTAGTATATTTAAGACTAATATGAAGTAGTATATTTAAGAGGATTATGAAGTAGTATGTTTAAGAGGAATATGAAGCAGTATATTTAAGAGGAATATGAAGTAGTTTGTTTAAGAGGAATATGAAGTAGTATGTTTAAGAGGAATATGAAGTAGTAAGTTTAAGAGGAATATGAAGTAGTATGTTTAAGAAGAATGTGCAGTAGTATTTTTAAGAGAAATATGAAGTAGTATGTTTAAGAAGAATATGAAGTAGTATGTTTAAGAGGAATATGAAGTTATATATTTAAGAGGCATATGAAGTAGTATGTATAAGAGGAATATGGAATAGTATGTTCAAGAGGAATATGAAGTAGTATGTTTAAGAGGAATATGCAGTAGTATGTTTAAGAGGAATATGCAGTAGTATATTTAAGAGCAATATGAAGTAGTATATTTAAGAGGAATATGAAGTAATATGTTTATGAGGAATGTGAAGTAGTATGTTTAAGAGGAATATAAAGTAGTGTGTTTAAGAGGAATATGAAGTAGTATATTTAAGGGGAATATGAAGTAGTATGTTTAAGAGGAATATGAAGTAGTATGTTTAAGAGGAATATGAAGTAGTATGTTTAAGAGGAATATGAAGTAATATATTTAAGAGGAATATGAAGTAGTATGTTTAAGAGGAATATGAAGTAGTATGTTTAAGAGGAATACGAAGTAGTATGTTTAAGAGGAATATTAAGTAGTATGTTTAAGAGGAATATGAAGTAATATGTTTAAGATGAATATGAAGTAGTATGTTTAAGAGGAATATGAAGTAGTATGTTTAAGAGGAATATGAAGTAGAATGTTTAAGAGGAATATGTAGTAGTATGCTTAAAAGGAATATGAAGTAGTATGTTTAAGAGTAATATGAAGTAGTATGTTTAAGAGGAATATGAAGTAATATGTTTAAGAGGAATATGAAGTAGTATATTTAAGAGGAATATGAAGTAGTTTATTTAAGAGGAAATCTTAAGTACTATATTTAAGAGGAATTAGAAGTAGTATATTTAAGACTAATATGAAGTAGTATATTTAAGAGGATTATGAAGTAGTATGTTTAAGAGGAATATGAAGCAGTATATTTAAGAGGAATATGAAGTAGTTTGTTTAAGAGGAATATGAAGTAGTATGTTTAAGAGGAATATGAAGTAGTAAGTTTAAGAGGAATATGAAGTAGTATGTTTAAGAAGAATATGCAGTAGTATTTTTAAGAGAAATATGAAGTAGTATGTTTAAGAAGAATATGAAGTAGTATGTTTAAGAGGAATATGAAGTTATATATTTAAGAGGCATATGAAGTAGTATGTTTAAGAGGAATATGGAATAGTATGTTTAAGAGGAATATGAAGTAGTATGTTTAAGAGGAATATGCAGTAGTATATTTAAGAGGAATATGAAGTAGTATGTTTAAGAGGAATATGAAGTGGTATATTTAAGAGGAATATGAAGTAGTATGTTTAAGAGGAATATGAAGTAGTATGTTTAAGCGAAATATGAAGTAGCATATTTAAGAGAAATATGAAGTATTATATTTAAGAGGAATATGAAGTAGTATGTTTAACAGGAATATGAAGTAGTATATTTAAAAGGAATATGAAGTAGTATGTTTAAGAGGAATATGAAGTAGTATGTTTAAGCGGAATATGAAGTAGCATATTTAAGAGAAATATGAAGTATTATGTTTAAGAGTAATATGAAGTAGTATGTTTAAGAGGAATATGACGTAGTATTGTATGGTTAAGAGGAATATGAAGTATTATGTTGAAGAGGAATATGCAGTAGTATGTTTAAGAGGAATATGAAGTAGTATGTTTAACAGGAATATGAAGTAGTATATTTAAGAGGAATATGAAGTAGTATGTTTAAGAGGAATATGAAGTAGTATGTTTAAGCGAAATATGAAGTAGCATATTTAAGAGAAATATGAAGTATTATATTTAAGAGGAATATGAAGTAGTATGTTTAACAGGAATATATAGCAGTATATTTAAGAGGAATATGAAGTAGTATGTTTAAGAGGAATATGAAGTTGTATGTTTAAGCGGAATATGAAGTAGTATGTTTAAGAGGAATATGAAGTATTATGTTTAAGAGGAATATGAAGTAGTATGTTTAAGAGGAATATGAAGTAGTATGTTTAAGAGGAATATGAAGTTGTATATTTAAGAGGAATATGAAGTAGTATGTTTAAGAGGAATATGAAGTAGTATGTTTAAGCGGAATATGAAGTAGCATATTTAAGAGAAATATGAAGTATTATGTTTAAGAGGAATATGAAGTAGTATGTTCAACAGGAATATGAAGTAGTATATTTAAGAGGAATATGAAGTAGTATGTTTAAGAGGAATATAAAGTTGTATGTTTAAGAGGTACATGAAGTAGTATGTTTAAGAGGAATATGATGTAGTATGTTTAAGAGGAATATGAAATATTATGTTTAAGAGGAATATAAAGTTGTAAATTTAAATGGAATATAAATTAGTATGTTTAAGAGGAATATGAAGTAATATGTTTAAGAGGAATATGAAGTAGTATGTTTAAAAGGAATATGACGTAGTATTGTATGTTTAAGAGGAATATGAAGTATTATGTTTAAGAGGAATATGAAGTAGTATGTTTAAGCGAAATATGAAGAAGCATATTTAAGAGAAATATGAAGTATTATATTTAAGAGGAATATGAAGTAGTATGTTTAACAGGAATATATAGTAGTATATTTAAGAGGAATATGAAGTAGTATGTTTAAGCGGAATATGAAGTAGTATGTTTAAGAGGAATATGAAGTATTATGTTTAAGAGGAATATGAAGTAGTATGTTTAAGAGGAATATGAAGTAGTATGTTTAAGAGGAATATGAAGTTGTATATTTAAGAGGAATATGAAGTAGTATGTTTAAGAGGAATATGAAGTAGTATGTTTAAGCGGAATATGAAGTAGCATATTTAAGAGAAATATGAAGTATTATGTTTAAGAGGAATATGAAGTAGTATGTTCAACAGGAATATGAAGTAGTATATTTAAGAGGAATATGAAGTAGTATGTTTAAGAGGAATATGAAGTTGTATGTTTAAGAGGTACATGAAGTAGTATGTTTAAGAGGAATATGATGTAGTATGTTTAAGAGGAATATGAAATATTATGTTTAAGAGGAATATAAAGTTGTAAATTTAAATGGAATATAAATTAGTATGTTTAAGAGGAATATGAAGTAATATGTTTAAGAGGAATATGAAGTAGTATATTTAAGAGGAATATGAAGTAGTTTGTTTAAGAGGAATATGAAGTAGTATATTTAAGAGGAATATGAAGTAGTAAGCTTAAGAGGAATATGCAGTAGTATATTTAAGAAGAATATGAAGTACTATATTTAAGAGGAATATGAAGTAGTATGCTTAAAAAGAATATGAAGAAGTATGTTTAAGATGAATGGGAAGTAGTATGTTTAAGAGGAATATGAAGTTGTATGTTTAAGTAGAATATGAAGTAGTATGTTTAAGAGGAATATGAAGTAGTAAGTTTAAGAGGAATATGCAGTAGTATATTTAAGAGCAATATGAAGTAGTATATTTAAGAGGAATATGAAGTAATATGTTTATGAGGAATGTGAAGTAGTATGTTTAAGAGGAATATGAAGTAGTGTGTTTAAGAGGAATATGAAGTAGTATATTTAAGGGGAATATGAAGTAGTATGTTTAAGAGGAATATGAAGTAGTATTTAAGAGGATTATGAAGTAGTATGTTTAAGAGGAATATGAAGTAGTATGTTTAAGAGGAATACGAAGTAGTATGTTTAAGAGGAATATGAAGTAGTATGTTTAAGAGGAATATGAAGTAATATGTTTAAGATGAATATGAAGTAGTATGTTTAAGAGGAATATGAAGTAGTATGTTTAAGAGGAATATGAAGTAGAATGTTTAAGAGGAATATGAAGTAGTATGTTTAAAAGGAATATGAAGTAGTATGTTTAAGAGGAATATGAAGTAATATGTTTAAGAGGAATATGAAGTAATATGTTTAAAAGGAATATGAAGTAGTATATTTAAGAGGAATATGAAGTAGTATATTTAAGAGGAATATGAAGTACTATATTTAAGAGGAATTAGAAGTAGTATATTTAAGACTAATATGAAGTAGTATATTTAAGAGGATTATGAAGTAGTATGTTTAAGAGGAATATGAAGCAGTATATTTAAGAGGAATATGAAGTAGTTTGTTTAAGAGGAATATGAAGTAGTATGTTTAAGAGGAATATGAAGTAGTAAGCTTAAGAGGAATATGAAGTAGTATGTTTAAGAGGAATATGCAGTAGTATTTTTATGAGAAATATGAAGTAGTATGTTTAAGAAGAATATGAAGTAGTATGTTTAAGAGGAATATGAAGTTATATATTTAAGAGGCATATGAAGTAGTATGTTTAAGAGGAATATGGAATAGTATGTTTCAGAGGAATATGAAGTAGTATGTTTAAGAGGAATATGCAGTAGTATATTTAAGAGGAATATGAAGTAGTATGTTTAAGAGGAATTTGCAGTAGTATATTTAAGAGAAATACGAAGTAGTATGCTTAAGAAGAATATGAAGTAGTATGTTTAAGAGGAATATGAAGTAATATATTTAAGAGGCATATGAAGTAGTATGTTTAAGAGGAATATGAAGTAGTATGTTTAAGAGGAATATGAAGTAGTATATTTAAGAGGAATATGCAGTAGTATATTTAAGAGGAATATGAAGTAGTATGTTTAAGAGGAAAATGAAGTAGTATAGTTAAGAGGAATATGAAATTGTATGTTTAAGAGGAATATGAAGTAGTATTGTATGTTTAAAAGGAGTATGAAGTAGTATGTTTAAGTGGAATATGAAGTAGTATGTTTAAGAGGAATATGAAGTAGTATATTTAACAGGAATATGAAGTAGTATATTTAAGAGGAATATGAAGTAGTATGTTTAAGAGGAATATGAAGTATTATGTTTAAGAGGAATATGAAGTAGTATGTTTAAGAGGAATATGAAGTAGTATGTTTAAGAGGAATATGCAGTAGTATATTTAAGAGGAATATGAAGTAGTATGTTACAGAGGAATATGAAGTAGTATGTTTAAGAGCAATATGAAGTAGCATATTTAAGAGTAATATGAAGTAGTATGTTTAAGAGGAATATGAAGTATTATGTTTAAGAGGAGTATGAAGTAGTATGTTTAAGAGGAATATGAAGTAGTATGTTTAAGAGGAATATGAAGTAGTATGTTTAAGAGGAATATGAAGTAGTATATTTAAGAGGAATATGAAGTAGTATATTTAAGAGAAATATGAAGTAGTATATTTAAGAGGAATATGAAGTAGTATGTTTAAGAAGAATATGAAGTTGTATGTTTAAGAGGTATATGAAGTAGTATGTTTAAGAGGAATATGATGTAGTATGTTTAAGAGGAATATGAAGTATTATGTTTAAGAGGAATATAAAGTTGTATATTTAAGTGGAATATGAAGTAGTATGTTTAAGAGGACTATGAAGTAATATGTTTAAGAGGAATATGAAGTAGTATATTTAAGAGGAATATGATGTAGTATGTTTAAGAGGAATATGAAGTAGTATATTTAAGAGGAATATGAAGTAGTATGTTTAAGAGGAATATGAAGTTGTATGTTTAAGAGGTATATGAAGTAGTATGTTTAAGAGGAATATGATGTAGTATGTTTAAGAGGAATATGAAGTATTAAGTTTAAGAGGAATATAAAGTTGTATATTTAAGTGGAATATGAAGTAGTATGTTTAAGAGGACTATGAAGTAATATGTTTAAGAGGAATATGAAGTAATATATTTAAGAGGAATATGAAGTAGTATGTTTAAGAGGAATATAAAGTAGTATGTTTAAGAGGAATACGAAGTAGTATGTTTAAGAGGAATATGAGGTAGTATGTTTAAGAGGAATATGAAGTAATATGTTTAAGATGAATATGAAGTATTATGTTTAAGAGGAATATGAAGTAGTATGTTTAAGAGGAATATGAAGTAGAATGTTTAAGAGGAATATGAAGTAGTATGTTTAAAAGGAATATGAAGTAGTATGTTTAAGAGGAATATGAAGTAGTATGTTTAAGAGGAATATGAAGTAATATGTTTAAGAGGAATATGAAGTAGTATTTTTAAGAGGAATATGAAGTAGTATATTTAAGAGGAATATGAAGTACTATATTTAAGAGGAATTAGAAGTAGTATATTTAAGACTAATATGAAGTAGTATATATAAGAGGATTATGAAGTAGTACTTTTAAGAGGAATATGAAGTAGTAAGTTTAAGAGGAATATGAAGAGTTGTATATTTAAGAGGAATATGAAGTAGTATGTTTAAGAGGAATATGAAGTAGTATGTTTAAGAGGAATATGAAGTAGTATATTTAACAGGAATATGAAGTAGTATATTTAAGAGGAATATGAAGTAGTATGTTTAAGAGGAATATGAAGTATTATGTTTAAGAGGAATATGAAGTAGTATGTTTAAGATGAATATGAAGTAGTATGTGTAAGAGGAATATGCAGTAGTATATTTAAGAGGAATATGAAGTAGTATGTTACAGAGGAATATGAAGTAGTATGTTTAAGAGTAATATGAAGTAGCATATTTAAGAGTAATATAAAGTAGTATGTTTAAGAGGAATATGAAGTATTATGTTTAAGAGGAATATGAAGTAGTATGTTTAAGAGGAATATGAAGTAGTATGTTTAAGAGGAATATGAAGTAGTACGTTTAAGAGTAATATGAAGTAGTATGTTTAAGAGGAATATGATGTAGTATGTTTAAGAGGAACATGAAGTAGTATATTTAAGAGGAATATGAAGTAGTATGTTTAAGAGGAATATGAAGTTGTATGTTTAAGAGGTATATGAAGTAGTATGTTTAAGAGTAATATGAAGTAGTATATTTAAGAGGATTATGAAGTAGTATGTTTAAGAGGAATATGAAGCAGTATATTTAAGAGGAATATGAAGTAGTTTGTTTAAGAGGAATATGAAGTAGTATGTTTAAGAGGAATATGAAGTAGTAAGCTTAAGAGGAATATGAAGTAGTATGTTTAAGAGGAATATGCAGTAGTATTTTTATGAGAAATATGAAGTAGTATGTTTAAGAAGAATATGAAGTAGTATGTTTAAGAGGAATATGAAGTTATATATTTAAGAGGCATATGAAGTAGTATGTTTAAGAGGAATATGGAATAGTATGTTTCAGAGGAATATGAAGTAGTATGTTTAAGAGGAATATGCAGTAGTATATTTAAGAGGAATATGAAGTAGTATGTTTAAGAGGAATTTGCAGTAGTATATTTAAGAGAAATACGAAGTAGTATGCTTAAGAAGAATATGAAGTAGTATGTTTAAGAGGAATATGAAGTAATATATTTAAGAGGCATATGAAGTAGTATGTTTAAGAGGAATATGAAGTAGTATGTTTAAGAGGAATATGAAGTAGTATGTTTAAGAGAATATGAAGTAATATGTTTAAGAGGAATATGAAGTAGTATGTTTAAGAGGAAAATGAAGTAGTATAGTTAAGAGGAATATGAAATTGTATGTTTAAGAGGAATATGAAGTAGTATTGTATGTTTAAAAGGAGTATGAAGTAGTATGTTTAAGTGGAATATGAAGTAGTATGTTTAAGAGGAATATGAAGTAGTATATTTAACAGGAATATGAAGTAGTATATTTAAGAGGAATATGAAGTAGTATGTTTAAGAGGAATATGAAGTATTATGTTTAAGAGGAATATGAAGTAGTATGTTTAAGAGGAATATGAAGTAGTATGTTTAAGAGGAATATGCAGTAGTATATTTAAGAGGAATATGAAGTAGTATGTTACAGAGGAATATGAAGTAGTATGTTTAAGAGCAATATGAAGTAGCATATTTAAGAGTAATATGAAGTAGTATGTTTAAGAGGAATATGAAGTATTATGTTTAAGAGGAGTATGAAGTAGTATGTTTAAGAGGAATATGAAGTAGTATGTTTAAGAGGAATATGAAGTAGTATGTTTAAGAGGAATATGAAGTAGTATATTTAAGAGGAATATGAAGTAGTATATTTAAGAGAAATATGAAGTAGTATATTTAAGAGGAATATGAAGTAGTATGTTTAAGAGGAATATGAAGTTGTATGTTTAAGAGGTATATGAAGTAGTATGTTTAAGAGGAATATGATGTAGTATGTTTAAGAGGAATATGAAGTATTATGTTTAAGAGGAATATAAAGTTGTATATTTAAGTGGAATATGAAGTAGTATGTTTAAGAGGACTATGAAGTAATATGTTTAAGAGGAATATGAAGTAGTATATTTAAGAGGAATATGATGTAGTATGTTTAAGAGGAATATGAAGTAGTATATTTAAGAGGAATATGAAGTAGTATGTTTAAGAGGAATATGAAGTTGTATGTTTAAGAGGTATATGAAGTAGTATGTTTAAGAGGAATATGATGTAGTATGTTTAAGAGGAATATGAAGTATTAAGTTTAAGAGGAATATAAAGTTGTATATTTAAGTGGAATATGAAGTAGTATGTTTAAGAGGACTATGAAGTAATATGTTTAAGAGGAATATGAAGTAATATATTTAAGAGGAATATGAAGTAGTATGTTTAAGAGGAATATAAAGTAGTATGTTTAAGAGGAATACGAAGTAGTATGTTTAAGAGGAATATGAGGTAGTATGTTTAAGAGGAATATGAAGTAATATGTTTAAGATGAATATGAAGTAGTATGTTTAAGAGGAATATGAAGTAGTATGTTTAAGAGGAATATGAAGTAGAATGTTTAAGAGGAATATGAAGTAGTATGTTTAAAAGGAATATGAAGTAGTATGTTTAAGAGGAATATGAAGTAGTATGTTTAAGAGGAATATGAAGTAATATGTTTAAGAGGAATATGAAGTAGTATTTTTAAGAGGAATATGAAGTAGTATATTTAAGAGGAATATGAAGTACTATATTTAAGAGGAATTAGAAGTAGTATATTTAAGACTAATATGAAGTAGTATATATAAGAGGATTATGAAGTAGTACTTTTAAGAGGAATATGAAGTAGTAAGTTTAAGAGGAATATGAAGAGTTGTATATTTAAGAGGAATATGAAGTAGTATGTTTAAGAGGAATATGAAGTAGTATGTTTAAGAGGAATATGAAGTAGTATATTTAACAGGAATATGAAGTAGTATATTTAAGAGGAATATGAAGTAGTATGTTTAAGAGGAATATGAAGTATTATGTTTAAGAGGAATATGAAGTAGTATGTTTAAGATGAATATGAAGTAGTATGTGTAAGAGGAATATGCAGTAGTATATTTAAGAGGAATATGAAGTAGTATGTTACAGAGGAATATGAAGTAGTATGTTTAAGAGTAATATGAAGTAGCATATTTAAGAGTAATATAAAGTAGTATGTTTAAGAGGAATATGAAGTATTATGTTTAAGAGGAATATGAAGTAGTATGTTTAAGAGGAATATGAAGTAGTATGTTTAAGAGGAATATGAAGTAGTACGTTTAAGAGTAATATGAAGTAGTATGTTTAAGAGGAATATGATGTAGTATGTTTAAGAGGAACATGAAGTAGTATATTTAAGAGGAATATGAAGTAGTATGTTTAAGAGGAATATGAAGTTGTATGTTTAAGAGGTATATGAAGTAGTATGTTTAAGAGGATTATGATGTAGTATATTTAAGAGGAATATGAAGTAGTTTGCTTAAGAGGAATATGAAGTAGTATATTTAAGAGGAATATGAAGTAGTAAGTTTAAGAGGAATATGAAGTAGTACGTTTAAGAGGAATATGCAGTAGTATATTTAAGAGAAATATGAAGTAGTATGTTTAAGAAGAATATGAAGTAGTATGTTTAAGAGGAATATGAAGTAATATATTTAAGAGGCATATGAAGTAGTATGTTTAAGAGGAATATGAAGTAGTATGTTTAAGAGGAATATGAAGTAGTATATTTAAGAGGAATATGAAGAAGTATGTTTAAGAGAAATATGAAGTAGTATATTTAAGAGGAATATGAAGTAGTATGTTTAAGAGGAATATGAAGTAGTATTGTTTGTTTAAGAGGAATATGAAGTATTATGTTTAACAGGAATATGAAGTAGTATGTTTAAGAGGAATATGAAGTAGTATGTTTAACAGAAATATGAAGTAGTATATTTAAGAGGAATATGAAGTAGTATGTTTAAGAGGAATATGAAGTTGTATGTTTAAGCGGAATATGAAGTAGCATATTTAAGAGAAATATGAAGTATTATGTTTAAGAGTAATATGAAGTAGTTCGTTTAAGAGGAATATGAAGTAGTATGTTTAAGAGGAATATGCAGTTACAGAGGAATATGAAGTAGTATGTTTAAGAGGAGTATGAAGTAGAATATTTAAGAGGAATATGAAGTAGTATGTTTAAGAGGAATATGAAGTATTATGCTTAAGAGGAATATGAAGTAGTATGTTAAAGAGGAATATGAAGTAGTATGTTTCAGAGGAATATGAAGTAGTATGTTTAAGAGTAATATGAAGTAGTATGTTTAAGAAGAATATGATGTAGTATGTTTAAGAGGAATATGAAGTAGTATATTTAAGAGGAATATGAAGTAGTATGTTTAAGACGAATATGAAGTAGTATTGTACATTTAAGAGGAATATGAAGTAGTATATTTAAGAGGAATATGAGGTAGTATATTTAAGAGGAATATGAAGTAGTATATTTAAGAGGAATATGAAGTAGAACATTTAAGAGGAATATGAAGTTGTATATTTAAGAGGAATATGAAGTTGTATATTTAAGTGAAATATGAAGTATTATGTTTTAGAGGAATATGAAGTAGTCTGTTTAAGAGGAATATGAAGTAGTATGTTTAAGAGGAATATGAAGTAGTATGTTTAAGAGGAATATGAAGTAGTATGTGTAAGAGGAATATAAAGTAGTATGTTTAAGAGGAATATGAAGTAGTATGTTTAAGAGGAATATAAGTGGTATGTTTAAGAGGAATATGAAGTAGTATGTTTAAGAGGAATATGAAGTAGTATGTTTAAGAGGAATAGGAAGTAGTATACTTTAGAGGAATATGAAGTAGTATATTTAAGAGGAATTTGAAGTAGTATGTTTAAGAGGAATATGAAGTAGTATATTTAAGAGGAATATGAAGTAGTATGTTTAAGAGGAATAGGAAGTAGTATGTTTAAGATGAATAAAAAGTAGTATGTTTAAGAAGAATATGAAGTAGTATGTTTCAGAAGAATATGAAGTAGTATGTTTAAGAGGAATATGAAGTAGTATGTTTAAGAGGAATATGAAGCAGTATATTTAAGAGGAATATGAAGTAGTATGTTTAAGAGGAATATGAAGTAGTATGTTTAAGAGGAATATGCAGTAGTATGTTTAAGAGGAATATGAAATAGTATGTTTAAGAGGAATATGAAGCAGTATATTTAAGAGGAATATGAAGTAGTATGTTTAAGAGGAATATGAAGTAGTATGTTTAAGAGGAATATGCAGTAGTATGTTTAAGAGGAATATGAAGTAGTATGTTTAAGAGGAATATGAAGTATTATGTTTAAGAGGAATATGAAGTAGTATGTTTGAGAGGAATAAGAAGTAATATGTTTAAGATGAATGTGAAGTAATATGTTTAAGAGGAATATGAAGTAGTACGTTTAAGAGGAATATGAAGTAGAATGTTTAAGAGGAATATGAAGTAGTATGTTTAAGAGGAATATGAAGTAGTATGTTTAAGAGGAATATGAAGTAGTATGTTTAAGAGGAATATGAAGTAGTATGTTTAAGAGGAATATGAAGTAGAATGTTTAAGAGGAATATGAAGTAGTATATTTAAGAGGAATATGAAGTAGTATGTTTAAGAGGAATATGAAGTAGTATGTTTAAGAGGAATATGAAGTAATATGCTTAAGATGAATATGAAGTAGTATGTTTAAGAGGAATATGAAGTAGTATGTTTAAGAGGAATATGAAGTAGAATGTTTAAGAGGAATATGAAGTAGTATGTTTAAGAGGAATATGAAGTAGTATGTTTAAGAGGAATATGAAGTAGTATGTTTAAGAGGAATATGAAGTAGTATGTTTAAGAGGAATATGAAGTAGAATGTTTAAGAGGAATATGAAGTAGTATATTTAAGAGGAATATGAAGTAGTATGTTTAAGAGGAATATGAAGTAGTATGTTTAAGAGGAATATGAAGTAGTATGTTTAAGAGGAATATGAAATAGTATGTTTAAGAGGAATATGAAATAGTATGTTTAAGAGGAATATGAAGTAGTATGTTTAAGAGGAATATGAAGTACTATATTTAAGAGGAATATGATGTAGTATGCTTAAGAGGAATATGAAGTAGTATGTTTAAAAGGAATATGAAGTAGTATGTTTAAGAGAAATATGAAGACCTAAGTTTAAGAGGATTATGAAGTAGTATATTTAAGAGGAATATGAAGTAGTATGTTTAAGAGGAATATGAAGCAGTATGTTTAAGAGGAATATGAAGTAGTATGTTTAAGAGAATATGAAGTAATATGTTTAAGAGGAATATGAAGTAGTATATTTAAGAGGAATATGAAGTAGTATGTTTAAGAGGAATATGAAGTAGTATGTTTAAGAGAAATATAAAGTAGTATATTTAAGAGGAATATGAAGTAGCATATTTAAGAGGAATATGAAGTAGTATATTTAAGAGGAATATGAAGTAGTATATTTAAGAGGCATATGAAGTAGTATATTTAGGAGGAATATGAAGTATTATGTTTACGACGAATATGAAGTAGTATGTTTAAGAGGAATATGATGTAGTATATTTAAGAGGAATATGAAGTAGTATATTTAAGAGGAATATGAAGTAGTATATTGAAGAGGAATATGAAGTAGTATATTTAAGATGAAAATGATGTAGTATATTTAAGAGGAATATAAAGTAGTATATTTAAGAGGAATATGAAGTAGTATGCTTAAGTGGAATATGAAGTAGTATGTTTAAGAGGAATATGAAGTAGAATGTTTAAGCGGAATATGAAGTAGAATATTTAAGAGGAATATGAAGTAGTATATTTAAGAGGAATATGAAGAGTAGTATATTTAAGAGGAATATGAAGTAGTATATTTAAGAGGAATATGAAGTAGTATATTTAAGAGGAATATGAAGTAGTATGTTTAAGAGGAATATGAAGTAGTATGTTTAAGAGGAATATGAAGTAGTATGTTTGAGTGGAATATGAAGTAGTATGTTTAAGAGGAATATGAAGTAGTATGTTTAAGAGGAATATGAAGTAGTACATTTAGGAGGAATATGAAGTAGTATATTTAAGAGGAATATGAAGTAGTATATTTAACAGGAATATGAAGTAGTATATTTAAGAGGAATATGAAGTAGTATATTTAAGAGAAATATGAAGTAGTATGTTTAAGACCATTGTGAAGTAGTATGTTTAAGAGGAATATGAAGTAGTATATTTAAGAGGAATAGGAAGTAGTATACTTTAGAGGAATATGAAGTAGTATATTTAAGATGAATTTGAAGTAGTATGTTTAAGAGGAATATGAAGTAGTATATTTAAGAGGAATATGAAGTAGTATGTTTAAGAGGAATAGGAAGTAGTATGTTTAAGATGAATAAAAAGTAGTATGTTTAAGAAGAATATGAAGTAGTATGTTTCAGAAGAATATGAAGTAGTATGTTTAAGAGGAATATGAAGTAGTATGTTTAAGAGGAATATGAAGCAGTATATTTAAGAGGAATATGAAGTAGTATGTTTAAGAGGAATATGAAGAAGTATGTTTAAGAGGAATATGCAGTAGTATGTTTAAGAGGAATATGAAGTAGTATGTTTAAGAGGAATATGAAGCAGTATATTTAAGAGGAATATGAAGTAGTATGTTTAAGAGGAATATGAAGTAGTATGTTTAAGAGGAATATGCAGTAGTATGTTTAAGAGGAATATGAAGTAGTATGTTTAAGAGGAATATGAAGTATTATGTTTAAGAGGAATATGAAGTAGTATGTTTGAGAGGAATAAGAAGTAATATGTTTAAGATGAATATGAAGTAATATGTTTAAGAGGAATATGAAGTAGTACGTTTAAGAGGAATATGAAGTAGAATGTTTAAGAGGAATATGAAGTAGTATGTTTAAGAGGAATATGAAGTAGTATGTTTAAGAGGAATATGAAGTAGTATGTTTAAGAGGAATATGAAGTAGTATGTTTAAGAGGAATATGAAGTAGAATGTTTAAGAGGAATATGAAGTAGTATATTTAAGAGGAATATGAAGTAGTATGTTTAAGAGGAATATGAAGTAGTATGTTTAAGAGGAATATGAAGTAATATGCTTAAGATGAATATGAAGTAGTATGTTTAAGAGGAATATGAAGTAGTATGTTTAAGAGGAATATGAAGTAGAATGTTTAAGAGGAATATGAAGTAGTATGTTTAAGAGGAATATGAAGTAGTATGTTTAAGAGGAATATGAAGTAGTATGTTTAAGAGGAATATGAAGTAGTATGTTTAAGAGGAATATGAAGTAGAATGTTTAGGAGGAATATGAAGTAGTATATTTAAGAGGAATATGAAGTAGTATGTTTAAGAGGAATATGAAGTAGTATGTTTAAGAGGAATATGAAGTAGTATGTTTAAGAGGAATATGAAATAGTATGTTTAAGAGGAATATGAAATAGTATGTTTAAGAGGAATATGAAGTAGTATGTTTAAGAGGAATATGAAGTACTATATTTAAGAGGAATATGATGTAGTATGCTTAAGAGGAATATGAAGTAGTATGTTTAAAAGGAATATGAAGTAGTATGTTTAAGAGAAATATGAAGACCTAAGTTTAAGAGGATTATGAAGTAGTATGTTTAAGAGGAATATGAAGTAGTATGTTTAAGAGGTATATGAAGTAGTATATTTAAGAGGAATATGAAGTAGTATGTTTAAGAGGAATATGAAGCAGTATGTTTAAGAGGAATATGAAGTAGTATGTTTAAGAGAATATGAAGTAATATGTTTAAGAGGAATATGAAGTAGTATATTTAAGAGGAATATGAAGTAGTATGTTTAAGAGGAATATGAAGTAGTATGTTTAAGAGAAATATAAAGTAGTATATTTAAGAGGAATATGAAGTAGCATATTTAAGAGGAATATGAAGTAGTATATTTAAGAGGAATATGAAGTAGTATATTTAAGAGGCATATGAAGTAGTATATTTAGGAGGAATATGAAGTAGTATGTTTACGACGAATATGAAGTAGTATGTTTAAGAGGAATATGATGTAGTATATTTAAGAGGAATATGAAGTAGTATATTTAAGAGGAATATGAAGTAGTATATTGAAGAGGAATATGAAGTAGTATATTTAAGAGGAAAATGATGTAGTATATTTAAGAGGAATATAAAGTAGTATATTTAAGAGGAATATGAAGTAGTATGCTTAAGTGGAATATGAAGTAGTATGTTTAAGAGGAATATGAAGTAGTATGTTTAAGAGGAATATGAAGTAGAATGTTTAAGCGGAATATGAAGTAGAATATTTAAGAGGAATATGAAGTAGTATATTTAAGAGGAATATGAAGTAGTATATTTAAGAGGAATATGAAGAGTAGTATATTTAAGAGGAATATGAAGTAGTATATTTAAGAGGAATATGAAGTAGTATATTTAAGAGGAATATGAAGTAGTATATTGAAGAGGAATATGAAGTAGTATATTTAAGAGGAAAATGATGTAGTATATTTAAGAGGAATATAAAGTAGTATATTTAAGAGGAATATGAAGTAGTATGCTTAAGTGGAATATGAAGTAGTATGTTTAAGAGGAATATGAAGTAGTATGTTTAAGAGGAATATGAAGTAGAATGTTTAAGCGGAATATGAAGTAGAATATTTAAGAGGAATAGGAAGTAGTATACTTTAGAGGAATATGAAGTAGTATATTTAAGAGGAATTTGAAGTAGTATGTTTAAGAGGAATATGAAGTAGTATATTTAAGAGGAATATGAAGTAGTATGTTTAAGAGGAATAGGAAGTAGTATGTTTAAGATGAATAAAAAGTAGTATGTTTAAGAAGAATATGAAGTAGTATGTTTCAGAAGAATATGAAGTAGTATGTTTAAGAGGAATATGAAGTAGTATGTTTAAGAGGAATATGAAGCAGTATATTTAAGAGGAATATGAAGTAGTATGTTTAAGAGGAATATGAAGTAGTATGTTTAAGAGGAATATGCAGTAGTATGTTTAAGAGGAATATGAAGTAGTATGTTTAAGAGGAATATGAAGCAGTATATTTAAGAGGAATATGAAGTAGTATGTTTAAGAGGAATATGAAGTAGTATGTTTAAGAGGAATATGCAGTAGTATGTTTAAGAGGAATATGAAGTAGTATGTTTAAGAGGAATATGAAGTATTATGTTTAAGAGGAATATGAAGTAGTATGTTTGAGAGGAATAAGAAGTAATATGTTTAAGATGAATATGAAGTAATATGTTTAAGAGGAATATGAAGTAGTACGTTTAAGAGGAATATGAAGTAGAATGTTTAAGAGGAATATGAAGTAGTATGTTTAAGAGGAATATGAAGTAGTATGTTTAAGAGGAATATGAAGTAGTATGTTTAAGAGGAATATGAAGTAGTATGTTTAAGAGGAATATGAAGTAGAATGTTTAAGAGGAATATGAAGTAGTATATTTAAGAGGAATATGAAGTAGTATGTTTAAGAGGAATATGAAGTAGTATGTTTAAGAGGAATATGAAGTAATATGCTTAAGATGAATATGAAGTAGTATGTTTAAGAGGAATATGAAGTAGTATGTTTAAGAGGAATATGAAGTAGAATGTTTAAGAGGAATATGAAGTAGTATGTTTAAGAGGAATATGAAGTAGTATGTTTAAGAGGAATATGAAGTAGTATGTTTAAGAGGAATATGAAGTAGTATGTTTAAGAGGAATATGAAGTAGAATGTTTAGGAGGAATATGAAGTAGTATATTTAAGAGGAATATGAAGTAGTATGTTTAAGAGGAATATGAAGTAGTATGTTTAAGAGGAATATGAAGTAGTATGTTTAAGAGGAATATGAAATAGTATGTTTAAGAGGAATATGAAATAGTATGTTTAAGAGGAATATGAAGTAGTATGTTTAAGAGGAATATGAAGTACTATATTTAAGAGGAATATGATGTAGTATGCTTAAGAGGAATATGAAGTAGTATGTTTAAAAGGAATATGAAGTAGTATGTTTAAGAGAAATATGAAGACCTAAGTTTAAGAGGATTATGAAGTAGTATGTTTAAGAGGAATATGAAGTAGTATGTTTAAGAGGTATATGAAGTAGTATATTTAAGAGGAATATGAAGTAGTATGTTTAAGAGGAATATGAAGCAGTATGTTTAAGAGGAATATGAAGTAGTATGTTTAAGAGAATATGAAGTAATATGTTTAAGAGGAATATGAAGTAGTATATTTAAGAGGAATATGAAGTAGTATGTTTAAGAGGAATATGAAGTAGTATGTTTAAGAGAAATATAAAGTAGTATATTTAAGAGGAATATGAAGTAGCATATTTAAGAGGAATATGAAGTAGTATATTTAAGAGGAATATGAAGTAGTATATTTAAGAGGCATATGAAGTAGTATATTTAGGAGGAATATGAAGTAGTATGTTTACGACGAATATGAAGTAGTATGTTTAAGAGGAATATGATGTAGTATATTTAAGAGGAATATGAAGTAGTATATTTAAGAGGAATATGAAGTAGTATATTGAAGAGGAATATGAAGTAGTATATTTAAGAGGAAAATGATGTAGTATATTTAAGAGGAATATAAAGTAGTATATTTAAGAGGAAAATGAAGTAGTATGCTTAAGTGGAATATGAAGTAGTATGTTTAAGAGGAATATGAAGTAGTATGTTTAAGAGGAATATGAAGTAGAATGTTTAAGCGGAATATGAAGTAGAATATTTAAGAGGAATATGAAGTAGTATATTTAAGAGGAATATGAAGTAGTATATTTAAGAGGAATATGAAGAGTAGTATATTTAAGAGGAATATGAAGTAGTATATTTAAGAGGAATATGAAGTAGTATATTTAAGAGGAATATGAAGTAGTATGTTTAAGAGGAATATGAAGTAGTATGTTTAAGAGGAATATGAAGTAGTATGTTTGAGTGGAATATGAAGTAGTATGTTTAAGAGGAATATGAAGTAGTATGTTTAAGAGGAATATGAAGTAGTACATTTAACAGGAATATGAAGTAGTATATTTAAGAGGAATATGAAGTAGTATATTTAAGAGAAATATGAAGTAGTATGTTTAAGACCATTGTGAAGTAGTATGTTTAAGAGGAATATGAAGTAGTATATTTAAGAGGAATATGAAGTAGTATATTTAAGAGGAATATGAAGTAGTATATTTAAGGGGAATATGAAGTAGTATATTTAAGAGGAATATGAAGTAGTATATTTAAGATGAATATGAAGTAGTATATTTAAGAGGAATATGAAGTAGTATGTTTAAGAGGAATACGAAGTAGTATGTTTAAGAGGAATATGAGGTAATATGTTGAAGAGGAATATGAAGTTGTATGTATAAGAGGAATATGAAGTAGTATATTTAAGAGGAATATGAAGTAGTATATTTAAGAGGAATATGAAGTAGTATATTTAAGAGGAATATGAAGAGTAGTATATTTAAGAGGAATATGAAGTAGTATATTTAAGAGGAATATGAAGTAGTATATTTAAGAGAAATATGAAGTAGTATGTTTAAGAGGAATATGAAGTAGTATGTTTAAGAGGAATATGCAGTTACAGAGGAATATGAAGTAGTATGTTTAAGAGGAATATGAAGTAGTATGTTTAAGAGAAATATAAAGTAGTATATTTAAGAGGAATATGAAGTAGCATATTTAAGAGGAATATGAAGTAGTATATTTTAGAGGAATATGAAGTAGTATATTTAAGAGGCATATGAAGTAGTATATTTAGGAGGAATATGAAGTAGTATGTTTAAGACGAATATGAAGTAGTATGTTTAAGAGGAATATGATGTAGTATATTTAAGAGGAATATGAAGTAGTATATTTAAGAGGAATATGAAGCAGTATATTGAAGAGGAATATGAAGTAGTATATTTAAGAGGAAAATGATGTAGTATGTTTAAGAGGAATATGAAGTAGAATGTTTAAGAGGAATATGAAGTAGTATATTTAAGAGGAATATGAAGTAGTATGTTTAAGAGGAATATGAAGTATTATGTTTAAGAGGAATATGAAGTAATATGCTTAAGATGAATATGAAGTAGTATGTTTAAGAGGAATATGAAGTAGTATGTTTAAGAGGAATATGAAGTAGAATGTTTAAGAGGAATATGAAGTAGTATGTTTAAGAGGAATATGAAGTAGTATGTTTAAGAGGAATATGAAGTAGTATGTTTAAGAGGAATATGAAGTAGTATGTTTAAGAGGAATATGAAGTAGAATGTTTAAGAGGAATATGAAGTAGTATATTTAAGAGGAATATGAAGTAGTATGTTTAAGAGGAATATGAAGTAGTATGTTTAAGAGGAATATGAAGTAGTATGTTTAAGAGGAATATGAAATAGTATGTTTAAGAGGAATATGAAATAGTATGTTTAAGAGGAATATGAAGTAGTATGTTTAAGAGGAATATGAAGTACTATATTTAAGAGGAATATGATGTAGTATGCTTAAGAGGAATATGAAGTAGTATGTTTAAAAGGAATATGAAGTAGTATGTTTAAGAGAAATATGAAGACCTAAGTTTAAGAGGATTATGAAGTAGTATGTTTAAGAGGAATATGAAGTAGTATGTTTAAGAGGTATATGAAGTAGTATATTTAAGAGGAATATGAAGTAGTATGTTTAAGAGGAATATGAAGCAGTATGTTTAAGAGGAATATGAAGTAGTATGTTTAAGAGAATATGAAGTAATATGTTTAAGAGGAATATGAAGTAGTATATTTAAGAGGAATATGAAGTAGTATGTTTAAGAGGAATATGAAGTAGTATGTTTAAGAGAAATATAAAGTAGTATATTTGAGAGGAATATGAAGTAGCATATTTAAGAGGAATATGAAGTAGTATATTTAAGAGGAATATGAAGTAGTATATTTAAGAGGCATATGAAGTAGTATATTTAGGAGGAATATGAAGTAGTATGTTTACGACGAATATGAAGTAGTATGTTTAAGAGGAATATGATGTAGTATATTTAAGAGGAATATGAAGTAGTATATTTAAGAGGAATATGAAGTAGTATATTGAAGAGGAATATGAAGTAGTATATTTAAGAGGAAAATGATGTAGTATATTTAAGAGGAATATAAAGTAGTATATTTAAGAGGAATATGAAGTAGTATGCTTAAGTGGAATATGAAGTAGTATGTTTAAGAGGAATATGAAGTAGTATGTTTAAGAGGAATATGAAGTAGAATGTTTAAGCGGAATATGAAGTAGAATATTTAAGAGGAATATGAAGTAGTATATTTAAGAGGAATATGAAGTAGTATATTTAAGAGGAATATGAAGTAGTATATTTAAGAGGAAAATGATGTAGTATGTTTAAGAGGAATATGAAGTAGAATGTTTAAGAGGAATATGAAGTAGTATATTTAAGAGGAATATGAAGTAGTATGTTTAAGAGGAATATGAAGTATTATGTTTAAGAGGAATATGAAGTAATATGCTTAAGATGAATATGAAGTAGTATGTTTAAGAGGAATATGAAGTAGTATGTTTAAGAGGAATATGAAGTAGAATGTTTAAGAGGAATATGAAGTAGTATGTTTAAGAGGAATATGAAGTAGTATGTTTAAGAGGAATATGAAGTAGTATGTTTAAGAGGAATATGAAGTAGTATGTTTAAGAGGAATATGAAGTAGAATGTTTAAGAGGAATATGAAGTAGTATATTTAAGAGGAATATGAAGTAGTATGTTTAAGAGGAATATGAAGTAGTATGTTTAAGAGGAATATGAAGTAGTATGTTTAAGAGGAATATGAAATAGTATGTTTAAGAGGAATATGAAATAGTATGTTTAAGAGGAATATGAAGTAGTATGTTTAAGAGGAATATGAAGTACTATATTTAAGAGGAATATGATGTAGTATGCTTAAGAGGAATATGAAGTAGTATGTTTAAAAGGAATATGAAGTAGTATGTTTAAGAGAAATATGAAGACCTAAGTTTAAGAGGATTATGAAGTAGTATGTTTAAGAGGAATATGAAGTAGTATGTTTAAGAGGTATATGAAGTAGTATATTTAAGAGGAATATGAAGTAGTATGTTTAAGAGGAATATGAAGCAGTATGTTTAAGAGGAATATGAAGTAGTATGTTTAAGAGAATATGAAGTAATATGTTTAAGAGGAATATGAAGTAGTATATTTAAGAGGAATATGAAGTAGTATGTTTAAGAGGAATATGAAGTAGTATGTTTAAGAGAAATATAAAGTAGTATATTTGAGAGGAATATGAAGTAGCATATTTAAGAGGAATATGAAGTAGTATATTTAAGAGGAATATGAAGTAGTATATTTAAGAGGCATATGAAGTAGTATATTTAGGAGGAATATGAAGTAGTATGTTTACGACGAATATGAAGTAGTATGTATAAGAGGAATATGATGTAGTATATTTAAGAGGAATATGAAGTAGTATATTTAAGAGGAATATGAAGTAGTATATTGAAGAGGAATATGAAGTAGTATATTTAAGAGGAAAATGATGTAGTATATTTAAGAGGAATATAAAGTAGTATATTTAAGAGGAATATGAAGTAGTATGCTTAAGTGGAATATGAAGTAGTATGTTTAAGAGGAATATGAAGTAGTATGTTTAAGAGGAATATGAAGTAGAATGTTTAAGCGGAATATGAAGTAGAATATTTAAGAGGAATATGAAGTAGTATATTTAAGAGGAATATGAAGTAGTATATTTAAGAGGAATATGAAGAGTAGTATATTTAAGAGGAATATGAAGTAGTATATTTAAGAGGAATATGAAGTAGTATATTTAAGAGGAATATGAAGTAGTATGTTTAAGAGGAATATGAAGTAGTATGTTTAAGAGGAATATGAAGTAGTATGTTTGAGTGGAATATGAAGTAGTATGTTTAAGAGGAATATGAAGTAGTATGTTTAAGAGGAATATGAAGTAGTACATTTAGGAGGAATATGAAGTAGTATATTTAAGAAGAATATGAAGTAGTATATTTAACAGGAATATGAAGTAGTATATTTAAGAGGAATATGAAGTAGTATATTTAAGAGAAATATGAAGTAGTATGTTTAAGACCATTGTGAAGTAGTATGTTTAAGAGGAATATGAAGTAGTATATTTAAGAGGAATATGAAGTAGTGTATTTAAGAGGAATATGAAGTAGTATATTTAAGGGGAATATGAAGTAGTATATTTAAGAGGAATATGAAGTAGTATATTTAAGATGAATATGAAGTAGTATATTTAAGAGGAATATGAAGTAGTATGTTTAAGAGGAATACGAAGTAGTATGTTTAAGAGGAATATGAGGTAATATGTTGAAGAGGAATATGAAGTTGTATGTATAAGAGGAATATGAAGTAGTATATTTAAGAGGAATATGAAGTAGTATATTTAAGAGGAATATGAAGTAGTATATTTAAGAGGAATTATTAAGAGTAGTATATTTAAGAGGAATATGAAGTAGTATATTTAAGAGGAATATGAAGTAGTATATTTAAGAGGAATATGAAGTAGTATGTTTAAGAGGAATATGAAGTAGTATGTTTAAGAGGAATATGCAGTTACAGAGGAATATGAAGTAGTATGTTTAAGAGGAATATGAAGTAGTATGTTTAAGAGAAATATAAAGTAGTATATTTAAGAGGAATATGAAGTAGCATATTTAAGAGGAATATGAAGTTGTATATTTTAGAGGAATATGAAGTAGTATATTTAAGAGGCATATGAAGTAGTATATTTAGGAGGAATATGAAGTAGTATGTTTAAGACGAATATGAAGTAGTATGTTTAAGAGGAATATGATGTAGTATATTTAAGAGGAATATGAAGTAGTATATTTAAGAGGAATATGAAGTAGTATATTGAAGAGGAATATGAAGTAGTATATTTAAGAGGAAAATGATGTAGTATATTTAAATGGAATATGAAGTAGTATAATTAAGAGGAATATGAAGTAGTATGCTTAAGAGGAATATGAAGTAGTATGTTTAAGAGGAATATGAAGTAGTATGTTTAAGAGGAATATGAAGTAATATGTTTAAGAGGAATATGAAGTAGAATGTTTAAGAGGAATATGAAGTAGTATATTTAAGAGGAATATGAAGGTGTATGTTTAAGAGGAATATGAAGTAGTATGTTTAAGAGGAATATGAAGTTATATGTTTAAGATGAATATGAAGTAGTATGTTTAAGAGGAATATGAAGTAGTATGTTTAAGAGGAATATGAAGTAGAATGTTTAAGAGGAATATGAAGTAGTATGTTTAAGAGGAATATGAAGTAGTATGTTTAAGAGGAATATGAAGTAGTATATTTAAGAGAAATATGAAGTAGTATGTTTGAGACCATTGTGAAGTAGTATGTTTAAGAGGAATATGACGTAGTATATTTAAGAGGAATATGAAGTAGTATATTTAAGAGGAATATGAAGTAGTATATTTAAGGGGAATATGAAGTAGTATATTTAAGAGGAATATGAAGTAGTATATTTAAGATGAATATGAAGTAGTATATTTAAGAGGAATATGAAGTTGTATGTATAAGAGGAATATGAAGTAGTATATTTAAGAGGAATATGAAGTAGTATATTTAAGAGGAATATGAAGTAGTATATTTGAGAGGAATATGAAGAGTAGTATATTTAAGAGGAATATGAAGTAGTATATTTAAGAGGAATATGAAGTAGTATATTTAAGAGGAATATGAAGTAGTATGTTTAAGAGGAATATGAAGTAGTATGTTTAAGAGGAATATGCAGTTACAGAGGAATATGAAGTAGTATGTTTAAGAGGAATATGAAATAGTATGTTTAAGAGGAATATGAAGCAGTATGTTTAAGAGGAATATGAAGTAGTATGTTTAAGAGAATATGAAGTAATATGTTTAAGAGGAATATGAAGTAGTATATTTAAGAGGAATATGAAGTAGTATGTTTAAGACGAATATGAAGTAGTATGTTTAAGAGGAATATGATGTAGTATATTTAAGAGGAATATGAAGTAGTATATTTAAGAGGAATATGAAGTAGTATATTTGAGAGGAATATGAAGTAGTATATTGAAGAGGAATATGAAGTAGTATATTTAAGAGGAAAATGATGTAGTATATTTAAGAGGAATATGAAGTAGTATATTTAAGAGGAATATGAAGTAGTATGCTTAAGAGGAATATGAAGTAGTATGTTTAAGAGGAATATGAAGTAGTATGTTTAAGAGGAATATGAAGTAGTATATTTAAGAGGAATATGAAGTAGTATATTTAAGAGGAATATGAAGAGTAGTATATTTAAGAGGAATATGAAGTAGTATATTTAAGAGGAATATGAAGTAGTATATTTAAGAGGAATATGAAGTAGTATGTTTAAGAGGAATATGAAGTAGTATGTTTAAGAGGAATATGAAGTAGTATGTTTAAGTGGAATATGAAGTATTATGTTTAAGAGGAATACGAAGTAGTATGTTTAAGAGGAATATGAAGTAGTATATTTAAGAGGAATATGAAGTAGTATATTTAACAGGAATATGAAGTAGTATATTTAAGAGGAATATGAAGTAGTATATTTAAGAGAAATATGAAGTAGTATGTTTAAGACCATTGTGAAGTAGTATGTTTAAGAGGAATATGAAGTAGTATATTTAAGAGGAATATGAAGTAGTATATTTAAGAGGAATATGAAGTAGTATGTTTAAGAGGAATACGAAGTAGTATGTTTAAGAGGAATATGAAGTAATATGTTTAAGAGGAATATGAACTTGTCTGTATAAGAGGAATATGAAGTAGTATATTTAAGAGGAATATGAAGTAGTATATTTAAGAGGAATATGAAGTAGTATATTTAAGAGGAATATGAAGAGTAGTATATTTAAGAGGAATATGAAATAGTATATTTAAGAGGAATATGAAGTAGTATATTTAAGAGGAATATGAAGTAGTATGTTTAAGAGGAATATGAAGTAGTATGTTTAAGAGGAATATGAAGTAGTATCATATGTTTAAGTGGAATATGAAGTAGTATGTTTAAGAGGAATACGAAGTAGTATGTTAAAGAGGAATATGAAGTAGTATATTTAAGAAGAATATGAAGTAGTATATTTAAGAGGAATATGAAGTAGTATATTTAAGAGGAATATGAAGTAGTATATTTAAGAGGAATATGAAGTAGTATATTTAAGAGGAATATGAACTAGTATATTTAAAAGGAATCTGAAGTAGTATATTTAAGAGGAATATGAAGTAGTATATTTAAGAGGATTATGAAGTGGTATATTAGGAGGAATATGAAGTAGTATGTTTAAGAGGAATATGAAGTAGTATGTTTAAGAGGAATATGAAGTAGTATATTTAAGAGGAATATAAAGTAGTATATTTGAGAGGAATATGAAGTAGTATATTTAAGAGGAATATGAAGTAGTATATTTAAGAGGAATATGAAGTAGTATATTTAAGAGGAATATGAAGTATTATATTTAAGAGGAATATGAAGTAGTATATTTAAAAGGAATATGAAGTAGTATGTTTAAGAGGAATATGAAGTAGTATGTTTAAGAGGAATATGAAGTATTATGTTTAAGAGTAATATAAAGTAGTATATTTAAGAGTAATATGAAGTAGTATGTTTAAGAGGAATATGAAGTAGTATGTTTAAGAGGAATATGAAGTAGCATATTTAAGAGGAATATCAAGTAGTATATTTAAGAGGAATATGAAGTAGTATATTTAAGAGGAATATGAAGTATTATATTTAAGAGGAATATGAAGTAGTATATTTGAGCGGAATATGAAGTTGTATGTTTAAGAGGAATATGAAATACTATGTTTAAGAGGTATATGAAGTAGTATGTTTAAGAGGAATATTAAGTAGTATGTTTAAAAGGAATATGAAGTAGTATGTTTAAGAGGAATATGAAGTAGTATGTTTAAGAGGAATATGAAGTAGTATGTTTAAGAAGAATATGAAGTAGTATGTTTAAGAGGAATATGAAGTAGTTTGCTTAAGAGGAATATGAAGTAGTATATTTAAGAGGAATATGAAGTAGTATATTTAAGAGGAATATGAAGTAGTATATTTAAGAGGAATATGAAGTAGTATATTTAAGAGAAATACGAAGTAGTATGTTTAAGAGGAATATGAGGTAGTATATTTGAGAGGAATATGCAGTAGTATGTTTAAGAGGAATATGAAGTAGTATGTTTAAGAGGAATATAAGATAGTATGTTTAAGAGGAAAATGAAGTAGTATGTTTAAGAGGAATATAAGATAGTAAGTTTAAGGGGAATATGAAGTAGTATGTTTAAGAGGAATATGAAGTAGTATCATATGTTTAAGGGGAATATGAAGTAGTATGTTTAAGAGGAATATGAAGTAGTATATTTAAGAGGAATATGAAGTAGTATATTTAAGAAGAATACGAAGTAGTATATTTAAGGGGAATATGAAAAAGTATATTTAAGAGGAATATGAATTAGTATATTTAAGAGGAATATGAAGTAGTCTATTTAAGAAGAATATGAACTAGTATATTTAAGAGGAATATGAAGTAGTATATTTAAGAGGAATATGAAGTAGTATATTTAAGAGGAATATGAAGTAGTATATTAGGAGGAATATGAAGTAGTATGTTTAAGAGGAATATGAAGTAGTATGTTTAAGAGAAATATGAAGTAGTATATTTAAGAGGAATATAAAGTAGTATATTTGAGAGGAATATGAAGTAGTATATTTAAGAGGAATATGAAGTAGTATATTTAAGAGGAATATGAAGTAGTATATTTAAGAGGAATATGAAGTATTATATTTAAGAGGAATATGAAGTAGTATATTTAAAAGGAATATGAAGTAGTATGTTTAAGAGAAATATGAAGTAGTATGTTTAAGACGAATATGAAGTAGTATGTTTAAGAGGAATATGATGTAGTATATTTAAGAGGAATATGAAGTAGTATATTTAAGAGGAATATGAAGTAGTATATTGAAGAGGAATATGAAGTAGTATATTTAAGAGGAAAAAAATGTAGTATATTTAAAAGGAATATGAAGTAGTATATTTAAGAGGAATATGAAGAAGTTTGCTTAAGAGGAATATGAAGTAGTATGTTTAAGAGGAATATGAAGTAGTATGTTTAAGAGGAATATGAAGTAGTATGTTTAAGAGGAATATGAAGTAGTATATTTAAGAGGAATATGAAGTATTATATTTAAGAGGAATATGAAGCATTATATTTAAGAGGAATATGAAGTAGTATGTTTAAGAGGAATATTAAGTAGTATGTTTAAAAGGAATATGAAGTAGTATGTTTAAGAGGAATATGAAGTAGTATGTTTAAGAGGAATATGAAGTAGTATGTTTAAGAGGAATATGAAGTAGTATGTTTAAGAGGAATATGAAGTAGTTTGTTTAAGAGGAATATGAAGTAATATATTTAAGAGGAATATGAAGTAATATATTTAAGAGGAATATGAAGTAGTATATTTAAGAGGAATATGAAGTAGTATATTTAAGAGAAATACGAAGTAGTATGTTTAAGAAGAATATGAGGTAGTATATTTAAGAGGAATATGAAGTAGTATGTTTAAGAGGAATATGAAGTAGTATGTTTAAGAGGAATATAAGATAGTATGTTTAAGAGGAATATGAAGTAGTATGTTTAAGAGGAATATAAGATAGTATGTTTAAGAGGAATATGAAGTAGTGTGTTTAAGAGGAATATGAGGTAATATATTTAAGAGAAATATGAAGTAGTATATTTAAGAGGAATATGAAGTAGTATATTTAAGAGGAATATGAAGTAGTATATTTAAGAGGACTATGAAGTAGTATATTTAAGGGGAATATGAAGTAGTATATTTAAGAGAAATATGAAGTAGTATGTTTAAGAGGAATATGAAGTAGTATGTTTAAGAGGAATATGAAGTAGTATATTTAAGAGTAATGTGATGTATTATGTTTAAGGGAAATATGAAGTAGTATGTTTAAGAGAAATATGAAGTACTATATTTAAGAGGAATATGAAGTAGTATATTTACGAGGAATATGAAGTAGTATATTTAAGAGGAATATGAAGTAGTATATTTAAGAGGAATATGAAGTAGTATATTTAAGAGGAATATGAAGTATTATATTTAAGAGGAATATGAAGTAGTATATTTAAGAGGAATATGAAGTAGTATATTTAAGAGGAATATGAAGTAGTATATTTAAGGGGAATATGAAGTAGTATATTTAAGAGGAATATGAAGTAGTATGTTTAAGAGGAATATGAAGTAGTATATTTAAGAGGAATATAAAGTATTATATTTGAGAGGAATATGAAGTAGTATATTTAAGAGGAATATGAAGTAGTATATTTAAGAGGAATATGAAGTAGTATATTTAAGAGGAATATGAAGTATTATATTTAAGAGGAATATGAAGTAGTATATTTAAAAGGAATATGAAGTAGTATGTTTAAGAGGAATATGAAGTAGGATGTTTAAGAGGAATATGAAGTAGTATGTGTAAGAGTAATATGAAGTAGTATATTTAAGAGTAATATGAAGTAGTATGTTTAAGAGGAATATGAAGTAGTATGTTTAAGAGGAATATGAAGTAGCATATTTAAGAGGAATATCAAGTAGTATATTTACGAGGAATATGAAGTAGTATGTTTAAGAGGAATATGAAATACTATGTTTAAGAGGAATATGAAGTAGTATGTTTAAGATGAATATTAAGTAGTATGTTTAAAAGGAATATGAAGTAGTATGTTTAAGAGGAATATGAAGTAGTATGTTTAAGAGGAATATGAAGTAGTATATTTAAGAGGAATATAAGTAGTATATTTAAGAGGAATATGAAGTAGTATATTTAAGAGGAATATGAAGTAGTATATTTAAGAGAAATACGAAGTAGTATATTTAAGAGGAATATGAGGTAGTATATTTAAGAGGAATATGCAGTAGTATGTTTAAGAGGAATATGAAGTAGTATGTTTAAGAGGAATATAAGATAGTATGATTAAGAGGAATATGAAGTAGTATATTTAAGAGGAATATGAAGTAGTTTGTTTAAGAGGAATATGAAGTAGTATGTTTAAGAGGAATATAAGATAGTATGTTTAAGAGGAATATGAAGTAGTATGTTTGAGAGGAATATGAAGTAGTATCATATGTTTAAGGGGAATATGAAGTAGTATGTTTAAGAGGAATATGAAGTAGTATATATAAGAGGAATATGAAGTAGTATAAATATATATAAATATATATATATATTCTTCTTAAATAAGAAGAATATGAAGTAGTATATTTAAGGGGAATATGAAAAATTATATTTAAGAGGAATATGAAGTAGTATATTTAAGAGGAATATGAAGTAGTATATTTAAGAGGAATATGAACTATTATATTTAAGAGGAATATGAAGTATATTAAAGAGGAATATGAAGTAGTATATTTAAGAGGAATATGAAGTAGTATATTAGGAGGAATATGAAGTAGTATGTTTAAGAGGAATATGAAGTAGTATGTTTAAGAGTAATATGAAGTAGTATATTTAAGAGTAATATGAAGTAGTATTTTTAAGAGGAATATGAAGTAGTATGTTTAAGAGGAATATGAAGTAGCATATATAAGAGGAATATCAAGTAGTATATTTACGAGGAATATGAAGTAGTGTATTTAAGAGGAATATGAAGTATTATATTTAAGAGGAATATGAAGTAGTATATTTAAGCGGAATATATAGTAGTATGTTTAAGAGGAATATGAAATACTATGTTTAAGAGGAATATGAAGTAGTATGTTTAAGAGGAATATTAAGTAGTGTGTTTAAAAGGAATATGAAGTAGTATGTTTAAGAGGAATATGAAGTAGTATGTTTAAGAGGAATATGAAGTAGTATGTTTAAGAGGAATATGAAGTAGTTTGTTTAAGAGGAATATGAAGTAGTATATTTAAGAGGAATATGAAGTAGTATATTTAAGAGGAATATGAAGTAGTATATTTAAGAGGAATATGAAGTAGTATATTTAAGAGAAATACGAAGTTGTCTGTTTAAGAGAAATATGAGGTAGTATATTTAAGAGGAATATGCAGTAGTATGTTTAAGAGGAATATGAAGTAGTATGTTTAAGAGGAATATAAGATAGTATGTTTCAGAGGAATATGAAGTAGTATGTTTAAGAGGAATATAAGATAGTATGTTTAAGAGGAATATGAAGTAGTATGTTTAAGAGGAATATGAGGTAATATATTTAAGAGGAATATGAAGTAGTATATTTAAGAGGAATATGCAGTAGTATATTTAAGAGGAATATGAAGTAGTATATTTAAGAGGAATATGAAGTAGTATATTTAAGGGGAATATGAAGTAGTATATTTAAGAGGAATATGAAGTAGTATGTTTAAGAGGAATATGAAGTAGTATGTTTAAGAGGAATATGAAGTAGTATATTTAAGAGTAATGTGAAGTAGTATGTTTAAGGGAAATATGAAGTAGTATGTTTAAGAGAAATATGAAGTACTATATTTAAGGGGAATATGAAGTAGTATATTTACGAGGAATATGAAGTAGTATATTTAAGGGGAATATGAAGTAGTATATTTAAGAGGAATATGAAGTAGTATATTTAAGAGGAATATGAAGTATTAAATTTAAGAGGAATATGAAGTAGTATATTTAAGAGGAATATGAAGTAGTATATTTAAGATGAATATGAAGTAGTATATTTAACAGGAATATGAAGTAGTATGTTTAAGAGGAATACGAAGTAGTATGTTTAAGAGGAATATGAAGTAGTATATTTAAGAGGAATATGAAGTAGTATGTTTAAGAGGAATACGAAGTAGTATGTTTAAGAGGAATATGAAGTAGTATGTTTAAGAGGAATATAAGATAGTATGTTTAAGAGGAATATGAAGTAGTATGTTTAAGAGGAATATGAAGTAGTATCATATGTTTAAGGGGAATATGAAGTAGTATGTTTAAGAGGAATATGAAGTAGTATATATAAGAGGAATATGAAGTAGTATAAATATATATAAATATATATATATATTCTTCTTAAATAAGAAGAATATGAAGTATTATATTTAAGGGGAATATGAAAAATTATATTTAAGAGGAATATGAAGTAGTATATTTAAGAGGAATATGAAGTAGTATATTTAAGAGGAATATGAACTAGTATATTTAAGAGGAATATGAAGTATATTAAAGAGGAATATGAAGTAGTATATTTAAGAGGAATATGAAGTAGTATTTTTAAGAGGAATATGAAGTAGTATGTTTAAGAGGAATATGAAGTAGCATATATAAGAGGAATATCAAGTAGTATATTTACGAGGAATATGAAGTAGTGTATTTAAGAGGAATATGAAGTATTATATTTAAGAGGAATATGAAGTAGTATATTTGAGCGGAATATATAGTAGTATGTTTAAGAGGAATATGAAATACTATGTTTAAGAGGAATATGAAGTAGTATGTTTAAGAGGAATATTAAGTATTGTGTTTAAAAGGAATATGAAGTAGTATGTTTAAGAGGAATATGAAGTAGTATGTTTAAGAGGAATATGAAGTAGTATGTTTAAGAGGAATATGAAGTAGTTTGTTTAAGAGGAATATGAAGTAGTATATTTAAGAGTAATATGAAGTAGTATATTTAAGAGGAATATGAAGTAGTATATTTAAGAGGAATATGAAGTAGTATATTTAAGAGAAATACGAAGTTGTCTGTTTAAGAGAAATATGAGGTAGTATATTTAAGAGGAATATGCAGTAGTATGTTTAAGAGGAATATGAAGTAGTATGTTTAAGAGGAATATAAGATAGTATGTTTCAGAGGAATATGAAGTAGTATGTTTAAGAGGAATATAAGATAGTATGTTTAAGAGGAATATGAAGTAGTATGTTTAAGAGGAATATGAGGTAATATATTTAAGAGGAATATGAAGTAGTATATTTAAGAGGAATATGCAGTAGTATATTTAAGAGGAATATGAAGTAGTATATTTAAGAGGAATATGAAGTAGTATATTTAAGGGGAATATGAAGTAGTATATTTAAGAGGAATATGAAGTAGTATGTTTAAGAGGAATATGAAGTAGTATGTTTAAGAGGAATATGAAGTAGTATGTTTAAGAGAAATATGAAGTACTATATTTAAGGGGAATATGAAGTAGTATATTTACGAGGAATATGAAGTAGTATATTTAAGGGGAATATGAAGTAGTATATTTAAGAGGAATATGAAGTAGTATATTTAAGAGGAATATGAAGTATTAAATTTAAGAGGAATATGAAGTAGTATATTTAAGAGGAATATGAAGTAGTATATTTAAGAGGAATATGAAGTAGTATATTTAAGGGGAATATGAAGTAGTATATTTAAGAGGAATATGAAGTAGTATATTTAAGATGAATATGAAGTAGTATATTTAACAGGAATATGAAGTAGTATGTTTAAGAGGAATACGAAGTAGTATGTTTAAGAGGAATATGAAGTAGTATATTTAAGAGGAATATGAAGTAGTATGTTTAAGAGGAATACGAAGTAGTATGTTTAAGAGGAATATGAAGTAATATGTTTAAGTGGAATATGAAGAGTAGTATATTTAAGAGGAATATGAAGTAGAATATTTAAGAGGAATATGAAGTATTATATTTAAGAGGAATATGAAGTAGTATATTTGAGCGGAATATGAAGTAGTATGTTTAAGAGGAAAATGAAATACTATGTTTAAGAGGAATATGAAGTATTGTAGTATGTTTAAGAGGAATATTAAGTAGTATGTTTAAAAGGAATATGAAGTAGTATGTTTAAGAGGAATATGAAGTAGTATGTTTAAGAGGAATATGAAGAAGTATGTTTAAGAGGAATATGAAGTAGTTTGTTTAAGAGGAATATGAAGTAGTGTATTTAAGAGGAATATGAAGTAGTATATTTAAGAGGAATATGAAGTAGTATGTTTAAGAGGAATATGAAGTAGTATGTTTAAGAGGAATATGAAGTAGTATATTTAAGAGTAATGTGAAGTAGTATGTTTAAGGGAAATATGAAGTAGTATGTTTAAGAGAAATATGAAGTAGTATATTTAAGATGAATATGAAGTATTATATTTAAGAGGAATATGAAGTAGTATATTTAAGAGGAATATGAAGTAGTATATTTAAAAGGAATATGAAGTAGTATATTTAAGGGGAATATGAAGTAGTATATTTAAGAGGAATATGAAGTAGTATATTTAAGATGAATATGAAGTAGTATATTTAAGAGGAATATTAAGTAGTATGTTTAAGAGGAATACGAAGTAGTATGTTTAAGAGGAATATGAAGTAGTATATTTAAGAGGAATATGAAGTAGTATGTTTAAGAGGAATACGAAGTAGTATGTTTAAGAGGAATATGAAGTAATATGTTTAAGAGGAATATGAAGTAGTATGTATAAGAGGAATATGAAGTAGTATATTTAAGAGGAATATGAAGTAGTATATTTAAGAGGAATATGAAGTAGTATATTTAAGAGGAATATGAAGAGTAGTATATTTAAGAGGAATATGAAATAGTATATTTAAGAGGACTATGAAGTAGTATATTTAAGAGGAATATGAAGTAGTATATTAGGAGGAATATGAAGTAGTATGTTTAAGAGGAATATGAAGTAGTATATTTAAGAGGAATATGAAGTAGTATATTTAAGAGGAATATGAAGTAGTATATTTAAAAGGAATATGAAGTAGTATGTTTAAGAGGAATATGAAGTAGTATGTTTAAGAGGAATATAAGATATTATGTTTAAGAGGAATATGAAGTAGTATGTTTAAGAGGAATATAAGATAGTATGTTTAAGAGGAATATGAAGTAGTATGTTTAAGAGGAATATGAAGTAGTATCATATGTTTTAGGGGAATATGAAGTAGTATGTTTAAGAGGAATATGAAGTAGCATATTTAAGAGGAATATGAAGTAGTATATTTAAGAAGAATATGAAGTAGTACATTTAAGGGGAATATGAAAAAGTATATTTAAGAGGAATATGAAATAGTATATTTAAGTGGAATATGAAGTAGTATATTTAAGAGGAATATGAAGTAGTATATTAGGAGGAATATGAAGTAGTATGTTTAAGAGGAATATGAAGTAGTATGTTTAAGAGGAATATGAAGTAGTATATTTATGAGGAATATAAAGTAGTATATTTGAGAGGAATATGAATAGTATATTTAAGAGGAATATGAAGTAGTATATTTAAGAGGAATATGAAGTAGTATATTTAAGAGGAATATAAAGTAGTATATTTAAGAGTAATATGAAGTAGTATGTTTAAGAGGAATATGAAGTAGTATGTTTAAGAGGAATATGAAGTAGCATATTTAAGAGGAATATCAAGTAGTATATTTACGAGGAATATTAAGTAGTATGTTTAAAAGGAATATGAAGTAGTATGTTTAATAGGAATATGAAGTAGTATGTTTAAGAGGAATATGAAGTAGTATGTTTAAGAGGAATATGAAGTAGTATGTTTAAGAGGAATATGAAGTAGTTTGTTTAAGAGGAATATGAAGTAGTATATTTAAGAGGAATATGAAGTAGTATATTTAAGAGGAATATGAAGTAGTATATTTAAGAGGAATATGAAGTAGTATATTTAAGAGAAATACGAAGTAGTATGTTTAAGAGGAATAAGAGGTAGTATATTTAAGAGGAATATGCAGTAGTATGTTTAAGAGGAAAATGAAGTAGTATGTTTAAGAGGAATATAAGACAGTATGTTTAAGAGGAATATGAAGTAGTATGTTTAAGAGGAATATAAGATAGTATGTTTAAGAGGAATATGAAGTAGTATGTTTAAGAGGAATATGAGGTAATATATTTAAGAGGAATATGAAGTAGTATATTTAAGAGGAATATGAAGTAGTATATTTAAGAGGAATATGAAGTAGTATATTTAAGAGGAATATGAAGTAGTATATTTAAGGAGAATATGAAGTAGTATATTTAAGAGGAATATGAAGTAGTATGTTTAAGAGGAATATGAAGTAGTATATTTAAGAGGAATATGAAGTAGTATGTTTAAGAGGAATGTGAAGTAGTATGTTTAAGGGAAATATGAAGTAGTATGTTTAAGAGAAATATGAAGTACTTTATTTAAGAGAAATATGAAGTAGTATAGTTACGAGGAATATGAAGTAGTATATTTAAGAGGAATATGAAGTTGTATATTTAAGAGGAATATGAAGTAGTATATTTAAGAGGAATATGAAGTATTATATTTAAGAGGAATATGAAGTAGTATATTTAAGAGGAATATGAAGTAGTATATTTAAGAGGAATATGAAGTAGTATATTTAAGGGGAATATGAAGTAGTATATTTGAGAGGAATATGAAGTAATATATTTAAGATGAATATGAAGTAGTATATTTAAAAGGAATATGAAGTAGTATGTTTAAGAGGAATACGAAGTAGTATGTTTAAGAGGAATATGAAGTAGTATATTTAAGAGGAATATGAAGAGTAGTATATTTAAGAGGAATATGAAGTAGTATATTTAAGAGAAATATGAAGTAGTATGTTTAAGAGGAATATGAAGTAGTATATTAAAGAAGAATATGAAGTAGTACATTTAAGGGGATAATGAAAAAGTATATTTAAGAGGAATATGAAGTAGTATATTTAAGTGGAATATGAAGTGGTATATTTAAGAGGAATATGAAGTAGTATTATAGGAGGAATATGAAGTAGTATATTTAAGAGGAATATGAAGTAGTATGTTTAAGAGGAATATGAAGTAGTATATTTAAGAGGAATATAAAGTAGTATATTTGAGAGGAATATGAAGTAGTATATTTAAGAGGAATATGAAGTAGTATATTTAAGAGGAATATGAAGTAGTATATTTAAGAGGAATATGAAGTATTATATTTAAGAGGAATATGAAGTAGTATATTTAAAAGGAATATGAAGTAGTATGTTTAAGAGGAATATGAAGTAGTATGTTTAAGAGGAATATGAAGTAGTATGTTTAAGAGTAATATGAAGTAGTATATTTAAGAGTAATATGAAGTAGTATGTTTAAGAGGAATATGAAGTAGTATGTTTAAGAGGAATGTGAAGTAGCATATTTAAGAGGAATATCAAGTAGTATATTTACGAGGAATATGAAGTAGTATATTTAAGAGGAATATGAAGTATTATATTTAAGAGGAATATGAAGTATTATATTTGGGCGGAATATGAAGTAGTATGTTTAAGAGGAATATTATATACTATGTTTAAGAGGAATATGAAGTAGTATGTTTAAGAGGATTATTAAGTAGTATGTTTAAAAGGAATATGAAGTAGTATGTTTAAGAGGAATATGAAGTAGTATGTTTAAGAGGAATATGAAGTAGTTAGTTAAGAGGAATATGAAGTAGTATGTTTAAGAGGAATATGAAGTAGTTTGTTTAAGAGGAATATGAAGTAGTATATTTAAGAGGAATATGAAGTAGTATATTTAAGAGGAATATGAAGTAGTATATTTAAGAGGAATATGAAGTAGTATATTTAAGAGAAATACGAAGTAGTATGTTTAAGAGGAATAAGAGGTACTATATTTAAGAGGAATATGCAGTAGTATGTTTAAGAGGAAAATGAAGTAGTATGTTTAAGAGGAATATAAGATAGTATGTTTAAGAGGAATATGAAGTAGTATGTTTAAGAGGAATATAAGATAGTATGTTTAAGAGGAACATGAAGTAGTATGTTTAAGAGGAATATGAGGTAATATATTTAAGAAGAATATGAAGTAGTATATTTAAGAGGAATATGAAGTAGTATATTTAAGAGGAATATGAAGTAGTACATTTAAGAGGAATATGAAGTATTATATTTAAGAGGAATATGAAGTAGTATTTTTAAGAGAAATATGAAGTAGTATATTTAAGAGGAATATGAAGTAGTATATTTAAGGGGAATATGAAGTAGTATATTTAAGAGGAATATGAAGTAATATATTTAAGATGAATATGAAATAGTATATTTAAAAGGAATATGAAGTAGTATGTTTAAGAGGAATTGAAATACTATGTTTAAGAGGAATACGAAGTAGTATGTTTTTAAGAGGAATATTATGTAGTATGTTTAAAAGGAATATGAAGTAGTATGTTTAAGAAGAATATGAAGTAGTATGTTTAAGAGGAATATGAAGCAGTATATTTAAGAGGAATATGAAGTAGTATGTTTAAGAAGAATATGAAGTAGTATGTTTAAGAGGAATATGCAGTAGTATGTTTAAGAGGAATATGAAGTAGTATGTTTAAGAGAAATATGAAGTATTATGTTAAAGAGGAATATGAAGTAGTATGTATGAGAGGAATAAGAAGTAATATGTTTAAGATGAATATAAAGTAGTATGTTTAAGAGGAATATGAAGTAGTACGCTTAAGAGGAATATGAAGTAGAATGTTTAAGAGGAATATGAAGTAGTATGTTTAAGAGGAATATGAAGTAGTATGTTTAAGAGGAATATGAAGTAGTATGTTTAAGAGGAATATGAAGTAGTATGTTTAAGAGGAATATGAAGTAGAATGTTTAAGAGGAATATGAAGTAGTATATTTAAGAGGAATATGAAGTAGTATGTTTAAGAGGAATATGAAGTAGTATGTTTAAGAGGAATATGAAGTAATATGTTTAAGACGAATATGAAGTAGTATGTTTAAGAGGAATATGAAGAAGTATGTTTAAGAGGAATATGAAGCAGAATGTTTAAGAGGAATATGAAGTAGTATGTTTAAGAGGAATATGAAGTAGTATGTTTAAGAGGAATATGAAGTAGTATGTTTAAGAGGAATATGAAGTAGTATGTTTAAGAGGAATATGAAGTAGAATGTTTAAGAGGAATATGAAGTAGTATATTTAAGAGGAATATGAAGTAGTATGTTTAAGAGGAATATGAAGTAGTATGTTTAAGAGGAATATGAAGTAGTATGTTTAAGAGGAATATGAAATAGCATGTTTAAGAAGAATATGAAATAGTATGTTTAAGAGGAATATGAAGTAGTATGTTTAAGAGGAATATGAAGTACTATATTTAAGAGGAATATGATGTAATATGTTTAAGAGGAATATGAAGTAGTATGTTTAAGAGGAATATGAAGTAGTATGTTTCAGCGAAATATGAAGAAGTATGTTTAAGAGGATTATGAAGTAGTATGTTTAAGAGGAATATGAAGTAGTATGTTTAAGAGGTATATGAAGTAGTATATTTAAGAGGAATATGAAGTAGTATGTTTAAGAGGAATATGAAGCAGTATGTTTAAGAGGAATATGAAGTAGTATGTTTAAGACGAGTATGAAGTAGTATGTTTAAGAGGAATATGATGTAGTATATTTAAGAGGAATATGAAGTAGTATATTTAAGAGGAATATGAAGTAGTATATTTAAGAGGAATATGAAGTAGTATATTTAAGAGGAAAATTATGTTGTATATTTAAGAGGAATATGAAGCAGTATATTTAATAGGAATATGAAGTAGTATGTTTAAGAGGAATATGAAGTAGTATGTTTAAGAGGAATATGAAGTAGTATGTTTAAGTGGAATATGAAGTAGTATGTTTAAGAGGAATACGAAGTAGTATGTTTAAGAGGAATGTGAAGTAGTATATTTAGGAGGAATATGAAGTAGTATATTTAAGAGGAATATGAAGTTGTATATTTAACAGGAATATGAAGTAGTATATTTAAGAAGAATATGAAGTAGTATATTTAAGAGGAATATGAAGTAGTATGTTTAAGACGAATATGAATTAGTATATTTAACAGGAATATGAAGTAGTATATTTAAGAAGAATATGAAGTAGTATATTTAAGAGGAATATGAAGAAGTATATTTAAGGGGAATATGAAGTAGTTTATTTAAGAGGAATATGAAGTAGTATATTTAAGATGAATATGAAGTAGTATATTTAAGAGGAATATAAAGTAGCCTGTTTAAGAGGAATACGAAGTAGTATGTTTATGAGGAATATGAAGTAATATGTTTAAGAGGAATATGAAGTAGTATGTATAAGAGGAATATGAAGTAGTATATTTAAGAGGCATATGAAGTAGTATATTTAAGAGGAATATGATGTAGTATATTTAAGAGGAATATGAAGAGTAGTATATTTAAGAGGAATATGAAGTAGTATATTTAAGAGGAATATGAAGTAGTATATTTAATAGGAATATGAAGTAGTATGTTTAAGAGGAATATGAAGTAGTATGTTTAAGAGGAATATGAAGTAGTATCATATGTTTAAGTGGAATATGAAGTAGTATGTTTAAGAGGAACACGAAGTAGTATGTTTAAGAGGAATATGAAGTAGTATATTTAAGAAGAATATGAAGTAGTATGTTTAAGAGGAATATGAAGTAGTATATTTAAGAGGAATATGAACTTGTATATTTAAGAGGAATGTGAAGTAGTTTATTTAAGAGGAATATGAAGTAGTATATTTAAGAGGAATATGAAGTAGTATATTAGGAGGAATATGAAGTAGTATGTTTAAGAGGAATATGAAGTAGTATGTTTAAGAGGAATATTAAGTAGTATATTTAAGAGGAATATAAAGTAGTATATTTGAGAGGAATATGAAGTAGTATATTTAAGAGGAATATGAAGTAGTATATTTAAGAGGAATATGAAGTAGTATATTTAAGAGGAATATGAAGTATTATATTTAAGAGGAATATGAAGTAGTATATTTAAAAGGAATATGAAGTAGTATGTTTAAGAGGAATATGAAGTAGTATGTTTAAGAGGAATATGAAGTAGTACGTTTAATAGTAATATGAAGTAGTATATTTAAGAGTAATATGAAGTAGTATGTTTAAGAGGAATATGAAGTAGTATGTTTAAGAGGAATATGAAGTAGCATATTTAAGAGGAATTTCAAGTAGTATATTTACGAGGAATATGAAGTAGTATATTTAAGAGGAATATGAAGTATTATATTTAAGAGGAATATGAAGTAGTATATTTGAGAGGAATATGAAGTAGTATGTTTAAGAGGAATATGAAATACTATGTTTAAGAGGAATATGAAGTAGCATGTTTAAGAGGAATATTAAGTAGTATGCTTAAAAGGAATATGAAGTAGTATATTTAAGAGGAATATGAAGTAGTATATTTAAGAGGAATATGAAGTATTATATTTAAGAGGAATATGAAGTAGTATGTTTAAGAGGAATATGAAGCAGTATGTTTAAAAGGAATATGAAGTAGTATGTTTAGGAGAATATGAGGTAATATGTTTAAGAGGAATATGAAGTAGTATATTTAAGAGGAATATGAAGTAGTATGTTTAAGAGGAATATGAAGTAGTATGTTTAAGAGAAATATGAAGTAGTATATTTAAGAGGAATATGAAGTAGCATATTTAAGAGGCATATGAAGTAGTATATTTAGGAGGAATATGAAGTAGTATGTTTAAGACGAGTATAAAGTAGTATGTTTAAGAGGAATATGATGTAGTATATTTAAGAGGAATATGAAGTAGTATATTTAAGAGGAATATGAAGTAGTATATTTAAGAGGAATATGAAGTAGTATATTTAAGAGGAAAATGATGTAGTATATTTAAGAGGAATATGAATTAGTATGTTTAAGAGGAATCTGAAGTAGTATGTTTAAGAGGAATATTAAGTAGTATATTTAAGAGGAATATAAAGTAGTATATTTGAGAAGAATATGAAGTAGTATATTTAAGAGGAATATGAAGTAGTATATTTAAGAGGAATATGAAGTAGTATATTTAAGAGGAATATGAAGTATTATATTTAAGAGGAATATGAAGTAGTATATTTAAAAGGAATATGAAGTAGTATGTTTAAGACGAATATGAATTAGTATATTTAACAGGAATATGAAGTAGTATATTTAAGAAGAATATGAAGTAGTATATTTAAGAGGAATATGAAGTAGTATATTTAAGGGGAATATGAAGTAGTTTATTTAAGAGTAATATGAAGTAGTATATTTAAGATGAATATGAAGTAGTATATTTAAGAGGAATATAAAGTAGCATGTTTAAGAGGAATACGAAGTAGTATGTTTATGAGGAATATGAAGCAATATGTTTAAGAGGAATATGAAATAGTATGTATAAGAGGAATATGAAGTAGTATATTTAAGAGGCATATGAAGTAGTATATTTAAGAGGAATATGATGTAGTATATTTAAGAGGAATATGAAGAGTAGTATATTTAAGGGGAATATGAAGTAGTATATTTAAGAGGAATATGAAGTAGTATATTTAATAGGAATATGAAGTAGTATGTTTAAGAGGAATATGAAGTAGTATGTTTAAGAGGAATATGAAGTAGTATCATATGTTTAAGTGGAATATGAAGTAGTATGTTTAAGAGGAACACGAAGTACGTATAGTATGTTTAAGAGGAATATGAAGTAGTATATTTAAGAAGAATATGAAGTAGTATGTTTAAGAGGAATATGAAGTAGTATATTTAAGAGGAATATGAACTTGTATATTTAAGAGGAATGTGAAGTAGTTTATTTAAGAGGAATATGAAGTAGTATATTTAAGAGGAATATGAAGTAGTATATTAGGAGGAATATGAAGTAGTATGTTTAAGAGGAATATGAAGTAGTATGTTTAAGAGGAATATTAAGTAGTATATTTAAGAGGAATATAAAGTAGTATATTTGAGAAGAATATGAAGTAGTATATTTAAGAGGAATATGAAGTAGTATATTTAAGAGGAATATGAAGTAGTATATTTAAGAGGAATATGAAGTATTATATTTAAGAGGAATATGAAGTAGTATATTTAAAAGGAATATGAAGTAGTATGTTTAAGAGGAATATGAAGTAGTATGTTTGAGAGGAATATGAAGTAGCATGTTTAAGAGGAATATTAAGTAGTATGCTTAAAAGGAATATGAAGTAGTATGTTTAAGAGGAATATGAAGTAGTATGTTTAAGAGGAATATGACGTAGTATGTTTAAGAGGAATATGAAGTAGTATGTTTAAGAGGAATATGAAGTAGTATGTTTAAGAGAAATATGAAGTAGTATATTTAAGAGGAATATGAAGTAGCATATTTAAGAGGCATATGAAGTAGTATATTTAGGAGGAATATGAAGTAGTATGTTTAAGACGAGTATGAAGTAGTATGTTTAAGAGGAATATGATGTAGTATATTTGAGAGGAATATGAAGTAGTATATTTAAGAGGAATATGAAGTAGTATATTTAAGAGGAATATGAAGTAGTATATTTAAGAGGAAAATGATGTAGTATATTTAAGAGGAATATGAAGTAGAATGTTTAAGAGGAATATGAAGTAGTATATTTAAGAGGAATATGAAGTAGTATATTTAAGAGGAATATGAAGTAGTATATTTAAGAGGAATATGAAGAGTAGTATATTTAAAAGGAATATGAAGTAGTATATTTAAGAGGAATATGAAGCAGTATATTTAATAGGAATATGAAGTAGTATGTTTAAGAGGAATATGAAGTAGTATGTTTAAGAGGAATATGAAGTAGTATGTTTAAGTGGAATATGAAGTAGTATGTTTAAGAGGAATACGAAGTAGTATGTTTAAGAGGAATGTGAAGTAGTATATTTAGGAGGAATATGAAGTAGTATATTTAAGAGGAATATGAAGTAGTATATTTAACAGGAATATGAAGTAGTATATTTAAGAAGAATATGAAGTAGTATATTTAAGAGGAATATGAAGTAGTATGTTTAAGACGAATATGAATTAGTATATTTAACAGGAATATGAAGTAGTATATTTAAGAAGAATATGAAATAGTATATTTAAGAGGAATATGAAGTAGTATATTTAAGGGGAATATGAAGTAGTTTATTTAAGAGGAATATGAAGTAGTATATTTAAGATGAATATGAAGTAGTATATTTAAGAGGAATATAAAGTAGCATGTTTAAGAGGAATACGAAGTAGTATGTTTATGAGGAATAGAAGTAATATGTTTAAGAGGAATATGAAGTAGTATGTATAAGAGGAATATGAAGTAGTATATTTAAGAGGCATATGAAGTAGTATATTTAAGAGGAATATGATGTAGTATATTTAAGAGGAATATGAAGAGTAGTATATTTAAGAGGAATATGAAGTAGTATATTTAAGAGGAATATGAAGTAGTATATTTAAGAAGAATATGAAGTAGTATGTTTAAGAGGAATATGAAGTAGTATATTTAAGAGGAATATGAACTTGTATATTTAAGAGGAATGTGAAGTAGTTTATTTAAGAGGAATATGAAGTAGTATATTTAAGAGGAATATGAAGTAGTATATTAGGAGGAATATGAAGTAGTATGTTTAAGAGGAATATGAAGTAGTATGTTTAAGAGGAATATTAAGTAGTATATTTAAGAGGAATATAAAGTAGTATATTTGAGAAGAATATGAAGTAGTATATTTAAGAGGAATATGAAGTAGTATATTTAAGAGGAATATGAAGTAGTATATTTAAGAGGAATATGAAGTATTATATTTAAGAGGAATATGAAGTAGTATATTTAAAAGGAATATGAAGTAGTATGTTTAAGAGGAATATGAAGTAGTATGTTTAAGAGGAATATGAAGTAGCATGTTTAAGAGGAATATTAAGTAGTATGCTTAAAAGGAATATGAAGTAGTATGTTTAAGAGGAATATGAAGTAGTATGTTTAAGAGGAATATGACGTAGTATGTTTAAGAGGAATATGAAGTAGTATGTTTAAGAGGAATATGAAGTAGTATGTTTAAGAGAAATATGAAGTAGTATATTTAAGAGGAATATGAAGTAGCATATTTAAGAGGCATATGAAGTAGTATATTTAGGAGGAATATGAAGTAGTATGTTTAAGACGAGTATGAAGTAGTATGTTTAAGAGGAATATGATGTAGTATATTTGAGAGGAATATGAAGTAGTATATTTAAGAGGAATATGAAGTAGTATATTTAAGAGGAATATGAAGTAGTATATTTAAGAGGAAAATGATGTAGTATATTTAAGAGGAATATGAAGTAGAATGTTTAAGAGGAATATGAAGTAGTATATTTAAGAGGAATATGAAGTAGTATATTTAAGAGGAATATGAAGTAGTATATTTAAGAGGAATATGAAGAGTAGTATATTTAAAAGGAATATGAAGTAGTATATTTAAGAGGAATATGAAGCAGTATATTTAATAGGAATATGAAGTAGTATGTTTAAGAGGAATATGAAGTAGTATGTTTAAGAGGAATATGAAGTAGTATGTTTAAGTGGAATATGAAGTAGTATGTTTAAGAGGAATACGAAGTAGTATGTTTAAGAGGAATGTGAAGTAGTATATTTAGGAGGAATATGAAGTAGTATATTTAAGAGGAATATGAAGTAGTATATTTAACAGGAATATGAAGTAGTATATTTAAGAAGAATATGAAGTAGTATATTTAAGAGGAATATGAAGTAGTATGTTTAAGACGAATATGAATTAGTATATTTAACAGGAATATGAAGTAGTATATTTAAGAAGAATATGAAATAGTATATTTAAGAGGAATATGAAGTAGTATATTTAAGGGGAATATGAAGTAGTTTATTTAAGAGGAATATGAAGTAGTATATTTAAGATGAATATGAAGTAGTATATTTAAGAGGAATATAAAGTAGCATGTTTAAGAGGAATACGAAGTAGTATGTTTATGAGGAATAGAAGTAATATGTTTAAGAGGAATATGAAGTAGTATGTATAAGAGGAATATGAAGTAGTATATTTAAGAGGCATATGAAGTAGTATATTTAAGAGGAATATGATGTAGTATATTTAAGAGGAATATGAAGAGTAGTATATTTAAGAGGAATATGAAGTAGTATATTTAAGAGGAATATAAAGTAGTATATTTAATAGGAATATGAAGTAGTATATTTAAGAGGAATATGATGTAGTATATTTAAGAGGAATATGAAGAGTAGTATATTTAAGAGGAATATGAAGTAGTATGTTTAAGAGGAATATTAAGTAGTATATTTAAGCGGAATATAAAGTAGTATATTTGAGAGGAATATGAAGTAGTATATTTAAGAGGAATATGAAGTAGTATATTTAAGAGGAATATGAAGTAGTATATTTAAGAGGAATATGAAGTATTATATTTAAGACGAATATGAATTAGTATATTTAACAGGAATATGAAGTAGTATATTTAAGAAGAATATGAAGTAGTATATTTAAGAGGAATATGAAGTAGTATATTTAAGGGGAATATGAAGTAGTTTATTTAAGAGGAATATGAAGTAGTATATTTAAGATGAATATGAAGTAGTATATTTAAGAGGAATATAAAGTAGCATGTTTAAGAGGAATACGAAGTAGCATGTTTATGAGGAATATGAAGTAATATGTTTAAGAGGAATATGAAATAGTATGTATAAGAGGAATATGTAGTAGTATATTTAAGAGGCATATGAAGTAGTATATTTAAGAGGAATATGATGTAGTATATTTAAGAGGAATATGAAGAGTAGTATATTTAAGAGGAATATGAAGTAGTATATTTAAGAGGAATATGAAGTAGTATATTTAATAGGAATATGAAGTAGTATGTTTAAGAGGAATATGAAGTAGTATGTTTAAGAGGAATATGAAGTAGTATCATATGTTTAAGTGGAATATGAAGTAGTATGTTTAAGAGGAACACGAAGTAGTATGTTTAAGAGGAATATGAAGTAGTATATTTAAGAAGAATATGAAGTAGTATGTTTAAGAGGAATATGAAGTAGTATATTTAAGAGGAATATGAACTTGTATATTTAAGAGGAATGTGAAGTAGTTTATTTAAGAGGAATATGAAGTAGTATATTTAAGAGGAATATGAAGTAGTATATTAGGAGGAATATGAAGTAGTATGTTTAAGAGGAATATGAAGTAGTATGTTTAAGAGGAATATTAAGTAGTATATTTAAGAGGAATATAAAGTAGTATATTTGAGAGGAATATGAAGTAGTATATTTAAGAGGAATATGAAGTAGTATATTTAAGAGGAATATGAAGTAGTATATTTAAGAGGAATATGAAGTATTATATTTAAGAGGAATATGAAGTAGTATATTTAAAAGGAATATGAAGTAGTATGTTTAAGAGGAATATGAAGTAGTATGTTTAAGAGGAATATGAAGTAGTACGTTTAATAGTAATATGAAGTAGTATGTTTAAGAGGAATATGAAGTAGTATGTTTAAGAGGAATATGAAGTAGTATGTTTAAGAGAAATATGAAGTAGTATATTTAAGAGGAATATGAAGTAGCATATTTAAGAGGCATATGAAGTAGTATATTTAGGAGGAATATGAAGTAGTATGTTTAAGACGAGTATGAAGTAGTATGTTTAAGAGGAATATGATGTAGTATATTTAAGAGGAATATGAAGTAGTATATTTAAGAGGAATATGAAGTAGTATATTTAAGAGGAATATGAAGTAGTATATTTAAGAGGAAAATGATGTAGTATATTTAAGAGGAATATGAAGTAGTATGTTTAAGAGGAATATGAAGTAGTATATTTAAGAGGAATATGAAGTAGTATATTTAAGAGGAATATGAAGTAGTATATTTAAGAGGAATATGAAGAGTAGTATATTTAAAAGGAATATGAAGTAGTATATTTAAGAGGAATATGAAGCAGTATATTTAATAGGAATATGAAGTAGTATGTTTAAGAGGAATATGAAGTAGTATGTTTAAGAGGAATATGAAGTAGTATGTTTAAGTGGAATATGAAGTAGTATGTTTAAGAGGAATACGAAGTAGTATGTTTAAGAGGAATGTGAAGTAGTATATTTAGGAGGAATATGAAGTAGTATATTTAAGAGGAATATGAAGTAGTATATTTAACAGGAATATGAAGTAGTATATTTAAGAAGAATATGAAGTAGTATATTTAAGAGGAATATGAAGTAGTATGTTTAAGACGAATATGAATTAGTATATTTAACAGGAATATGAAGTAGTATATTTAAGAAGAATATGAAGTAGTATATTTAAGAGGAATATGAAGTAGTATATTTAAGGGGAATATGAAGTAGTTTATTTAAGAGGAATATGAAGTAGTATATTTAAGATGAATATGAAGTAGTATATTTAAGAGGAATATAAAGTAGCATGTTTAAGAGGAATACGAAGTAGTATGTTTATGAGGAATATGAAGTAATATGTTTAAGAGGAATATGAAGTAGTATGTATAAGAGGAATATGAAGTAGTATATTTAAGAGGCATATGAAGTAGTATATTTAAGAGGAATATGATGTAGTATATTTAAGAGGAATATGAAGAGTAGTATATTTAAGAGGAATATGAAGTAGTATATTTAAAAGGAATATGAAGTAGTATATTTAATAGGAATATGAAGTAGTATATTTAAGAGGAATATGATGTAGTATATTTAAGAGGAATATGAAGAGTAGTATATTTAAGAGGAATATGAAGTAGTATGTTTAAGAGGAATATTAAGTAGTATATTTAAGAGGAATATAAAGTAGTATATTTGAGAGGAATATGAAGTAGTATATTTAAGAGGAATATGAAGTAGTATATTTAAGAGGAATATGAAGTAGTATATTTAAGAGGAATATGAAGTATTATATTTAAGAGGAATATGAAGTAGTATATTTAAAAGGAATATGAAGTAGTATGTTTAAAAGGAATATGAAGTAGTATGTTTAAGAGGAATATGGAGTAGTACGTTTAATAGTAATATGAAGTAGTATATTTAAGAGTAATATGAAGTAGTATGTTTAAGAGGAATATGAAGTAGTATGTTTAAGAGGAATATGAAGTAGCATATTTAAGAGGAATTTCAAGTAGTATATTTACGAGGAATATGAAGTAGTATATTTAAGAGGAATATGAAGTATTATATTTAAGAGGATTATGAAGTAGTATATTTGAGAGGAATATGAAGTAGTATGTTTAAGAGGAATATGAAATACTATGTTTAAGAAGAATATGAAGTAGCATGTTTAAGAGGAATATTAAGTAGTATGCTTAAAAGGAATATGAAGTAGTATGTTTAAGAGGAATATGAAGTAGTATGTTTAAGAGGAATATGAAGTAGTATGTTTAAGAGAAATATGAAGTAGTATGATTAAGAGGAATATGAAGTAGTTTGTTTAAGAGGAATATGAAGTAGTATATTTAAGAGGAATATGAAGTAGTATATTTTAGAGGAATATGAAGTAGTATATTTAAGAGGAATATGAAGTAGTATATTTAAGAGAAATACGAAGTAGTATGTTTAAGAGGAATATGAGATAGTATATTTAAGAGGAATATGCAGTAGAATGTTTAAGAGGAATATGAAGTAGTATGTTTAAGAGGAATATAAGATAGTATGTTTAAGAGGAATATGAAGTAGTATGTTTAAGAGGAATATAAGATTGTATGTTTAAGAGGAATATGAAGTAGTATGTTTAAGAGGAATATGAGGTAATATATTTAAGAGAAATATGAAGTAGTATATTTAAGATGAATATGAAGTAGTATATTTAAGAGGAATATGAAGTAGTATATTTAAGAGGAATATGAAGTAGTATATTTAAGAGGAATATGAAGTAGTATATTTAACAGAAATATGAAGTAGTATGTTTAAGAGGAATATGAAGTAGTATGTTTAAGAGGAATATGAAGTAGTATATTTAAGAGGAATATGAAGTAGTATTTTTAAGAGGAATATGAAGTAGTATGTTTAAGAGGATAATGAAGTAGTATGTTTAAGAGGAATATGAAGTAGCATATTTAAAAGGAATTTCAAGTAGTATATTTACGAGGAATATGAAGTAGTATATTTAAGAGGAATATGAAGTATTATATTTAAGAGGAATATGAAGTAGTATATTTGAGAGGAATATGAAGTAGTATGTTTAAGTGGAATATGAAATACTATGTTTAAGAGGAATATGAAGTAGCATGTTTAAGAGGAATATTAAGTAGTATGTTTAAAAGGAATATGAAGTAGTATGTTGAAGAGGAATATGAAGTAGTATGTTTAAGAGGAGTATGAAGTAGTATGTTTAAGAGGAATATGAAGTAGTATGATTAAGAGGAATATGAAGTAGTTTGTTTAAGAGGAATATGAAGTAGTATATTTAAGAGGAATATGAAGTAGTATATTTTAGAGGAATATGAAGTAGTATATTTAAGAGGAATATGAAGTAGTATATTTAAGAGAAATACGAAGTAGTATGTTTAAGAGGAATATGAGATAGTATATTTAAGAGGAATATGCAGTAGAATGTTTAAGAGGAATATGAAGTAGTATGTTTAAGAGGAATATAAGATAGTATGTTTAAGAGGAATATGAAGTAGTATGTTAAAGAGGAATATAAGATTGTATGTTTAAGAGGAATATGAAGTAGTATGTTTAAGAGGAATATGAGGTAATATATTAAAGAGGAATATGAAGTAGTATATTTAAGATGAATATGAAGTAGTATATTTAAGAGGAATATGAAGTAGTATATTTAAGAGGAATATGAAGTAGTATATTTAAGAGGAATATGAAGTAGTATATTTAACAGAAATATGACGTAGTATGTTTAAGAGGAATATGAAGTAGTATGTTTTAGAGGAATATGAAGTAGTATATTTAAGAGGAATATGAAGTAGTATTTTTAAGAGGAATATGAAGTAGTATATTTGAGGGGAATACGAAGAAGTATATTTAAGAGGAATATGAAGTAGTATGTTTAAGAGGAATATGAAGTAGTATGTTTAAGAGGAATATGAAGTAGTATATTTAAGAGTAATGTGAAGTAGTATGTTTAAGGGAAATATGAAGTAGTATGTTTAAGGGAAATATGAAGTACTATATTTAAGAGGAATATGAAGTAGTATATTTACGAGGAATATAAAGTAGTATATTTAAGAGGAATATGAAGTAGTATATTTAAGAGGAATATGAAGTAGTATATTTAAGAGGAATATGAAGTATTATATTTAAGAGGAATATGAAGTATTATATTTAAGAGGAATATGAAGTAGTATATTTAAGAGGAATATGAAGTAGTATGTTTAAGAGGAAAACGAAGTAGTATATTTAAGAGGAATATGAAGTAATATGTTTAAGAAGAATATGAAGTAGTATGTATAGGAGGAATATGAAGTAGTATATTTAAGAGGAATATGAAGTAGTATATTTAAGAGGAATATGAAGTAGTATATTTAAGAGGAATATGAAGAGTAGTATATTTAAGAGGAATATGAAGTAGTATATTTAAGAGGAATATGAAGTAGTATCATATGTTTTAGTGGAATATGAAGTAGTATGTTTAAGAGAAATACGAAGTAGTATGTTTAAGAGGAATATGAAGTGGTATATTTAAGAAGAATATGAAGTAATATGTTTAAGAGGAATATGAAGTAGTATATTTAAGAGGAATATGAAGTAGTATATTTAAGAGGAATATGAAGTAGGATATTTAAGAGGAATATGAACTAGTATATTTAAGAGTAATATGAAGTAGTATATTTAAGAGGAATATGAAGTAGTATATTAGGAGGAATATGAAGTAGTATGTTTAAGAGGAATATGAAGTAGTATGTTTAAGAGGAATATGAAGTAGTATATTTAAGAGGAATATAAAGTAGTATATCTGAGAGGAATATGAAGTAGTATATTTAAGAGGAATATAAAGTAGTATATTTAAGAGGAATATGAAGTAGTATATTTAAAAGGAATAGGAAGTAGTATGTTTAAGAGGAATATGAAGTAGTATGTTTAAGAGGAATATGAAGTTGTATGTTTAAGAGTAATATGAAGTAGCAAATTTAAGAGGAATATCAAGTAGTATATTTACGAGGAATATGAAGTAGTATATTTAAGAGGAATATGAAGTATTATATTTAAGAGGAATATGAAGTAGTATATTTGAGAGGAATATGAAGTAGTATGCTTAAGAAGAATATGAAATACTATGTTTAAGAGGAATATGAAGTAGTATGTTTAAGAGGAATATTAAGTAGTATGTTTAAAAGGAATATGAAGTAGTATGTTTAAGAGGAATATGAAGTAGTATGTTTAAGAGGAATATACAGTAGTATGTTTAAGAGGAATATGAAGTAGTATGTTTAAGAGAATTATGAAGTAGTATGTATAAGAGAGAATATGAAGTAGTATATTTAAGAGGAATATGAAGTAGTATATTTAAGAGGAATATGAAGTAGTATATTTAAGAGGAATATGAAGAGTAGTATATTTAAGAGGAATATGAAGTTGTATATTTAAGAGGAATATGAAGTAGTATATTTAAGAGGAATATGAAGTAGTATGTTTAAGAGGAATATGAAGTAGTATGTTTAAGAGGAATATGAAGAAGTATCATATGTTTAAGTGGAATATGAAGTAGTATGTTTAAGAGGAATACGAAGTAGTATGTTTAAGATGAATTTGAAGTAGTATATTTAAGAAGAATATGAAGTAGTATGTTTAAGAGGAATATGAAGTAGTATATTTAAGAGGAATATGAAGTAGTATATTAGGAGGAATATGAAGTAGTATGTTTAAGAGGAATATGAAGTAGTATGTTTAAGAGGAATATGAAATTGTATATTTAAGAGGAATATAAAGTAGTATATTTGAGAGGAATATGAAGTAGTATATTTGAGAGGAATATGAAGTAGTATATTTAAGAGGAATATGAAGTAGTATATTTAAGAGGAATATGAAGTAGTATATTTAAGAGAAATACGAAGTATTATATTTAAGAGGAATATGAAGTAGTATATTTAAAAGGAATATGAAGTAGTATGGTTAAGACGAATATGAAGTAGTATGTTTAAGAGGAATATAAGATAATATGTTTAAGAGGAATATGAAGTAGTATGTTTAAGAGGAATATAAGATAGTATGTTTAAGACGAATATGAAGTAGTATGTTTAAGAGCAATATGAGGCAGTATATTTAAGAGGAATATGAAGTAGTATAATTAAGAGGAATATGAAGTAGTAAATTTGAGAGGAATATGAAGTAGTATATTTAAGAGGAATATGAAGTAGTATATTTAAGAGGAATATGAAGTAGTATATTTAACAGAAATATGACGTAGTATGTTTAAGAGGAATATGAAGTAGTATGTTTAAGAGGAATATGAAGTAGTATATTTAAGAGGAATATGAAGTAGTATATTTAAGAGGAATATGAAGTAGTATATTTAAGGGGAATATGAAGTAGTATATTTAAGAGGAATATGAAGTAGTATGTTTAAGAGGAATATGAAGTAGTATGTTTAAGAGGAATATGAAGTAGTATATTTAAGAGTAATGTGAAGTAGTATGTTTAAGGGAAATATGAAGTAGTATGTTTAAGAGAAATATGAAGTAGTTTATTTAAGAGCAATATGAAGTAGTATATTTAAGAGGAATATGAAGTAGTATATTTTACATGAATATGAAGTAGTATATTTAAGACGAATATGAAGTAGTATGTTTAAGAGGAATACGAAGTAGTATGTTCAAGAGGAATATGAAGTAGTATGTTTAAGAGGAATATGAAGTAGTATGTTTAAGAGGAATATGAAGTAGTATATTTAAGAGGAATATGAAGTAGTATATTTAAGAGGAATATGAAGTAGTATATTTAAGAGGAATATGAAGAGTAGTATGTTTAAGAGAAATATGAAGTAGTATATTTAAGAGGAATATGAAGTAGTATATTTAAGAGGAATATGAAGTAATATGTTTAAGGGAAATATGAAGTAGTATGTTTAAGAGAAATATGAAGTAGTATATTTAAGAGGAATATGAAGTAGTATATTTAAGAGGAATATGAAGAGTAGTATGTTTAAGAGGAATATGAAGTAGTATATTTAAGAGGAATATGAAGTGGTATGTTTAAGAGGAATATGAAGTAGTATCATATGTTTAAGTGGAATATGAAGTAGTATGTTTAAGAGGAATACGAAGTAGTATGTTTAAGAGGAATATGAAGTAGTATATTTAAGAAGAATATGAAGTAGTATGTTTAAGAGGAATATGAAGTAGTATGTTTAAGAGGAATATGAAGTAGTTTATTTAAGAGGAATATGAAGTAGTATATTTAAGAGAAATATGAAGTAGTATATTTAAGAGGAAAATGAAGTAGTTTATTTAAGAGGAATATGAAGTAGTATATTTAAGAGGAATATGAAGTAGTATGTTTAAGAGGAATATGAAGTAGTATGTTTAAGAGGAATATGAAGTAGTATGTTAAGGAGGAATATGAAGTAGTATATTTAAGAGGAATATGAAGTAGTATATTTAAGAGGAATATGAAGTAGTTTATTTAAGAGGAATATGAAGTAGTATATTTAAGAGAAATATGAAGTAGTATATTTAAGAGAAAAATGAAGTAATTTATTTAAGAGGAATATGAAGTAGTATATTTAAGAGGAATATGAAGTAGTATGTTTAAGAGGAATATGAAGTAGTATGTTTAAGAGGAATATGAATTAGTATGTTTAAGAGGAATATGAAGTAGTATGTTTAAGAGGAATATGAAGTAGTATATTTAAGAGGAATATGAAGTAGTATATTTAAGAGGAATATGAAGTAATATATTTAAGAGGAATATGAAGTAATATATTTAAGAGGAAAATGAAGAGTAGTATATTTAAGAGGAATATGAAGTAGAATATTTAAGAGGAATATGAAGTAGAATATTTAAGAGGAATATGAAGTAGTATGTTTAACAGGAATATGGAGTAGTATGTTTAAGAGGAATATGAAGTAGTATATTTAAGTGGAATATGAAGTAGTATGTTTAAGAGGAATACGAAGTAGTATGTTTAAGAGGAGTATGAAGTAGTATATTTAGGAGAAATATGAAGTAGTATATTTAAGAGGAATATGAAGTTGTATATTTAAGAGGAATATGAAGTAGTATGTTTAAGAGGAATATGAAGTACTATATTTAAGAGGAATATGAAGTAGTATGTTTAAGACCATTATGAAGTAGTATGTTTAAGAGGAATATGAAGTAGTATATTTAAGAGGAATATTAAGTAGTATATTTAAGAGGAATATGAAGTAGTATATTTAAGAGGAATATGAAGTAGTATATTTAAGAGGAATATGAAGTAGTATATTTAAGATGAATATGAAGTAGTATATTTAAGAGGACATGAAATAGTATGTTTAAGAGGAATATGAAGTAGTATATTTAAGAGGAATATGAAGTAGTATATTTAAGAGGAATATGAAGTAGTATATTTAAGAGAAATATGAAGTAGTATATTTAAGAGGAATATGAAGTAGTATATTTAAGGGGAATATGAAGTAGTATGTTTAAGAGGAATATGAAGTAGTATGTTTAAGAGGAATATGAAGTAGTATGTTTAAGAGGAATATGAAGTTGTATGTTTAAGAGGAATATGAAGGAGTATGTTTAAGAGAAATATGAATTAGTATATTTAAGAGGAATATGAAGTAGTATTTTTAAGAGGAATATGAAGTAGTATATTTAAGGGGAATATGGAGTAGTATATTTAAGAGGAATATGAAGTAGTACGTTTAAGAGGAATATGAAGTAGTATGTTTAAGAGGAATATGAAGTAGTATGTTTAAAAGGAATATGAAGTAGTATATTTAAGATGAATATGAAGTAGTATGTTTAAGAGTAATATGAAGTAGTATATTTAAGAATTATATGAAGTAGTATGTTTAAGGAAAATATGAAGTAGTATATTTAAGAGAAATATGAAGTAGTATATTTAAGAGGAATATGAAATATTATATTTAAGAGGAATATGAAGTAGTATATTTAAGAGGAATATGAAGTAGTATTTTTAAGAGGAATATGAAGTATTATATTTAAGAGGAATATGAAGTAGTATATTTAAAAGGAATATGAAGTAGTATGTTTTAGAGGAATATGAAGTAGTATGTTTAAGAGGAATATGAAGTATTATGTTTAAGAGTAATATGAAGTAGCATGTTTAAAAGGAATATGAAGTAGTATGTTTAAGAGGAATATGAAGTAGTATGTTTAAGAGAAATATGTAGTAGTATGTATAAGAGGAATATGAAGTAGTATGTTTAAGAGAAATATGAAGTAGTATGTTTAGGACGAATATGAAGTAGTATATTTAAGAGGAATATGAAGTAGTATATTTAAGAGGAATATGAAGTAGTATGTTTAAAAGGTATATGATGTAGTATATTTTTGAGTAATATGAAGTAGTATGTTTAAGAGGAATATGAAGTAGTATGTTTAAGAGGAATATGAAGTAGTATGTTTAAGAGGAATATGAAGTAGTATGTTTAAGAGGAATATGAAGTAGTATGTTTAAGAGGAATATGAAGTAGTATAATTAAGAGGAATATGAAGTAGTATGTTTAAGAGGAATATGAAGTAATATATTTAAGAGGAATATGAAGTAATATATTTAAGAGGAAAATGAAGAGTAGTATATTTAAGAGGAATAAGAAGTAGAATATTTAAAAGGAATATGAAGTAGTATGTTTAAGAGGAATATGAAGTAGTATGTTTAAGAGGAATATGAAGTAGTATAATTAAGAGGAATATGAAGTAGTATGTTTAAGAGGAATATGAAGTAGTATGTTTAAGAGGAATGTGAAGTTGTATGTTTAAGAGGAATATGAAGTAGTATGTTTAAGAAACATATGAAGTAGTATGTTTAAAAATAATATGAAGTAGTATCATATGTTTAAGTGGAATATGAAGTAGTATGTTTAAGAGGAATACGAAGTAGTATATTTAAGAGGAATATGAAGTAGTATATTTAAGAGGAATATGAAGTAGTATATTTAAGAAGAATATGAAGTAGTATGTTTAAGAGGAATATGAAGTAGTATGTTTAAGAGGAATATGAAGTAGTATATTTAAGAAGAATATGAAGTAGTATGTTTAAGAGGAATACGAAGTAGTATGTTTAAGAGGAATATGAAGTAGTATATTTAAGAAGAATATGAAGTAGTATGTTTAAGAGGAATATGAAGTAGTATGTTTAAGAGGAATATGAAGTAGTTTATTTAAGAGCAATATGAAGTAGTATATTTAAGAGAAATATGAAGTAGTATATTTAAGAGGAAAATGAAGTTGTTTATTTAAGAGGAATATGAAGTAGTATATTTAAGAGGAATATGAAGTAGTATGTTTAAGAGGAATATGAAGTAGTATGTTTAAGAGGAATATGAAGTAGTATGTTTAAGTGGAATATGAAGTAGTATGTTTAAGAGGAATACGAAGTAGTATGTTTAAGAGGAATATGAAGTAGTATATTTAGGAGGAATATGAAGTAGTATATTTAAGAGGAATATGAAGTTGTATATTTAAGAGGAATATGAAGTAGTATATTTAAGAGGAATATGAAGTAGTATATTTAAGAGGAATATGAAGTAGTATATTTAAAAGGAATATGAAGTAGTATATTTAAGAGCAAAATGAAGTAGTATATTTAAGAGGAATATGAAGTAGTATATTTAAGAGGTATATGAAGTAGTATGTTTAAGAGGAATATGAAGTAGTATATTTAAGAGGAATATGAAGTAGTATATTTAAGAGGAATATAAAGTAGTATGTTTAAGAGGAATATGAAGTAGTATGTTTAAGTGGAATATGAAGTAGTATGTTTAAGAGGAATACGAAGTAGTATGTTTAAGAGGAATATGAAATAGTATATTTAGGAGAAATATGAAGTAGTATGTTTAAGAGGAATATGAGTAGTATGTGTAAGAGGAATATGAAGTAGTATGTTTAAGAGGAATATGAATTGGTATATTTAAGAGGAATATGAAGTAGTATTTTTAAGAGGAATATGAAGTAGTATATTTAAGGGGAATATGAAGTAGTATATGCAAGAGGAATATGAAGTAGTATGTTTAAGAGGAATATGAAGTAGTATGTTTAAGAGGAATATGAAGTAGTATGTTTAAAATGAATATGAAGTAGTATATTTTAAAGTAATATGAAGTAGTATGTTTAAGGAAAATATGAAGTAGTATGTTTAAGAAAAATATGAAGTAGTATATTTAAGAGGAATATGAAGTATTATATTTAAGAGGAATATGAAGTAGTATATTTAAGAGAAATATGAATTAGTATATTTAAGAGGAAAATGAAGTAGTTTATTTAAGAGGAATATGAAGTAGTATATTTAAGAGGAATATGAAGTAGTATGTTTAAGAGGAATATGAAGTAGTATGTTTAAGAGGAATATGAAGTAGTATCATATGTTTAAGTGGAATATGAAGTAGTATGTTTAAGAGGAATACGAAGTAGTATATTTAAGAGGAATATGAAGTAGTATATTTAAGAGGAATATGAAGTAGTATATTTAAGAAGAATATGAAGTAGTTTATTTAAGAGGAATATGAAGTAGTATATTTAAGAGAAATATGAAGTAGTATATTTAAGAGAAAAATGAAGTAGTTTATTTAAGAGGAATATGAAGTAGTATATTTAAGAGGAATATGAAGTAGTATGTTTAAGAGGAATATGAAGTAGTATGTTTAAGAGGAATATGAATTAGTATGTTTAAGAGGAATATGAAGTAGTATGTTTAAGAGGAATATGAAGTAGTATATTTAAGAGGAATATGGAGTAGTATGTTTAAGAGGAATATGAAGTAGTATATTTAAGTGGAATATGAAGTAGTATGTTTAGGAGGAATACGAAGTAGTATGTTTAAGAGGAATATGAAGTAGTATATTTAAGAGGAATATGAAGTAGTATATTTAAGAGGAATATGAAGTAGTTTATTTAAGAGGAATATGAAGTAGTATATTTAAGAGAAATATGAAGTAGTATATTTAAGAGAAAAATGAAGTAGTTTATTTAAGAGGAATATGAAGTAGTATATTTAAGAGGAATATGAAGTAGTATGTCTAAGAGGAATATGAAGTAGTATGTTTAAGAGGAATATGAATTAGTATGTTTAAGAGGAATATGAAGTAGTATGTTTAAGAGGAATATGAAGTAGTATATTTAAGAGGAATATGAAGTAGTATATTTAAGAGGAATATGAAGTAATATATTTAAGAGGAATATGAAGTAATATATTTAAGAGGAAAATGAAGAGTAGTATATTTAAGAGGAATATGAAGTAGAATATTTAAGAGGAATATGAAGTAGAATATTTAAGAGGAATATGAAGTAGTATGTTTAAGAGGAATATGGAGTAGTATGTTTAAGAGGAATATGAAGTAGTATATTTAAGTGGAATATGAAGTAGTATGTTTAAGAGGAATACGAAGTAGTATGTTTAAGAGGAATATGAAGTAGTATATTTAGGAGGAATATGAAGTAGTATATTTAAGAGGAATATGAAGTTGTATATTTAAGAGGAATATGAAGTAGTATGTTTAAGAGGAATATGAAGTACTATATTTAAGAGGAATATGAAGTAGTATATTTAAGATGAATATGAAGTAGTATATTTAAGAGGACATGAAATAGTATGTTTAAGAGGAATATGAAGTAGTATATTTAAGAGGAATATGAAGTAGTATATTTAAGAGGAATATGAAGTAGTATATTTAAGAGGAATATGAAGTAGTATGTTTAAGAGTAATATGAAGTAGTATATTTAAGAGTTATATGAAGTAGTATGTTTAAGGGAAATATGAAGTAGTATATTTAAGAGAAATATGAAGTAGTATATTTAAGAGGAATATGAAGTAGTATATTTAAGAGGAATATGAAGTAGTATATTTAAGAGGAATATGAAGTAGTATATTTAAGAGGAATATGAAGTAGTATATTTAAGATGAATATGAAGTAGTATATTTAAGAGGACATGAAATAGTATGTTTAAGAGGAATATGAAGTAGTATATTTAAGAGGAATATGAAGTAGTATATTTAAGAGGAATATGAAGTAGTATATTTAAGAGGAATATGAAGTAGTATGTTTAAGAGTAATATGAAGTAGTATATTTAAGAGTTATATGAAGTAGTATGTTTAAGGGAAATATGAAGTAGTATATTTAAGAGAAATATGAAGTAGTATATTTAAGAGGAATATGAAGTAGTATATTTAAGAGGAATATGAAGTAGTATTTTTAAGAGGAATATGAAGTATTATATTTAAGAGGAATATGAAGTAGTATATTTAAAAGGAATATGAAGTAGTATGTTTTAGAGGAATATGAATATGAAGTAGTATATTTAAGATGAATATGAAGTAGTATATTTAAGAGGACATGAAATAGTATGTTTAAGAGGAATATGAAGTAGTATATTTAAGAGGAATATGAAGTAGTATATTTAAGAGGAATATGAAGTAGTATATTTAAGAGGAATATGAAGTAGTATATTTAAGAGGAATATGAAGTAGTATATTTAAGGGGAATATGAAGTAGTATGTTTAAGAGGAATATGAAGTAGTATGTTTAAGAGGAATATGAAGTAGTATGTTTAAGAGGAATATGAAGTTGTATGTTTAAGAGGAATATGAAGGAGTATGTTTAAGAGGAATATGAATTAGTATATTTAAGAGGAATATGAAGTAGTATTTTTAAGAGGAATATGAAGTAGTATATTTAAGGGGAATATGAAGTAGTATATTTAAGAGGAATATGAAGTAGTACGTTTAAGAGGAATATGAAGTAGTATGTTTAAGAGGAATATGAAGTAGTATGTTTAAAAGGAATATGAAGTAGTATATTTAAGAGGAATATGAAGTAGTATGTTTAAGAGTAATATGAAATAGTATATTTAAGAGTTATATGAAGTAGTATGTTTAAGGGAAATATGAAGTAGTATATTTAAGAGAAATATGAAGTAGTATATTTAAGAGGAATATGAAATATTATATTTAAGAGGAATATGAAGTAGTATATTTAAGAGGAATATGAAGTAGTATTTTTAAGAGGAATATGAAGTATTATATTTAAGAGGAATATGAAGTAGTATATTTAAAAGGAATATGAAGTAGTATGTTTTAGAGGAATATGAAGTAGTATGTTTAAGAGGAATATGAAGTATTATGTTTAAGAGTAATATGAAGTAGCATGTTTAAAAGGAATATGAAGTAGTATGTTTAAGAGGAATATGAAGTAGTATGTTTAAGAGAAATATGTAGTAGTATGTTTAAGAGGAATATGAAGTAGTATGTTTAAGAGAAATATGAAGTAGTATGTTTAGGAGGAATATGAAGTAGTATATTTAAGAGGAATATGAAGTAGTATATTTAAGAGGAATATGAAGTAGTATGTTTAAAAGGAATATGATGTAGTATATTTTTGAGTAATATGAAGTAGTATGTTTAAGAGGAATATGAAGTAGTATGTTTAAGAGGAATATGAAGTAGTATGTTTAAGAGGAATATGAAGTAGTATGTTTAAGAGGAATATGAAGTAGTATGTTTAAGAGGAATATGAAGTAGTATAATTAAGAGGAATATGAAGTAGTATGTTTAAGAGGAATATGAAGTAATATATTTAAGAGGAATATGAAGTAATATATTTAAGAGGAAAATGAAGAGTAGTATATTTAAGAGGAATAAAAAGTAGAATATTTAAGAGGAATATGAAGTAGTATGTTTAAGAGGAATATGAAGTAGTATGTTTAAGAGAAATATGAAGTAGTATAATTAAGAGGAATATGAAGTAGTATGTTTAAGAGGAATATGAAGTAGTATGTTTAAGAGGAATGTGAAGTTGTATGTTTAAGAGAAATATGAAGTAGTATGTTTAAGAAACATATGAAGTAGTATGTTTAAAAATAATATGAAGTAGTATGTTTAAGAGGAATATGAAGTAGTATGCTTAAGAGGAATATGAAGTAGTATGTTTAAGAGGAATATGAAGTAGTATATTTAAGAGGAATATGAAGTAGTATGTTTAAGAGGAATATGAAGTAGTATGTTTAAGAGGAATATGAAGTAGTATATTTAAGAGGAATATGAAGTAGTATATTTAAGAGGAATATGAAGTAGTATATTTAAGAGGAATAGGAAGTAGTATATTTAAGAGGCATATGATGTAGTATATTTAGGAGCAATATGAGGTAGTATGTTTAAGACGAATATGAAGTGGTATGTTTAAGAGGAATATGAAGAAGTATATTTAAAAGGAATATGAAGTAGTATATTTAAGAGGAATATGAAGTAGTATATTTAAGAGGAATATGAAGTAGTATATTTAAGAGAAAAATGAAGTAGTATATTTAAGAGGAATATGAAGTACTATATTTAAGAGTAATATGAAGTAGTATGTTTAAGAGGAATATGAAGTAATATATTTAAGAGGAATATTAAGAGTTGTATATTTAAGAGGAATATGAAGTAGAATATTTAAGAGGAATATGAAGTAGTATATTTAAGAGGAATATGAAGTAGTATATTTAAGAGGAATATAAAGTAGTATGTTTAAGAGGAATATGAAGTAGTATGTTTAAGTGGAATATGAAGTAGTATGTTTAAGAGGAATACGAAGTAGTATGTTTAAGAGGAATATGAAGTAGTATATTTAGGAGAATAATGAAGTAGTATGTTTAAGAGGAATATGAGTAGTATGTGTAAGAGGAATATGAAGTAGTATGTTTAAGAGGAATATGAATTGGTATATTTAAGAGGAATATGAAGTAGTATTTTTAAGAGGAATATGAAGTAGTATATTTAAGGGGAATATGAAGTAGTATATGCAAGAGGAATATGAAGTAGTATGTTTAAGAGGAATATGAAGTAGTATGTTTAAGACGAATATGAAGTAGTATGTTTAAAATGAATATGAAGTAGTATGTTTAAGAGGAATATGAAGTAGTATGTTTAAGAGTAATATGAAGTAGTATATTTTAAAGTAATATGAAGTAGTATGTTTAAGGGAAATATGAAGCAGTATGTTTAAGAGAAATATGAAGTAGTATATTTAAGAGGAATATGAAGTAGTATATTTAAGAGGAATATGAAGTAGTATATTTAAGAGAAATATGAATTAGTATATTTAAGAGGAAAATGAAGTAGTTTATTTCAGAGGAATATGAAGTAGTATATTTAAGAGGAATATGAAGTAGTATGTTTAAGAGGAATATGAAGTAGTATGTTTAAGAGGAATATGAAGTAGTATCATATGTTTAAGTGGAATATGAAGTAGTATGTTTAAGAGGAATACGAAGTAGTATATTTAAGAGGAATATGAAGTAGTATATTTAAGAGGAATATGAAGTAGTATATTTAAGAAGAATATGAAGTAGTATGTTTAAGAGGAATATGAAGTAGTATGTTTAAGAGGAATATGAAGTAGTATATTTAAGAAGAATATGAAGTAGTATGTTTAAGAGGAATACGAAGTAGTATGTTTAAGAAGAATATGAAGTAGTATATTTAAGAAGAATATGAAGTAGTATGTTTAAGAGGAATATGAAGTAGTATGTTTAAGAGGAATATGAAGTAGTTTATTTAAGAGCAATATGAAGTAGTATATTTAAGAGAAATATGAAGTACTATATTTAAGAGGAAAATGAAGTAGTTTATTTAAGAGGAATATAAAGTAGTATATTCAAGAGGAATATGAAGTAGTATGTTTAAGAGGAATATGAAGTAGTATGTTTAAGAGGAATATGAAGTAGTATGTTTAAGTGGAATATGAAGTAGTATGTTTAAGAGGAATACGAAGTGGTATGTTTAAGAGGAATATGAAGTAGTATATTTAGGAGGAATATGAAGTAGTATATTTAAGAGGAATATGAAGTTGTATATTTAAGAGGAATATGAAGTAGTATATTTAAGAGGAATATGAAGTAGTATATTTAAGAGGAATATGAAGTAGTATATTTAAGAGGAATATGAAGTAGTATATTTAAGAGCAAAATGAAGTAGTATATTTAAGAGGAATATGAAGTAATATGAAGTAGTATGTTTAAGAGGAATATGAAGTAGTATATTTAAGAGGAATATGAAGTAGTATATTTAAGAGGAATATAAAGTAGTATGTTTAAGAGGAATATGAAGTAGTATGTTTAAGTGGAATATGAAGTAGTATGTTTAAGAGGAATACGAAGTAGTATGTTTAAGAGGAATATGAAGTACTATATTTAGGAGAAATATGAAGTAGTATGTTTAAGAGGAATATGAGTAGTATGTGTAAGAGGAATATGAAGTAGTACGTTTAAGAGGAATATGAATTGGTATATTTAAGAGGAATATGAAGTAGTATTTTTAAGAGGAATATGAAGTAGTATATTTAAGGGGAATATGAAGTAGTATATGCAAGAGGAATATGAAGTAGTATGTTTAAGAGGAATATGAAATAGTATGTTTAAGAGGAATATGAAGTAGTATGTTTAAAATGAATATGAAGTAGTATGTTTAAGAGGAATATGAAGTAGTATGTTTAAGAGTAATATGAAGTAGTATATTTTAAAGTAATATGAAGTAGTATGTTTAAGGGAAATATGAAGTAGTATGTTTAAGAGAAATATGAAGTAGTATATTTAAGAGGAATATGAAGAAGTATATTTAAGAGGAATATGAAGTAGTATATTTAAGAGAAATATGAATTAGTATATTTAAGAGGAAAATGAAGTAGTTTATTTAAGAGGAATATGAAGTAGTATATTTAAGAGGAATATGAAGTAGTATGTTTAAGAGGAATATGAAGTAGTATGTTTAAGAGGAATATGAAGTAGTATCATATGTTTAAGTGGAATATGAAGTAGTGTGTTTAAGAGGAATACGAAGTAGTATATTTAAGAGGAATATGAAGTAGTATATTTAAGAGGAATATGAAGTAGTATATTTAAGAAGTATATGAAGAAGTATGTTTAAGAGGAATATGAAGTAGTATGTTTAAGAGGAATATGAAGTAGTATATTTAAGAAGAATATGAAGTAGTATGTTTAAGAGGAATACGAAGTAGTATGTTTAAGAGGAATATGAAGTAGATTTAAGAAGAATATGAAGTAGTATGTTTAAGAGGAATATGAAGTAGTATGTTTAAGAGGAATATGAAGTAGTTTATTTAAGAGCAATATGAAGTAGTATATTTAAGAGAAATATGAAGTAGTATATTTAAGAGGAAAATGAAGTAGTTTATTTAAGAAGAATATGAAGTAGTATATTTAAGAGGAATATGAAGTAGTATGTTTAAGAGGAATATGAAGTAGTATGTTTAAGAGGAATATGAAGTAGTATGTTTAAGTGGAATATGAAGTAGTATGTTTAAGAGGAATACGAAGTAGTATGTTTAAGAGGAATATGAAGTAGTATATTTAGGAGGAATATGAAGTAGTATATTTAAGAGGAATATGAAGTTGTATATTTAAGAGGAATATGAAGTAGTATATTTAAGAGGAATATGAAGTAGTATATTTAAGAGGAATATGAAGTAGTATATTTAAGAGGAATATGAAGTAGTATATTTAAGAGCAAAATGAAGTAGTATATTTAAGAGGAATATGAAGTAGTATATTTAAGAGGAATATGAAGTAGTATGTTTAAGAGGAATATGAAGTAATATATTTAAGAGTAATATGAAGAGTAGTATATTTAAGAGGATTATGAAGTAGAATATTTAAGAGGAATATGAAGTAGTATATTTAAGAGGAATATGAAGTAGTATGTTTAAGAGGAATATGAAGTAGTATGTTTAAGAGGAATATGAAATAGTATATTTAAGAGGAATATGAAGTAGTATATTTAAGAGGAATATGAAGTAGTATATTTAAGAGGAATATGAAGAGTAGTATGTTTAAGAGAAATATGAAGTAGTATATTTAAGAGGAATATGAAGTAGTATATTTAAGAGGAATATGAAGTAGTATATTTAAGAGGAATATGAAGTATTATATTTTACATGAATATGAAGTAGTATATTTAAGACAAATATGAAGTAGTATGTTTAAGAGGAATACGAAGTAGTATGTTCAAGAGGAATATGAAGTAGTATGTTTAAGAGGAATATGAAGTAGTATGTTTAAGAGGAATATGAAGTAGTATATTTAAGAGGAATATGAAGTAGTATATTTAAGAGGAATATGAAGTAGTATATTTAAGAGGAATATGAAGAGTAGTATGTTTAAGAGAAATATGAAGTAGTATATTTAAGAGGAATATGAAGTAGTATATTTAAGAGGAATATGAAGTAATATGTTTAAGGGAAATATGAAGTAGTATGTTTAAGAGAATAATGAAGTAGTATATTTAAGAGGAATATGAAGTATTATATTTAAGAGGAATATGAAGTAGTATATTTAAGAGGAATATGAAGAGTAGTATGTTTAAGAGGAATATGAAGTAGTATATTTAAGAGGAATATGAAGTGGTATGTTTAAGAGGAATATGAAGTAGAATCATATGTTTAAGTGGAATATGAAGTAGTATGTTTAAGAGGAATACGAAGTAGTATGTTTAAGAGGAATATGAAGTAGTATATTTAAGAAGAATATGAAGTAGTATGTTTAAGAGGAATATGAAGTAGTATGTTTAAGAGGAATATGAAGTAGTTTATTTAAGAGGAATATGAAGTAGTATATTTAAGAGAAATATGAAGTAGTATATTTAAGAGGAAAATGAAGTAGTTTATTTAAGAGGAATATGAAGTAGTATATTTAAGAGGAATATGAAGTAGTTTATTTAAGAGGAATATGAAGTAGTATATTTAAGAGAAATATGAAGTAGTATATTTAAGAGAAAAATGAAGTAGTTTATTTAAGAGGAATATGCAGTAGTATGTTTAAGAGGAATATGAAGTAGTATGTTTAAGAGGAATATGAAGTAGTATGTTTAAGAGGAATATGAAGTAGTATATTTAAGAGGAATATGAAGTAGTATATTTAAGAGGAATATGAAGTAATATATTTAAGAGGAATATGAAGTAATATATTTAAGAGGAAAATGAAGAGTAGTATATTTAAGAGGAATATGAAGTAGAATATTTAAGAGGAATATGAAGTAGAATATTTAAGAGGAATATGAAGTAGTATGTTTAAGAGGAATATGGAGTAGTATGTTTAAGAGGAATATGAAGTAGTATATTTAAGTGGAATATGAAGTAGTATGTTTAAGAGGAATACGAAGTAGTATGTTTAAGAGGAATATGAAGTAGTATATTTAGGAGGAATATGAAGTAGTATATTTAAGAGGAATATGAAGTTGTATATATAAGAGGAATATGAAGTAGTATGTTTAAGAGGAATATGAAGTACTGTATTTAAGAGGAATATGAAGTAGTATGTTTAAGACCATTATGAAGTAGTATGTTTAAGAGGAATATGAAGTAGTATATTTAAGAGGAATATTAAGTAGTATATTTAAGAGGAATATGAAGTAGTATATTTAAGAGGAATATGAAGTAGTATATTTAAGAGGAATATGAAGTAGTATATTTAAGATGAATATGAAGTAGTATATTTAAGAGGACATGAAATAGTATGTTTACGAGGAATATGAAGTAGTATATTTAAGAGGAATATGAAGTAGTATATTTAAGAGGAATATGAAGTAGTATATTAAAGAGGAATATGAAGTAGTATATTTAAGAGGAATATGAAGTAGTATATTTAAGGGGAATATGAAGTAGTATGTTTAAGAGGAATATGAAGTAGTATGTTTAAGAGGAATATGAAGTAGTATGTTTAAGAGGAATATGAAGTTGTATGTTTAAGAGGAATATGAAGGAGTATGTTTAAGAGGAATATGAATTAGTATATTTAAGAGGAATATGAAGTAGTATTTTTAAGAGGAATATGAAGTAGTATATTTAAGGGGAATATGAAGTAGTATATTTAAGAGGAATATGAAGTAGTACGTTTAAGAGGAATATGAAGTAGTATGTTTAAGAGGAATATGAAGTAGTATGTTTAAAAGGAATATGAAGTAGTATATTTAAGATGAATATGAAGTAGTATGTTTAAGAGTAATATGAAGTAGTATATTTAAGAGTTATATGAAGTAGTATGTTTAAGGGAAATATGAAGTAGTATATTTAAGAGAAATATGAAGTAGTATATTTAAGAGGAATATGAAATATTATATTTAAGAGGAATATGAAGTAGTATATTTAAGAGGAATATGAAGTAGTATTTTTAAGAGGAATATGAAGTATTATATCTAAGAGGAATATGAAGTAGTATATTTAAAAGGAATATGAAGTAGTATGTTTTAGAGGAATATGAAGTAGTATGTTTAAGAGGAATATGAAGTATTATGTTTAAGAGTAATATGAAGTAGCATGTTTAAAAGGAATATGAAGTAGTATGTTTAAGAGGAATATGAAGTAGTATGTTTAAGAGAAATATGTAGTAGTATGTTTAAGAGGAATATGAAGTAGTATGTTTAAGAGAAATATGAAGTAGTATGTTTAGGAGGAATATGAAGTAGTATATTTAAGAGGAATATGAAGTAGTATATTTAAGAGGAATATGAAGTAGTATGTTTAAAAGGAATATGATGTAGTATATTTTTGATTAATATGAAGTAGTATGTTTAAGAGGAATATGAAGTAGTATGTTTAAGAGGAATATGAAGTAGTATGTTTAAGAGGAATATGAAGTAGTATGTTTAAGAGGAATATGAAGTAGTATGTTTAAGAGGAATATGAAGTAGTATAATTAAGAGGAATATGAAGTAGTATGTTTAAGAGGAATATGAAGTAATATATTTAAGAGGAATATGAAGTAATATATTTAAGAGGAAAATGAAGAGTAGTATATTTAAGAGGAATAAGAAGTAGAATATTTAAGAGGAATATGAAGTAGTATGTTTAAGAGGAATATGAAGTAGTATGTTTAAGAGGAATATGAAGTAGTATAATTAAGAGGAATATGAAGTAGTATGTTTAAGAGGAATATGAATTAGTATATTTAAGAGGAATATGAAGTAGTATTTTTAAGAGGAATATGAAGTAGTATATTTAAGGGGAATATGAAGTAGTATATTTAAGAGGAATATGAAGTAGTACGTTTAAGAGGAATATGAAGTAGTATGTATAAGAGGAATATAAAGTAGTATGTTTAAAAGGAATATGAAGTAGTATATTTAAGATGAATATGAAGTAGTATGTTTAAGAGTAATATGAAGTAGTATATTTAAGAGTTATATGAAGTAGTATGTTTAAGGGAAATATGAAGTTGTATATTTAAGAGAAATATGAAGTAGTATATTTAAGAGGAATATGAAATATTATATTTAAGAGGAATATGAAGTAGTATATTTAAGAGGAATATGAAGTAGTATTTTTAAGAGGAATATGAAGTATTATATCTAAGAGGAATATGAAGTAGTATATTTAAAAGGAATATGAAGTAGTATGTTTTAGAGGAATATGAAGTAGTATGTTTAAGAGGAATATGAAGTATTATGTTTAAGAGTAATATGAAGTAGCATGTTTAAAAGGAATATGAAGTAGTATGTTTAAGAGGAATATGAAGTAGTATGTTTAAGAGAAATATGTAGTAGTATGTTTAAGAGGAATATGAAGTAGTATGTTTAAGAGAAATATGAAGTAGTATGTTTAGGAGGAATATGAAGTAGTATATTTAAGAGGAATATGAAGTAGTATATTTAAGAGGAATATGAAGTAGTATGTTTAAAAGGAATATGATGTAGTATATGTTTGATTAATATGAAGTAGTATGTTTAAGAGGAATATGAAGTAGTATGTTTAAGAGGAATATGAAGTAGTATGTTTAAGAGGAATATGAAGTAGTATGTTTAAGAGGAATATGAAGTAGTATGTTTAAGAGGAATATGAAGTAGTATAATTAAGAGGAATATGAAGTAGTATGTTTAAGAGGAATATGAAGTAATATATTTAAGAGGAATATGAAGTAATATATTTAAGAGGAAAATGAAGAGTAGTATATTTAAGAGGAATAAGAAGTAGAATATTTAAGAGGAATATGAAGTAGTATGTTTAAGAGGAATATGAAGTAGTATGTTTAAGAGGAATATGAAGTAGTATAATTAAGAGGAATATGAAGTAGTATGTTTAAGAGGAAAATGAAGTAGTATGTTTAAGAGGAATGTGAAGTTGTATGTTTAAGAGGAATATGAAGTAGTATGTTTAAGAAACATATGAAGTAGTATGTTTAAAAATAATATGAAGTAGTATGTTTAAGAGGAATATGAAGTAGTATGCTTAAGAGGAATATGAAGTAGTATGTTTAAGAGGAATATGAAGTAGTATATTTAAGAGGAATATGAAGTAGTATGTTTAAGAGGAATATGAAGTAGTATGTTTAAGAGGAATATGAAGTAGTATATTTAAGAGGAATATGAAGTAGTATATTTAAGAGGAATATGAAGTAGTATATTTAAGAGGAATAGGAAGTAGTATATTTAAGAGGCATATGATGTAGTATATTTAGCAGGAATATGAGGTAGTATGTTTAAGACGAATATGAAGTGGTATGCTCAAGAGGAATATGAAGAAGTATATTTAAAAGGAATATGAAGTAGTATATTTAAGAGGAATATGAAGTAGTATATTTAAGAGGAATATGAAGTAGTATATTTAAGAGGAAAATGAAGTAGTATATTTAAGAGGAATATGAAGTACTATATTTAAGAGGAATATGAAGTAGTATGTTTAAGAGGAATATGAAGTAATATATTTAAGAGGAATATGAAGAGTAGTATATTTAAGAGGAATATGAAGTAGAATATTTAAGAGGAATATGAAGTAGTATATTTAAGAGGAATATGAAGTAGTATATTTAAGAGGAATATAAAGTAGTATGTTTAAGAGGAATATGAAGTAGTATGTTTAAGTGGAATATGAAGTAGTATGTTTAAGAGGAATACGAAGTAGTATGTTTAAGAGGAATATGAAGTAGTATATTTAGGAGAAATATGAAGTAGTATGTTTAAGAGGAATATGAGTAGTATGTATAAGAGGAATATGAAGTAGTATGTTTAAGAGGAATATGAATTGGTATATTTAAGAGGAATATGAAGTAGTATTTTTAAGAGGAATATGAAGTAGTATATTTAAGGGGAATATGAAGTAGTATATGCAAGAGGAATATGAAGTAGTATGTTTAAGAGGAATATGAAGTAGTATGTTTAAGAGGAATATGCAGTAGTATGTTTAAAATGAATATGAAGTAGTATGTTTAAGAGGAATATGAAGTAGTATGTTTAAGAGTAATATGAAGTAGTGTATTTTAAAGTAATATGAAGTAGTATGTTTAAGGGAAATATGAAGTAGTATGTTTAAGAGAAATATGAAGTAGTATATTTAAGAGGAATATGAAGTATTATATTTAACAGGAATATGAAGTAGTATATTTAAGAGGAATATGAAGTAGTATATTTAAGAGGAATATTAAGTATTATATTTAAGATGAATATGAAGTAGTATATTTAAAAGGAATATGAAGTAGTATGTTTAAGAGGAATATAAAATATTATGTTTAAGAGTAATATGAAGTAGTATGTTTAAAAGTAATATGAAGTTGTATGTTTAAGAGGAATATGAAGTAGTATGTTTAAGAGGAATATGAACTAGTATGTTTAAGAGGAATATGAAGTAGTATGTTTAAGAGAAATATGAAGTAGTATGTTTAGGAGGAATATGAAGTAGTATATTTAAGAGGAATATGAAGTAGTATATTTAAGAGGAATATGAAGTAGTATGTTTAAAAGGAATATGATGTAGTATATTTTTGAGTAATATGAAGTAGTATGTTTAAGAGGAATATGAAGTTGTATGTTTAAGAGGAATATGAAATAGTATGTTTAAGAGGAATATAAAGTAGTATGTTTAAGAGGAATATGAAGTAGTATGTTAAAGAGGAATATGAAGTAGTATAATTAAGAGGAATATGAAGTAGTATGTTTAAGAGGAATATGAAGTAGTATGTTTAAGAGGAATATGAAGTTGTATGTTTAAGAGGAATATGAAGTAGTATATTTAAGAGGAATATGCAGGAGTATGTTTAAGAGGAATATGAAGTAGTATATTTAAGAGGAATATGAAGTAGTATGTTTAAGAGGAATATGAAGTAGTATGTTTAAGAGGAATATGAAGTAGTATGTTTAAGAGGAATATGAAGTAGTATATTTAAGAGGAATATGAAGTAGTATATTTAAGAGGAATATGAAGTAGTATATTTAAGAGGAATATGAAGTAGTTTATTTAAGAGGAATATGAAGTAATATATTTAAGAGAAATATGAAGTAGTATATTTAAGAGGAAAATGAAGTAGTTTATTTAAGAGGAATATGAAGTAGTATATGTAAGAGGAATATGAAGCAGTATGTTTAAGAGGAATATGAAGTAGTATGTTTAAGAGGAATATGAAGTAGTATGTTTTAGAGGAATATGAAGTAGTATGTTTAAGAGGAATATGAAGTAGTATATGTAAGAGGAATATGAAGTAGTATATTTAAGAGGAATATGAAGTAATATATTTAAGAGGAATATGAAGTAATATATTTAAGAGGAAAATGAAGAGTAGTATATTTAAGAGGAATATGAAGTAGAATATTTAAGAGGAATATGAAGTAGTATATTTAAGAGGAATATGAAGTAGTATGTTTAAGAGGAATATGAAGTATTATGTTTAAGAGGAATATGAAGTAGTATGTTCTAGTGGAATATGAAGTAGTATGTTTAAGAGGAATACGAAGTAGTATGTTTAAGAGGAATATGAAGTAGTATATTTAGGAGGAATATGAAGTAGTATATTTAAGAGGAATATGAAGTAGTATATTTAAGAGGAATATGAAGTTGTATGTTTAAGAGGAATATGAAGTACTATATTTAAGAGGAATATGAAGTAGTATGTTTAAGACCATTATGAAGTAGTATGTTTAAGAGGAATATTAAGTAGTATATTTAAGAGGAATATGAAGTAGTATATTTAAGAGGAAGTAGTATATTTAAGAGGAAAATGAAGTAGTTTATTTAAGAGGAATATGAAGTAGTATATGTAAGAGGAATATGAAGCAGTATGTTTAAGAGGAATATGAAGTAGTATGTTTAAGAGGAATATGAAGTAGTATGTTTTAGAGGAATATGAAGTAGTATGTTTAAGAGGAATATGAAGTAGTATATTTAAGAGGAATATGAAGTAGTATATTTAAGAGGAATATGAAGTAATATATTTAAGAGGAATATGAAGTAATATATTTAAGAGGAAAATGAAGAGTAGTATATTTAAGAGGAATATGAAGTAGAATATTTAAGAGGAATATGAAGTAGTATATTTAAGAGGAATATGAAGTAGTATGTTTAAGAGGAATATGAAGTATTATGTTTAAGAGGAATATGAAGTAGTATGTTTTAGTGGAATATGAAGTAGTATGTTTAAGAGGAATACGAAGTAGTATGTTTAAGAGGAATATGAAGTAGTATATTTAGGAGGAATATGAAGTAGTATATTTAAGAGGAATATGAAGTAGTATATTTAAGAGGAATATGAAGTTGTATGTTTAAGAGGAATATGAAGTACTATATTTAAGAGAAATATGAAGTAGTACGTTTAAGACCATTATGAAGTAGTATGTTTAAGAGGAATATTAAGTAGTATATTTAAGAGGAATATGAAGTAGTATATTTAAGAGGAATATGAAATATTATATTTAAGAGGTATATGAAGTAGTATATTTAAGAGGAATATGAAGTAGTATATTTAAGAGAAATATGAAGTATTATATTTAAGAGGAATATGAAGTAGTATATTTAAAAGGAATATGAAGTAGTATGTTTAAGAGGAATATGAAGTAGTATGTTTAAGAGGAATATGAAGTATTATGTTTAAGAGTAATATGATGTAGTATGTTTAAAAGGAATATGAAGTAGTATGTTTAAGAGGAATATGAAGTAGTATGTTTAAGAGGAATATGAAGTAGTATATTTAAGAGGAATATGAAGTAGTATATTTAAGAGGAATATGAAGTAGTATATTTAAGAGGAATATGAAGTAGTTTATTTAAGAGGAATATGAATTAGTATATTTAAGAGGAATATGAAGTAGTATATTTAAGGGGAATATGAAGTAGTATGTTTAAGAGGAATATGAAGTAGTATGTTTAAGAGGAATATGAAGTAGTATGTTTAAGAGGAATATGAAGTTGTATGTTTAAGAGGTATATGAAGTAGTATGTTTAAGAGGAATATGAATTAGTATATTTAAGAGGAATATGAAGTAGTATTTTTAAGAGGAATATGAAGTAGAATATTTAAGGGGAATATGAAGTAGTATATTTAAGAGGAATATGAAGTAGTATGTTTAAGAGGAATATGAAGTAGTATGTTTAAGAGGAATATGAAGTAGTATGTTTAAAAGGAATATGAAGTAGTATATTTAAGAGGAATATGAAGTAGTATATTTAAGAGGAATATGAATTAGTATATTTAAGAGGAATATGAAGTAGTATATTTAAGGGGAATATGAAGTAGTATGTTTAAGAGGAATATGAAGTAGTATGTTTAAGAGGAATATGAAGTAGTATGTTTAAGAGGAATATGAAGTTGTATGTTTAAGAGGAATATGAAGTAGTATGTTTAAGAGGAATATGAATTAGTATATTTAAGAGGAATATGAAGTAGTATTTTTAAGAGGAATATGAAGTAGTATATTTAAGGGGAATATGAAGTAGTATATTTAAGAGGAATATGAAGTAGTATGTTTAAGAGGAATATGAAGTAGTATGTTTAAGAGGAATATGAAGTAGTATGTTTAAAAGGAATATGAAGTATTATGTTTAAGAGTAATATGAAGTATTATGTTTAGGAGGAATATGAAGTAGTACATTTAAGAGGAATATGAAGTAGTATGTTTAAGAGGAATATGAAGTAGTATGTTTAAGAGGAATATGAAGTAGTATGTTTAAGAGTAATATGAAGTAGTATGCTTAAGAGGAATATGAAGTAGTATGTTTAAGAGGAATATGAAGTTGTATGTTTAAGAGGAATATGAACTAGTATGTTTAAGAAGAATATGAAGTAGTATGTTTAAAAATAATATGAAGTAGTATGTTTAAGAGGAATATGAAGTAGTATGCTTAAGAGGAATATGAAGTAGTATGTTTAAGAGGAATATGAAGTAGTATATTTAAGAGGAATATGAAGTAGTATGTTTAAGAGGAATATGAAGTAGTATGTTTAAGAGGAATATGAAGTAGTATATTTAAGAGGAATATGAAGTAGTATATTTAAGAGGAATATGAAGTAGTATATTTAAGAGGAATAGGAAGTAGTATATTTAAGAGGCATATGATGTAGTATATTTAGGAGGAATATGAGGTAGTATGTTTAACACGAATATGAAGTGGTATGTTTAAGAGGAATATGAAGAAGTATATTTAAGAGGAATATGAAGTAGTATATTTAAGAGGAATATGAAGTAGAATATTTAAGAAGAATATGAAGTAGTATATTTAAGAGGAATATGAAGTTGTATGTTTAAGGGAAATATGAAGTAGTATGTTTAAGAGAAATATGAAGTAGTATATTTAAGAGGAATATGAAGTATTATATTTAAGAGGAATATGAAGTAGAATATTTAAGAGGAATATGAAGTAGTATATTTAAGAGGAATATTAAGTATTATATTCAAGAGGAATATGAAGTAGTATATTTAAATGAATATGAAGTAGTATGCTTAAGAGGAATATGAAGTAGTATGTTTAAGAGGAATATGAAGTATTATTTTTCAGAGTAATTTGAAGTAGTATGTTTAAAAGGAATATGAAGTAGTATGTTTAAGAGGAATATGAAGTAGTATGTTTAAGAGGAATATGAACTAGTATGTTTAAGAGGAATATGAAGTAGTATGTTTAAGAGAAATATGAAGTAGTATGTTTAGGAGGAATATGAAGTAGTATATTTAAGAGGAATATGAAGTAGTATATTTAAGAGGAATATGAAGTAATATGTTTAAAAGGAATATTATGTAGTATATTTTTGAGTAATATGAAGTAGTATGTTTAAGAGGAATATGAAGTAGCATATTTAAGAGGAATATGAAGTAGTATGTTTAAGAGGAATATGAAGTAGTATGTTTAAGAGGAATATGAAGTAGTATGTTTAAGAGGAATATGAAGTAGTATATTTAAGAGGAATATGAAGTAGTATATTTAAGAGGAATAAGAAGTAGTATATTTAAGAGGAATAGGAAGTACTATATTTAAGAGGCATATGATGTAGTATATTTAGGAGGAATATGAGGTAGTATGTTTAAGACGAATATGAAGTGGTATGTTTAAGAGGAATATGAAGTAGTATATTTAAGAGGAATATGAAGTAGTATATTTAAGAGGAATATGAAGTAGTATATTTAAGAGGAAAATGAAGTAGTATATTTAAGAGGAATATGAAGTAGTATATTTAAGAGGAATATGAAGTAGTATGTTTAAGAGGAATATGAAGTAGTATGTTTAAGAGGAATATGAAGTAGTATGTTTAAGTGGAATATGAAGTAGTATGTTTAAGAGGAATACGAAGTAGTATGTTTAAGAGGAATATGAAGTAGTATATTTAGGAGAAATATGAAGTAGTATGTTTAAGAGGAATATGAGTAGTATGTGTAAGAGGAATATGAAGTAGTATGTTTAAGAGGAATATGAATTAGTATATTTAAGAGGAATATGAAGTAGTATTTTTAAGAGGAATATGAAGTAGTATAATTAAGGGGAATATGAAGTAGTATATGTAAGAGGAATATGAAGTAGTATGTTTAAGAGGAATATGAAGTAGTATGTTTAAGAGGAATATGAAGTAGTATGTTTAAAATGAATATGAAGTAGTATGTTTAAGAGGAATATGAAGTAGTATGTTTAAGAGTAATATGAAGTAGTATATTTAAGAGTAATATGAATAAGTATGTTTAAGGGAAATATGAAGTAGTATGTTTAAGAGAAATATGAAGTAGTATATTTAAGAGGAATATGAAGTATAATATTTAAGAGGAATATGAAGTAGTATATTTAAGAGGAATATGAAGTAGTATATTTAAGAGGAATATTAAGTATTATATTTAAGAGGAATATGAATTAGTATATTTAAAAGGAATATGAAGTAGTATGTTTAAGAGGAATATGAAGTAGTATGTTTAAGAGGAATATGAAGTATTATGTTTAAGAGTAATATAAAGTAGTATGTTTAAAAGGAATATGAAGTAGTATGTTTAAGAGGAATATGAAGTAGTATGTTTAAGAGGAATATGAACTAGTATGTTTAAGAGGAATATGAAGTAGTATGTTTAAGAGAAATATGAAGTAGTATGTTTAGGAGGAATATGAAGTAGTATATTTAAGAGGAATATGAAGTAGTATATTTAAGAGGAATATGAAGTAGTATGTTTAAGAGGAATATGATGTAGTATATTTTTGAGTAATATGAAGTAGTATGTTTAAGAGGAATATGAAGTAGTATGTTTAAGAGGAATATGAAGTAGTATGTTTAAGAGGAATATAAAGTAGTATGTTTAAGAGGAATATGAAGTAGTATGTTTAAGAGGAATATGCAGTAGTATAATTAAGAGGAATATGAAGTAGTATGTTTAAGAGGAATATGAAGTAGTATGTTTAAGAGGAATATGAAGTTGTATGTTTAAGAGGAATATGAAGTAGTATGTTTAAGAAGAATATGAAGTAGTATGTTTAAGAGGAATATGAAGTAGTATGTTTAAGAGGAATATGAAGTAGTATATTTAAGAGGAATATGAAGTAGTATGTTTAAGAGGAATATGAAGAAGTATGTTTAAGAGGAATATGAAGTAGTATATTTAAGAGGAATATGAAGTAGTATATTTAAGAATAATATGAAGTAGTATATTTAAGAGGAATAGGAAGTAGTATATTTAAGAGGCATATGATGTAGTATATTTAGGAGGAATATGAGGTAGTATGTTTAAGACGAATATGAAGTGGTATGTTTAAGAGGAATATGAAGAAGTATATTTAAGAGGAATATGAAGTAGTATATTTAAGAGGAATATGAAGTAGTATATTTAAGAGGAATATGAAGTAGTATATTTAAGAGGAAAATGAAGTAGTATATTTAACAGGAATAAGAAGTAGTATATTTAAGAGGAATATGAAGTAGTATCTTTAAGAGGAATATGAAGTAATATATTTAAGAGGAATATGAAGAGTAGTATATTTAAGAGGAATATGAAGTAGAATATTTAAGAGGAATATGAAGTAGTATATTTAAGAGGACTATGAAGTAGTATGTTTAAGATGAATATGAAGTAGTATATTTAAGACAAATATGAAGTAGTATGTTTAAGAAGAATACGAAGTAGTATGTTTAATAGAAATATGAAGTAGTATGTTTAAGAGGAATATAAAGTAATATGTTTAAGAGGAAGATGAAGTAGTATATTTAAGAGGAATATGAAGTAGTATATTTAAGAGGAATATTAAGTAGTATATTTGAGAGGAATATGAAGAGTAGTATGTTTAAGAGGAATATGAAGTAGTATATTTAAGATGAATATGAAGTAGTATGTTTAAGAGGAATATGAAGTAGTATGTTTAAGAGGAATATGAATTAGTATATTTAAGAGGAATATGAAGTAGTATATTTAAGAGGAATATGAAGTAGAATATTTAAGAGGAATAGGAAGTAGTATATTTAAGAGGCATATGATGTAGTATATTTAGGAGGAATATGAATTAATATGTTTAAGACGAATATGAAGTAGTATGTTTAAGAGGAATATGAAGTAGTATATTTAAGGGGAATATGAAGTAGTATATTTAAGAGGATTATGAAGTAGTATATTTAAGAGGAATATGAAGAAGTATATTTAAGAGAAAAATGAAGTAGTATATTTAAGAGGAATATGAAGTAGTATATTTAAGAGGAATATGAAGTGGTATGTTTAAGAGGAATATGAAGTAATATATTTAAGAAGAATATGAAGAGTAGTATATTTAAGAGGAATATGAAGCAGAATATTTAAGAGGAATATGACATAGTATATTTAAGAGAAATATGAAGTAGTATGTTTAAGAGGAATATGAAGTAGTATGTTTAAGAGGAATATGAAGTAGTATGTTTAAGAGGAATATGAAGTAGTATGTTTAAGTGGAATATGAAGTAGTATGTTTAAGAGGAATATAAAGTAGTATGTTTAAGAGGAATATGAAGTAGTATGTTTAAGAGGAATATGCAGTAGTATAATTAAGAGGAATATGAAGTAGTATGTTTAAGAGGAATATGAAGTAGTATGTTTAAGAGGAATATGAAGTTGTATGTTTAAGAGGAACATGAAGTAGTATGTTTAAGAAGAATATGAAGTAGTATGTTTAAGAGGAATATGAAGTAGTATGTTTAAGAGGAATATGAAGTAGTATATTTAAGAGGAATATGAAGTAGTATGTTTAAGAGGAATATGAAGTAGTATGTTTAAGAGGAATATGAAGTAGTATATTTAAGAATAATATGAAGTAGTATATTTAAGAGGAATAGGAAGTAGTATATTTCAGAGGCATTAGATGTAGTATATTTAGGAGGAATATGAGGTAGTATGTTTAAGACGAATATGAAGTGGTATGTTTAAGAGGAATATGAAGAAGTATATTTAAGACGAATATGAAGTAGTATGTTTAAGAAGAATACGAAGTAGTATGTTTAATAGGAATATGAAGTAGTATGTTTAAGAGGAATATGAAGTAGTATGTTTAAAAGGAATATGAAGTAGTATGTTTAAGTGGAATATGAAGTAGTATGTTTAAGAGGAATACGAAGCAGTATGTTTAAGAGGAATATGAAGTAGTATATTTAGGAGGAATATGAAGTTGTATATTTAAGAGGAATATGAAGTAGTATATTTAAAAGGAATATGAAGTAGTTTATTTAAGGGGAATATGAAGTAGTATGTTTAAGACCATTATGAAGTAGTATGTTTAAGAGGAATATGAAGTAGTATATTTAAGAGGAATATGAAGAAGTATATTTAAGATGAATATGAAGTAGTATATGTAAGACGAATATGAAGTAGTATGTTTAAGAGGAATACGAAGTAGTATGTTTAAGAGGAATATGAAGTAGTATGTTTAAGAGCAATAAGAAGTAGTATGTTTAAGAGGAATATGAAGTAGTATATTTAAGAGGAATATGAAGTAGTATATTGAAGTGGAATATGAAGGAGTATATTTAAGAGGAATATGAAGAGTAGTATATTTAAGAGGAATATGAAGTAGTATATTTAAGAGGAATATGAAGTTATATATTTAAGAGGTATATGAAGTAGTATGTTTAAGAGGAATATGAGGTAGTATGTTTAAGAGGAATATGAAGTAGTATCATATGTTTAAGTGGAATATGAAGTAGTATGTTTAAGAGGAATATGAAGTAGTATGTTTAAGAGGAATATGAAGTAGTATGTTTAAGAAGAATATGAAGTAGTATGTTTAAGAGGAATATGAAGTAGTATGTTTAAGAGGAATATGAAGTAGTATATTTTAGAGTAATATGAAGTAGTATATTTAAGAGGAATATGAAGCAGTATATTTAAGAGGAATATGAAGTTGTATATTTAAGAGGAATATGAAGTAGTATATTTAAGAGGAATATGAAGTAGTATATTTAAGGGGAATATGAAGTAGTATGTTTAAGACCATTATGAAGTAGTATATTTAAGCGGAATATGAAGTAGTATATTACAGAGAAATATGAAGTAGTATGTTTAAGAGGAATATGAAGTAGTATGTTTAAGAGGAATATGAAGTAGTATGTTTAAAAGGAATATGAAGTAGTATGTTTAAGAGGAATATGAAGTAGTATGTTTAAGAGTAATATGAAGTAGTATATTTAAGAGTAATATGAAGTAGTATGTTTAAGAGAAATATGAAGTAGTATATTTAAGAGGAATATGAAGTAGTATATTTAAGAGGAATATGAAATATTATATTTAAGAGGAATATGAAGTAGTATGTTTAAGAGGAATATGAAGTAGTATGTTTAAGACGAATATGAAGTTATATATTTAAGAGTTATATGAAGTAGTATGTTTAGGAGGAATATGAAGTAGTATATTTAAGAGGAATATGAAGTAGTATATTTAAGAGGAATATGAAGTAGTATGTTTAAGAGTAATATGAAGTAGTATATTTAAGAGTAATATGAAGTAGTATGTTTAAGAGTAATATAAAGTAGTTTGTTTAAGAGGAATATGAAGTAGTATGTTTAAGAGGAATATGAAGTATTATGTTTAAGAGGAATATGAAGTAGTATGTTTAAGAAGAATATGAAGAGTAGTATATTTAAGAGGAATAAGAAGTAGAATATTTTAGAGGAATATGAAGTAGTATGTTTAAGAGGAATATGAAGTAGTATGTTTAAGACGAATATGAAGTAGTATGTTTAAAAGGAAAATGAAGTAGTATGTTTAAGAGGAATATGAAGTAGTATGTTTAAGAGGAATATGAAGTAGTATGTTTAAGAGGAATATGAAGTAGTATGTTTAAGAGAAATATGAAGTAGTATATTTAGGAGGAATATGAAGTAGTATATTTAAGAGGAATATGAAGTAGTATATATAAGAGGAACACGAAGTAGTATGTTTAAGAGTAATATGAAGTAGTATATTTAAGAGTAATATGAAGTAGTATGTTTAAGAGAAATATGAAGTAGTATGTTTAAGAGGAATATGAAGTAGTATATTTAAAAGGAATATGAAGTAGCATGTTTAAGAGGAATATGAAGTAGTATGTTTAAGACGAATATGAAGTAGTATGCTTAAGAGTAATATGAAGTAGTATGTTTAAAAGGAATATGAAGTAGTATGTTTAAGAGGAATATGAAGTAGTATGTTTAATAGGAATATGAAGTAGTATGTTTAAGAGGAATATGAAGTAGTATGTTTAAGAGAAATATGAAGTAGTATGTTTAGGAGGAATATGAAGTAGTATATTTAAGAGGAATATGAAGTAGTATGTTTAAGAAAAATATGAAGTAGTATGTTTAAGAGGAATATGAAGTAGTATATTTAAGAGGAATATGAAGTAGTATATTTAAGAGGAATATGAAGTAATATATTTAAGAGGAATATGAAGAGTAGTATATTTAAGAGGAATATGAAGTAGAATATTTAAGAGGAATATGAAGTAGTATATTTAAGAGGAATATGAAGTAGTATATTTAAGAGTAATATGAAGTAGTTTGTTTAAGAGAAATATGAAGTAGTATGTTTAAGAGGAATATGAAGTAGTATATTTAAGAGGGATATGAAGTAGCATATTTACGAGGAATATGAAGTAGTATATTTAAGAGGAATATGAAGTAGTATATTTAAGAGGAATATGAAGTAGTATGTTTAAGATTAATATGAAGTAGTATATTTAAGAGCAATATGAAGTAGTATGTTTAAGAGTAATATAAAGTAGTTTGTTTAAGAGGAATATGAAGTAGTATGTTTAAGAGGAATATGAAGTAGTATGTTTAAGAGGAATATGAAGTAGTATGTTTAAGAGGAATATGAAGTAGTATATTTAAGAGGAATATGAAGTAGTATATTTAAGAGGAATATGAAGTAATATATTTAAGAGGAATATGAAGAGTAGTATATTTAAGAGGAATATGAAGTAGTATATTTAAGAGGAATATGAAGTAGTATATTTAAGAGGAATATGAAGTAGTATATTTAAGAGGAATATGAAGTATTATATTTAAGGGGAATATGAAGTAGTATGTTTAAGACCATTATGAAGTAGTATATTTAAGCGGAATATGAAGTAGTATATTTAAGAGAAATATGAAATAGTATGTTTAAGAGGAATATGAAGTAGTATGTTTAAGAGGAATATGAAGTAGTATGTTTAAAAGGAATATGAAGTAGTATGTTGAAGAGGAATATGAAGTAGTATGTTTAAGAGTAATATGAAGTAGTATATTTAAGAGTAATATGAAGTAGTATGTTTAAGAGAAATATGAAGTAGTATGTTTAAGAGGAATATGAAGTAGTATATTTAAGAGGGATATGAAGTAGCATATTTACGTGGAATATGATGTAGTATATTTAAGAGGAATATGAAGTAGTATATTTAAGAGGAATATGAAGTATTATATTTAAGAGGAATATGAAGTAGTATGTTTAAGAGGAATATGAAGTAGTATATTTAAGAGGAATATGAAGTAGTATATTTAAGAGGAATATGAAGTATTATATTTAAGGGGAATATGAAGTAGTATGTTTAAGACCATTATGAAGTAGTATATTTAAGCGGAACATGAAGTAGTATATTTAAGAGAAATATGAAATAGTATGTTTAAGAGGAATATGAAGTAGTATGTTTAAGAGGAATACGAAGTAGTATGTTTAAGAGGAATATGAAGTAGTATGTTTAAAAGGATTATGAAGTAGTATGTTTAAGAGGAATATGAAGTAGTATGTTTAAGAGTAATATGAAGTAGTATATATAAGAGTAATATGAAGTAGTATGTTTAAGAGAAATATGAAGTAGTATGTTTAAGAGGAATATGAAGTAGTATATTTAAGAGGGATATGAAGTAGCATATTTACGAGGAATATGAAGTAATATATTTAAGAGGAATATGAAGTAGTATATTTAAGAGGAATATGAAGTAGTATATTAGGAGGAATATGAAGTAGTATGTTTAAGAGAAATATGAAGTAGTATATTTAAAAGGAATATGAAGTAGTATGTTTAAGAGGAATATGAAGTAGTATGTTTAAGACGAATATGAAGTAGTATGTTTAAAAGGAAAATGAAGTAGTATGTTTAAGAGGAATATGAAGTAGTATGTTTAAGAGGAATATGAAGTAGTATGTTTAAGAGGAATATGAAGTAGTATGTTTAAGAGAAATATGAAGTAGTATATTTAGGAGGAATATGAAGTAGTATATTTAAGAGGAATATGAAGTAGTATATATAAGAGGAACACGAAGTAGTATGTTTAAGAGTAATATGAAGTAGTATATTTAAGAGTAATATGAAGTAGTATGTTTAAGAGAAATATGAAGTAGTATGTTTAAGAGGAATATGAAGTAGTATATTTAAAAGGAATATGAAGTAGCATGTTTAAGAGGAATATGAAGTAGTATGTTTAAGACGAATATGAAGTAGTATGCTTAAGAGTAATATGAAGTAGTATGTTTAAAAGGAATATGAAGTAGTATGTTTAAGAGGAATATGAAGTAGTATGTTTAATAGGAATATGAAGTAGTATGTTTAAGAGGAATATGAAGTAGTATGTTTAAGAGAAATATGAAGTAGTATGTTTAGGAGGAATATGAAGTAGTATATTTAAGAGGAATATGAAGTAGTATGTTTAAGAAAAATATGAAGTAGTATGTTTAAGAGGAATATGAAGTAGTATATTTAAGAGGAATATGAAGTAGTATATTTAAGAGGAATATGAAGTAATATATTTAAGAGGAATATGAAGAGTAGTATATTTAAGAGGAATATGAAGTAGAATATTTAAGAGGAATATGAAGTAGTATATTTAAGAGGAATATGAAGTAGTATATTTAAGAGTAATATGAAGTAGTTTGTTTAAGAGAAATATGAAGTAGTATGTTTAAGAGGAATATGAAGTAGTATATTTAAGAGGGATATGAAGTAGCATATTTACGAGGAATATGAAGTAGTATATTTAAGAGGAATATGAAGTAGTATATTTAAGAGGAATATGAAGTAGTATGTTTAAGAGTAATATGAAGTAGTATATTTAAGAGCAATATGAAGTAGTTTGTTTAAGAGTAATATAAAGTAGTTTGTTTAAGAGGAATATGAAGTAGTATGTTTAAGAGGAATATGAAGTAGTATGTTTAAGAGGAATATGAAGTAGTATGTTTAAGAGGAATATGAAGTAGTATATTTAAGAGGAATATGAAGTAGTATATTTAAGAGGAATATGAAGTAATATATTTAAGAGGAATATGAAGAGTAGTATATTTAAGAGGAATATGAAGTAGTATATTTAAGAGGAATATGAAGTAGTATATTTAAGAGGAATATGAAGTAGTATATTTAAGAGGAATATGAAGTATTATATTTAAGGGGAATATGAAGTAGTATGTTTAAGACCATTATGAAGTAGTATATTTAAGCGGAATATGAAGTAGTATATTTAAGAGAAATATGAAATAGTATGTTTAAGAGGAATATGAAGTAGTATGTTTAAGAGGAATATGAAGTAGTATGTTTAAAAGGAATATGAAGTAGTATGTTTAAGAGGAATATGAAGTAGTATGTTTAAGAGTAATATGAAGTAGTATATTTAAGAGTAATATGAAGTAGTATGTTTAAGAGAAATATGAAGTAGTATGTTTAAGAGGAATATGAAGTAGTATATTTAAGAGGGATATGAAGTAGCATATTTACGTGGAATATGAAGTAGTATATTTAAGAGGAATATGAAGTAGTATATTTAAGAGGAATATGAAGTATTATATTTAAGAGGAATATGAAGTAGTATGTTTAAGAGGAATATGAAGTAGTATGTTTAAGATGAATATGAAGTAGTATATTTAAGAGTAATATGAAGTAGTATGTTTAGGAGGAATATGAAGTAGTATATTTAAGAGGAATATGAAGTAGTATATTTAAGAGGAATATGAAGTAGTATGTTTAAGAGTAATATGAAGTAGTATATTTAAGAGTAATATGAAGTAGTATGTTTAAGAGTAATATAAATTAGTTTGTTTAAGAGGAATATGAAGTAGTATGTTTAAGAGGAATATGAAGTAGTATGTTTAAGAGGAATATGAAGTAGTATGTTTAAGAAGAATATGAAGTCGTATATTTAAGAGGAATATGAAGTAGTATATTTAAGAGGAATATGAAGTAATATATTTAAGAGGAATATGAAGAGTAGTATATTTAAGAGGAATATGAAGTAGAATATTTAAGAGGAATACGAAGTAGTATATTTAAGAGGAATATGAAGTAGTATGTTTAAGAGGAATATGAAGTAGTATGTTTAAGAGGAATATAAAGTAGTATGTTTAAGTGGAATATGAAGTAGTATGTTAAAGAGGAATACGAAGTAGTATGTTTAAGAGGAATATGAAGTAGTATGTTTAAAAGGAATATGAAGTAGTATGTTTTAGAGGAATATGAAGTAGTATGTTTAAGAGTAATATGAAGTAGTATATATAAGAGTAATATGAAGTAGTATGTTTAAGAAAAATATGAAGTAGTATGTTTAAGAGGAATATGAAGTAGTATATTTAAGAAGGATATGAAGTAGCATATTTACGAGGAATATGAAGTAATATATTTAAGAGGAATATGAAGTAGTATATTTAAGGGAAATATGAAGTAGTATGTTTAAGACCATTATGAAGTAGTATATTTAAGCGGAATATGAAGTAGTATATTTAAGAGAAATATGAAGTAGTATGTTTAAGAGGAATATGAAGTAGTATGTTTAAGAGGAATATGAAGTAGTATGTTTAAAAGGAATATGAAGTAGTATGTTTAAGAGGAATATGAAGTAGTATGTTTAAGAGAAATATGAAGTAGTATGTTTAAGAGGAATATGAAGTAGTATATTTAAAAGGAATATGAAGTAGCATGTTTAAGAGGAATATGAAGTAGTATGTTTAAGACGAATATAAAGTAGTATGTTAAAGAGGAATACGAAGTAGTATGTTTAAGAGGAATATGAAGTAGTATGTTTAAAAGGAATATGAAGTAGTATGTTTTAGAGGAATATGAAGTAGTATGTTTAAGAGTAATATGAAGTAGTATATATAAGAGTAATATGAAGTAGTATGTTTAAGAGGAATATGAAGTAGTATGTTTAAGAGAAATATGAAGTAGTATGTTTAGGAGGAATATGAAGTAGTATATTTAAGAGGAATATGAAGTAGTATGTTTAAGAAAAATATGAAGTAGTATGTTTAACAGGAATATGAAGTAGTATATTTAAGAGGAATATGAAGTAGTATATTTAAGAGGAATATGAAGTAATATATTTAAGAGAAATATGAAGTAGTATGTTTAGGAGGAATATGAAGTAGTATATTTAAGAGGAATATGAAGTAGTATGTTTAAGAAAAATATGAAGTAGTATGTTTAAGAGGAATATGAAGTAGTATATTTAAGAGGAATATGAAGTAGTTTGTTTAAGAGGAATATGAAGTAGTATGTTTAAGAGGAATATGAAGTAGTATGTTTAAGAGGAATATGAAGTAGTATTTTTAAGAAGAATATGAAGTAGTATATTTAAGAGGAATATGAAGTAGTTTGTTTAAGAGGAATATGAAGTAGTATATTTAAGAGGAATATGAAGTAATATATTTAAGAGGAATATGGAGAGTAGTATATTTAAGAGGAATATGAAGTAGAATATTTAAGAGGAATATGAAGTAGTATATTTAAGAGGAATATGAAGTAGTATGTTTAAGAGGAATATGAAGTAGTATGTTTAAGAGGAATATAAAGTAGTATGTTTAAGTGGAATATGAAGTAGTATGTTAAAGGGGAATACGAAGTAGTATGTTTAAGAGGAATATGAAGTAGTATGTTTAAGAGGAATATGAAGTAGTATATTTAAGAGGGATATGAAGTAGCATATTTACGAGGAATATGAAGTAATATATTTAAGAGGAATATGAAGTAGTATATTTAAGGGAAATATGAAGTAGTATGTTTAAGACCATTATGAAGTAGTATATTTAAGCGGAATATGAAGTAGTATATTTAAGAGAAATATGAAGTAGTATGTTTAAGAGGAATATGAAGTAGTATGTTTAAGAGGAATATGAAGTAGTATGTTTAAAAGGAATATGAAGTAGTATGTTTAAGAGGAATATGAAGTAGTATGTTTAAGAGAAATATGAAGTAGTATGTTTAAGAGGAATATGAAGTAGTATATTTAAAAGGAATATGAAGTAGCATGTTTAAGAGGAATATGAAGTAGTATGTTTAAGACGAATATGAAGTAGTATGTTAAAGAGGAATACGAAGTAGTATGTTTAAGAGGAATATGAAGTAGTATGTTTAAAAGGAATATGAAGTAGTATGTTTTAGAGGAATATGAAGTAGTATGTTTAAGAGTAATATGAAGTAGTATATATAAGAGTAATATGAAGTAGTATGTTTAAGAGGAATATGAAGTAGTATGTTTAAGAGAAATATGAAGTAGTATGTTAAGGAGGAATATGAAGTAGTATATTTAAGAGGAATATGAAGTAGTATGTTTAAGAAAAATATGAAGTAGTATGTTTAAGAGGAATATGAAGTAGTATATTTAAGAGGAATATGAAGTAGTATATTTAAGAGGAATATGAAGTAATATATTTAAGAGGAATATGAAGAGTAGTATATTTAAGAGGAATATGAAGTAGAATATTTAAGAGGAATATGAAGTAGTATATTTAAGAGGAATATGAAGTAGTATATTTAAGAGTAATATGAAGTAGTTTGTTAAAGAGAAATATGAAGTAGTATGTTTAAGAGGAATATGAAGTAGTATATTTAAGAGGGATATGAAGTAGCATATTTACGAGGAATATGAAGTAGTATATTTAAGAGGAATATGAAGTAGTATATTTAAGAGGAATATGAAGTATTATATTTAAGAGGAATATGAAGTAGTATGTTTAAGAGGAATATGAAGTAGTATGTTTAAGACGAATATGAAGTAGTATATTTAAGAGTAATATGAAGTAGTATGTTTAGGAGGAATATGAAATAGTATATTTAAGAGGAATATGAAGTAGTATATTTAAGAGGAATATGAAGTAGTATGTTTAAGAGTAATATGAAGTAGTATATTTAAGAGTAATATGAAGTAGTATGTTTAAGAGTAATATAAAGTAGTTTGTTTAAGAGGAATATGAAGTAGTATGTTTAAGAGGAATATGAAGTAGTATGTTTAAGAGGAATATGAAGTATTATGTTTAAGAGGAATATGAAGTAGTATATTTAAGAGGAATATGAAGTAGTATATTTAAGAGGAATATGAAGTAATATATTTAAGAAGAGTACGTATAGTATATTTAAGAGGAATAAGAAGTAGTATATTTAAGAGGAATATGAAGTTGTATATTTAAGAGGAATATGAAGTAGTATATTTAAGAGGAATATGAAGTAGTATATTTAAGGGGAATATGAAGTAGTATGTTTAAGACCATTATGAAGTAGTATATTTAAGCGGAATATGAAGTAGTATATTTAAGAGAAATATGAAGTAGTATGTTTAAGAGGAATATGAAGTAGTATGTTTAAGAGGAATATGAAGTAGTATGTTTAAAAGGAATATGAAGTAGTATGTTTAAGAGGAATATGAAGTAGTATGTTTAAGAGTAATATGAAGTAGTATATTTAAGAGTAATATGAAGTAGTATGTTTAAGAGGAATATGAAGTAGTATGTTTAAGAGGAATATGAAGTAGTATATTTAGGAGGGATATGAAGTAGCATATTTACGTGGAATATTAAGTAGTATATTTAAGAGGAATATGAAGTAGTATATTTAAGAGGAATATGAAGTATTATATTTAAGAGGAATATGAAGTTGCATGTTTAAGAGGAATATGAAGTAGTATGTTTAAGACGAATATGAAGTAGTATATTTAAGAGTAATATGAAGTAGTATGTTTAGGAGGAATATGAAGTAGTATATTTAAGAGGAATATGAAGTAGTATATTTAAGAGGAATATGAAGTAGTATGTTTAAGAGTAATATGAAGTAGTATATTTAAGAGTAATATGAAGTAGTATGTTTAAGAGTAATATAAAGTAGTTTGTTTAAGAGGAATATGAAGTAGTATGTTTAAGAGGAATATGAAGTAGTATGTTTAAGAGGAATATGAAGTAGTATGTTTAAGAAGAATATGAAGTCGTATATTTAAGAGGAATATGAAGTAGTATATTTAAGAGGAATATGAAGTAATATATTTAAGAGGAATGTGAAGAGTAGCATATTTAAGAGGAATATGAAGTAGAATATTTAAGAGGAATATGAAGTAGTATATTTAAGGGGAATATGAAGTAGTATGTTTAAGAACATTATGAAGTAGTATATTTAAGCGGAATATGAAGTAGTATATTTAAGAGAAATATGAAGTAGTATGTTTAAGAGGAATATGAAGTAGTATGTTTAAGAGGAATATGAAGTAGTATGTTTAAAAGGAATATGAAGTAGTATGTTTAAGAGGAATATGAAGTAGTATGTTTAAGAGAAATATGAAGTAGTATGTTTAAGAGGAATATGAAGCAGTATATTTAAAAGGAATATGAAGTAGCATGTTTAAGAGGAATATGAAGTAGTATGTTTAAGACGAATATGAAGTAGTATGCTTAAGAGTAATATGAAGTAGTATGTTTAAAAGGAATATGAAGTAGTATGTTTAAGAGGAATGTGAAGTAGTATGTTTAATAGGAATATGAAGTAGTATGTTTAAGAGGAATATGAAGTAGTATGTTTAAGAGAAATATGAAGTAGTATGTTTAGGAGGAATATGAAGTAGTATATTTAAGAGGAATATGAAGTAGTATGTTTAAGAAAAATATGAAGTAGTATGTTTAAGAGGAATATGAAGTAGTATATTTAAGAGGAATATGAAGTAGTATATTTAAGAGGAATATGAAGTAATATATTTAAGAGGAATATGAAGAGTAGTATATTTAAGAGGAATATGAAGTAGAATATTTAAGAGGAATATGAAGTATTATATTTAAGAGGAATATGAAGTAGTATATTTAAGAGTAATATGAAGTAGTTTGTTTAAGAGAAATATGAAGTAGTATGTTTAAGAGGAATATGAAGTAGTATATTTAAGAGGGATATGAAGTAGCATATTTACGAGGAATATGAAGTAGTATATTTAAGAGGAATTTGAAGTAGTATATTTAAGAGGAATATGAAGTATTATATTTAAGAGGAATATGAAGTAGTATGTTTAAGAGGAATATGAAGTAGTATGTTTAAAACGAATATGAAGTAGTATATTTAAGAGTAATATGAAGTAGTATGTTTAGGAGGAATATGAAGTAGTATATTTGAGAGGAATATGAAGTAGTATATTTAAGAGGAATATGAAGTAGTATGTTTAAGAGTAATATGAAGTAGTATATTTAAGAGTAATATGAAGTAGTATGTTTAAGAGTAATATAAAGTAGTTTGTTTAAGAGGAATATGAAGTAGTATGTTTAAGAGCAATATGAAGTAGTATGTTTAAGAGGAATATGAAGTAGTATGTTTAAGAGGAATAAGAAGTAGTATATTTAAGAGGAATATGAAGTAGTATATTTAAGAGGAATATGAAGTAATATATTTAAGAGGAATATGAAGAGTATTATATTTAAGAGGAATATGAAGTAGTATATTTAAGAGGAATATGAAGTTGTATATTTAAGAGGAATATGAAGTAGTACATTTAAGAGGAATATGAAGTAGTATATTTAAGGGGAATATGAAGTAGTATGTTTAAGACCATTATAAAGTAGTATATTTAAGCGGAATATGAAGTAGTATATTTAAGAGAAATATGAAGTAGTATGTTTAAGAGGAATATGAAGTAGTATGTTTAAGAGGAATATGAAGTAGTATGTTTAAAAGGAATATGAAGTAGTATGTTTAAGAGGAATATGAAGTAGTATATTTAAGAGTAATATGAAGTAGTATATTTAAGAGTAATATGAAGTAGTATGTTTAAGAGAAATATGAAGTAGTATGTTTAAGAGGAATATGAAGTAGTATATTTAAGAGGGATATGAAGTAGTATGTTTAAGAGTAATATGAAGTAGTATATTTAATAGTAATATGAAGTAGTATGTTTAAGAGTAATATAAAGTAGTTTGTTTAAGAGGAATATGAAGTAGTATGTTTAAGAGGAATATGAAGTAGTATGTTTAAGAAGAATATGAAGTAGTATGTTTAAGAAGAATATGAAGTCGTATTTTTAAGAGATATATGAAGTAGTATATTTAAGAGGAATATGAAGTAATATATTTAAGAGGAATATGAAGAGTAGTATATTTAAGAGGAATATGAAGTAGAATATTTAAGAGGAATATGAAGTAGTATATTTAAGAGGAATATGAAGTAGTATGTTTAAGAGGAATATGAAGTAGTATGTTTAAGAGGAATATAAAGTAGTATGTTTAAGTGGAATATGAAGTAGTATGTTAAAGAGGAATACGAAGTAGTATGTTTAAGAGGAATATGAAGTAGTATGCTTAAAAGGAATATGAAGTAGTATGTTTAAGAGGAATATGAAGTAGTATGTTTAAGAGTAATATGAAGTCGTATATATAAGAGTAATATGAAGTAGTATGTTTAAGAGAAATATGAAGTAGTATGTTTAAGAGGAATATGAAGTAGTATATTTAAGAGGGATATGAAGTAGCATATTTACGAGGAATATGAAGTAATATATTTAAGAGGATTATGAAGTAGTATATTTAAGAGGAATATGCAGTAGTATATTAGGAGGAATATGAAGTAGTATGTTTAAGAGAAATATGAAGTAGTATATTTAAAAGGAATATAAAGTAGTATGTTTAAGAGGAATATGAAGTAGTATGTTTAAGACGAATATGAAGTAGTATGTTTAAAAGGAAAATGAAGTAGTATGTTTAAGAGGAATATGAAGTAGTATGTTTAAGAGGAATATGAAGTAGTATGGTTAAGAGGAATATGAAGTAGTATGTTTAAGAGAAATATGAAGTAGTATGTTTAGGAGGAATATGAAGTAGTATATTTAAGAGGAATATGAAGTAGTATGCTTAAGAGTAATATGAAGTAGTATGTTTAAAAGGAATATGAAGTAGTATGTTTAAGAGGAATGTGAAGTAGTATGTTTAATAGGAATATGAAGTAGTATATTTAGGAGGGATATGAAGTAGCATATTTACGTGAAATATTAAGTAGTATATTTAAGAGGAATATGAAGTAGTATATTTAAGAGGAATATGAAGTATTATATTTAAGAGGAATATGAAGTTGTATGTTTAAGAGGAATATGAAGTAATATGTTTAAGACGAATATGAAGTAGTATATTTAAGAGTAATATGAAGTAGTATGTTTAGGAGGAATATGAAGTAGTATATTTAAGAGGAATATGAAGTAGTATATTTAAGAGGAATATGAAGTAGTATGTTTAAGAGTAATATGAAGTAGTATATTTAAGAGTAATATGATATAGTATGTTTAAGAGTAATATAAAGTAGTTTGTTTAAGAGGAATATGAAGTAGTATGTTTAAGAGGAATATGAAGTAGTATGTTTAAGAGGAATATGAAGTAGTATGTTTAAGACGAATATGAAGTCGTATATTTAAGAGGAATATGAAGTAGTATATTTAAGAGGAATATGAAGTAATATATTTAAGAGGAATATGAAGAGTAGTATATTTAAGAGGAATATGAAGTAGAATATTTAAGAGGAATATGAAGTAGTATATTTAAGAGGAATATGAAGTAGTATGTTTAAGAGGAATATGAAGTAGTATGTTTAAGAGGAATATAAAGTAGTATGTTTAGGTGGAATATGAAGTAGTATGTTAAAGAGGAATACGAAGTAGTATGTTTAAGAGGAATATGAAGTAGTATGTTTAAAAGGAATATGAAGTAGTATATTTAAGAGGAATATGAAGTAGTATGTTTAAGAGTAATATGAAGTAGTATATATAAGAGTAATATGAAGTAGTATGTTTAAGAGAAATATGAAGTAGTATGTTTAAGAGGAATATGAAGTAGTATATTTAAGAGGGATATGAAGTAGCATATTTACGAGGAATATGAAGTAATATATTTAAGAGGAATATGAGGTAGTATATTTAAGGGGAATATGAAGTAGTATGTTTAAGACCATTATGAAGTAGTATATTTAAGCGGAATATGAAGTAGTTTATTTAAGAGAAATATGAAGTAGTATGTTTAAGAGGAATATGAAGTAGTATGTTTAAGAGGAATATGAAGTAGTATGTTTAAAAGGAATATGAAGTAGTATGTTTAAGAGGAATATGAAGTAGTATGTTTAAGAGAAATATGAAGTAGTATGTTTAAGAGGAATATGAAGTAGTATATTTAAAAGGAATATGAAGTAGCATGTTTAAGAGGAATATGAAGTAGTATGTTTAAGACGAATATGAAGTAGTATGCTTAAGAGTAATATGAAGTAGTATGTTTAAAAGGAATATGAAGTAGTATGTTTAAGAGGAATGTGAAGTAGTATGTTTAATAGGAATATGAAGTAGTATGTTTAAGAGGAATATGAAGTAGTATGTTTAAGAGAAATATGAAGTAGTATGTTTAGGAAGAATATGAAGTAGTATATTTAAGAGGAATATGAAGTAGTATGTTTAAGAAAAATATGAAGTAGTATGTTTAAGAGGAATATGAAGTAGTATATTTAAGAGGAATATGAAGTAGTATATTTAAGAGTAATATGAAGTAGTTTGTTTAAGAGAAATATGAAGTAGTATGTTTAAGAGGAATATGAAGTAGTATATTTAAGAGGGATATGAAGTAGCATATTTACGAGGAATATGAAGTAGTATATTTAAGACGAATATGAAGTAGTATATTTAAGAGGAATATGAAGTATTATATTTAAGAGGAATATGAAGTAGTATATTTAAGAGTAATATGAAGTAGTTTGTTTAAGAGAAATATGAATTAGTATGTTTAAGAGGAATATGAAGTAGTATATTTAAGAGGGATATAAAGTAGCATATTTACGAGGAATATGAAGTAGTATATTTAAGACGAATATGAAGTAGTATATTTAAGAGGAATATGAAGTATTATATTTAAGAGGAATATGAAGTAGTATGTTTAAGAGGAATATGAAGTAGTATGTTTAAGACGAATATGAAGTAGTATATTTAATAGGAATATGAAGTATTATATTTAAGAGGAATATGAAGTAGTATGTTTAAGAGGAATATGAAGTAGTATGTTTAAGACGAATATGAAGTAGTATATTTAAGAGTAATATGAAGTAGTATGTTTAGGAGGAATATGAAGTAGTATATTTAAGAGGAATATGAAGTAGTATATTTAAGAGGAATATGAAGTAGAATATTTAAGAGGAATATGAAGTAGTATATTTAAGAGGAATATGAAGTAGTATATTTAAGAGTAATATGAAGTAGTTTGTTTAAGAGAAATATGAAGTAGTATGTTTAAGAGGAATATGAAGTAGTATATTTAAGAGGGATATGAAGTAGCATATTTACGAGGAATATGAAGTAGTATATTTAAGACGAATATGAAGTAGTATATTTAAGAGGAATATGAAGTATTATATTTAAGAGGAATATGAAGTAGTATGTTTAAGAGGAATATGAAGTAGTATGTTTAAGACGAATATGAAGTAGTATATTTAAGAGTAATATGAAGTAGTATGTTTAGGAGGAATATGAAGTAGTATATTTAAGAGGAATATGAAGTAGTATATTTAAGAGGAATATGAAGTAGTATGTTTAAGAGTAATATGAAGTAGTATATTTAAGAGTAATATGAAGTAGTATGTTTAAGAGTAATATAAAGTAGTTTGTTTAAGAGGAATATGAAGTAGTATGTTTAAGAGGAATATGAAGTAGTATGTTTAAGAGGAATATGAAGTAGTATGTTTAAGAGGAATATGAAGTAGTATATTTAAGAGGAATATGAAGTAGTATATTTAAGAGGAATATGAAGTAATATATTTAAGAGGAATATGAAGAGTAGTATATTTAAGAGGAATATGAAGTAGTATATTTAAGAGGAATATGAAGTTGTATATTTAAGAGGAATATGAAGTAGTATATTTAAGAGGAATATGAAGTAGTATATTTAAGGGGAATATGAAGTAGTATGTTTAAGACCATTATGAAGTAGTATATTTAAGCGGAATATGAAGTAGTATATTTAAGAGAAATATGAAGTAGTATGTTCAAGAGGAATATGCAGTAGTATGTTTAAGAGGAATATGAAGTAGTATGTTTAAAAGGAATATGAAGTAGTATGTTTAAGAGGAATATGAAGTAGTATGTTTAAGAGTAATATGAAGTAGTATATTTAAGAGTAATATGAAGTAGTATGTTTAAGAGAAATATGAAGTAGTATGTTTAAGAGGAAAATGAAGTAGTATATTTAAGAGGGATATGAAGTAGTATGTTTAAGAGTAATATGAAGTAGTATGTTTAAGAGGAATATGAACTAGTATGTTTAAGAGGAATATGAAGTAGTATGTTTAAGAAGAATATGAAGTCGTATTTTTAAGAGGAATATGAAGTAGTATATTTAAGAGGAATATGAAGTAATATATTTAAGAGGAATATGAAGAGTAGTATATTTAAGAGGAATATGAAGTAGAATATTTAAGAGGAATATGAAATAGTATATTTAAGAGGAATATGAAGTAGTATGTTTAAGAGGAATATGAAGTAGTATGTTTAAGATGAATATAAAGTAGTATGTTTATGTGGAATATGAAGTAGTATGTTAAAGAGGAATACGAAGTAGTATGTTTAAGAGGAATATGAAGTAGTATGTTTAAAAGGAATATGAAGTAGTATGTTTAAGAGGAATATGAAGTAGTATGTTTAAGAGTAATATGAAGTAGTATATATAAGAGTAATATGAAGTAGTATGTTTAAGAGAAATATGAAGTAGTATGTTTAAGAGGAATATGAAGTAGTATATTTAAGAGGGATATGAAGTAGCATATTTACGAGGAATATGAAGTAATATATTTAAGAGGATTATGAAGTAGTATATTTAAGAGGAATATGCAGTAGTATATTAGGAGGAATATGAAGTAGTATGTTTAAGAGAAATATGAAGTAGTATATTTAAAAGGAATATGAAGTAGTATGTTAAAGAGGAATATGAAGTAGTATGTTTAAGACGAATATGAAGTAGTATGTTTAAAAGGAAAATGAAGTAGTATGTTTAAGAGGAATATGAAGTAGTATGTTTAAGAGGAATATGAAGTAGTATGTTTAAGAGGAATATGAAGTAGTATGTTTAAGAGAAATATGAAGTAGTATGTTTAGGAATAATATGAAGTAGTATATTTAAGAGGAATATGAAGTAGTATATTTAAGAGGAACATGAAGTAGTATGTTTAAGAGTAATATGAAGTAGTATATTTAAGACGAATATGAAGTAGTATGTTTAAAAGGAAAATGAAGTAGTATGTTTAAGAGGAATATGAAGTAGTATGTTTAAGAGGAATATGAAGTAGTATGTTTAAGAGGAATATGAAGTAGTATGTTTAAGAGAAATATGAAGTAGTATGTTTAGGAGGAATATGAAGTAGTATATTTAAGAGGAATATGAAGTAGTATATTTTAGAGGAACATGAAGTAGTATGTTTAAGAGTAATATGAAGTAGTATATTTAAGAGTAATATGAAGTAGTATGTTTAAGAGAAATATGAAGTAGTATGTTTAAGAGGAATATGAAGTAGTATATTTAAAAGGAATATGAAGTAGCATGTTTAAGAGGAATATGAAGTAGTATGTTTAAGACGAATATGAAGTAGTATGCTTAAGAGTAATATGAAGTAGTATGTTTAAAAGGAATATGAAGTAGTATGTTTAAGACGAATATGAAGTAGTATGTTTAATAGGAATATGAAGTAGTATGTTTAAGGGGAATATGAAGTAGTATGTTTAAGAGAAATATGAAGTATTATGTTTAGGAGGAATATGAAGTAGTATATTTAAGAGGAATATGAAGTAGTATATTTAAGAAAAATATGAAGTAGTATATTTAAGAGGAATATGAAGTAGTATATTTAAGAGTAATATGAAGTAGCTTGTTTAAGAGAAATATGAAATAGTATGTTTAAGAGGAATATGAAGTAGTATATTTAAGAGGGATATGAAGTAGCATATTTACGAGGAATATGAAGTAGTATATTTAAGAAGAATATGAAGTAGTATATTTAAGAGGAATATGAAGTATTATATTTAAGAGGAATATGAAGTAGTATGTTTAAGAGGAATATGAAGTAGTATGTTTAAGACGAATATGAAGTAGTATATTTAAGAGTAATATGAAGTAGTATGTTTAGGAGGAATATGAAGTAGTATATTTAAGAGGAATATGAAGTAGTATATTTAAGAGGAATATGAAGTAGTATGTTTAAGAGTAATATGAAGTAGTATATTTAAGAGTAATATGAAGTAGTATGTTTAAGAGTAATATAAAGTAGTTTGTTTAAGAGGAATATGAAGTAGTATGTTTAAGAGGAATATGAAGTAGTACGTTTAAGAGGAATATGAAGTAGTATGTTTAAGAGGAATATGAAGAAGTATATTTAAGATGAATATGAAGTAGTATATTTAAGAGGAATATGAAGTAATATATTTAAGAGGAATATGAAGAGTAGTATATTTAAGAGGAATATGAAGTAGAATATTTAAGACGAATATGAAGTAGTATATTTAAGAGGAATATGAAGTAGTATGTTTAAGAGGAATATGAAGTAGTATGTTTAAGAGGAATATAAAGTAGTATGTTTAAGTGGAATATGAAGTAGTATGTTAGAGAGGAATACGAAGTAGTATGTTTAAGAGGAATATGAAGTAGTATGTTTAAAAGGAATATGAAGTAGTATGTTTAAGAGGAATATGAAGTAGTATGTTTAAGAGTAATATGAAGTAGTATATATAAGAGTAATATGAAGTAGTATGTTTAAGAGAAATATGAAGTAGCATGTTTAAGAGGAATATGAAGTAGTATATTTAAGAGGGATATGAAGTAGCATATTTACGAGGAATATGAAGTAATATATTTAAGAGGAATATGAAGTAGTATATTTAAGAGGAATATGAAGTAGTATATTAGGAGGAATATGAAGTAGTATGTTTAAGAGGAATATGAAGTAGTATATTTAAAAGGAATATGAAGTAGTATGTTTAGGAGGAATATGAAGTAGTATGTTTAAGACGAATATGAAGTAGTATGTTTAAAAGGAATATGAAATAGTATGTTTAAGAGGAATATGAAGTAATATGTTTAAGAGGAATATGAAGTAGTATGTTTAAGAGGAATATGAAGTAGTATGTTTAAGAGAAATATGAAGTATTATGTTTAGGAGGAATATGAAGTAGTATATTGAAGAGGAATATGAAGTAGTATATTTAAGAGGAACATGAAGTAGTATGTTTAAGAGTAATATGAAGTAGTATGTTTAAGAGTAATATGAAGTAGTATGTTTAAGAGAAATATGAAGTAGTATGTTTAAGAGAAATATGAAGTAGTATATTTAAAAGGAATATGAAGTAGTATGTTTAAGAGGAATATGAAGTAGTATGTTTAAGACGAAAATGAAGTAGTATGTTTAAGAGTAATATGAAGTAGTATGTTTAAAAGGAATATGAAGTAGTATGTTTAAGAGGAATATGAAGTAGTATGTTTAAGAGGAAGATGAAGTAGTATTTTTAAGAGGAATATGAAGTAGTATGTTTAAGAGAAATATGAAGTAGTATGTTTAGGAGGAATATGAAGCAGTATATTTAAGAGGAATATGAAATAGTATGTTTAAGAAAAATATGAAGTAGTATGTTTAAGAGGAATATGAAGTAGTATATTTAAGAAGAATATGAAGAAGTATATTTAAGAGGAATATGAAGTAATATATTTAAGAGGAATATGAAGAGTAGTATATTTAAGAGGAATATGAAGTAGAATATTTAAGAGGAATATGAAGTAGTATATTTAAGAGGAATATGAAGTAGTATGTTTAAAAGGAATATGAAGTAGTATGTTTAAGAGGAAAATGAAGTAGTATGTTTAAGTGGAATATGAAGTAGTATGTTTAAGAGGAATACGAAGTAGTATGTTTAAGAGGAATATGCAGTAGTATATTTAGGAGGAATATGAAGTAGTATATTTAAGAGGAATATGAAGTAGTATATTTAAGAGGAATATGAAGTAGTATATTTAAGAGGAATATGAAGTAGTATATTTAAGAGGAATATGAAGTAGTATGTTTAAGACCATTATGAAGTAGTATGTTTAAGAGGAATATGAAATAATATATTTAAGAGGAATATGAAGTAGTATAATTAAGAGGAATATGAAGTAGTATATTTAAGATGAATATGAAGTAGTATATTTAAGAGGAATATGAAGTAGTATATTTAAGATGAATATGAAGTAGTATATTTAAGAGGAATATGAAGTAGTATGTTTAAGAGGAATACGAAGTAGTATGTTTAAGAGGAATATGAAGCAGTATATTTAAGAGGAATATGAAGTAGTATGTTTAAGAGGAATACGAAGTAGTATGTTTAAGAGGAATATGAAGTAGTATGTTTAAGAGGAATATGAAGTAGTATGTTTAAGAGGAATATGAAGTAGTATATTTAAGAGGAATATGAAGTAGTATATTTAAGAGGAATATGAAGTAGTATATTTAAGAGGAATATGAAGAGTAATATATTTAAGAGGAATATGAAGTAGTATATTTAAAAGGAATAGGAAGTAGTATATTTAAGAGGCATATGATGTAGTATATTTAGGAGGAATATTAAGTAGTATGTTTAAGACGAAAATGATGTAGTATGTTTAAGAGGAATATGAAGTAGTATATTTAAGAGGAATATGAAGTAGTATATTTAAGAGGAATACGAAGTAGTATATATAAGAGGAATATAAAGTAGTATATTTAAGATTAAAATGAAGTAGTATATTTACGAGCAATATGAAGTAGTATATTTAAGAGGAATATGAAGTATTATGTTTAAGAGGAATATGAAGTAGTATGTTTAAGAGGAATATGAAGTAGTATGTTTGAGAGGAATATGAAGAAGAATATTTAAGAGGAATATGAAGTTGTATATTTAAGAGGAATATGAAGTAGTATGTTTAAGAGGAATATGAAGTAGAATGTTTAAGAGGAATATGAAGTAGTATGTTTAAGTGGAATATGAAGTAGTATGTTTAAGAGGAATACGAAGTAGTATGTTTAAGAGGAATATGACGTAGTATCATATGTTTAAGTGGAATATGAAGTAGTATGTTTAAGAGGAAAACGAAGTAGTATGTTTAAGAGGAATATGAAGTAGTATATTTAAGAAGAATATGAAGTAGTATGTTTAAGAGGAATATGAAGTAGTATGTTTAAGAGGAATATGAAGTAGTATATTTAAGAGGAATATGAAGTAGTATATTTAAGAGGAATATGAAGTAGTATATTTAAGAGGAATATGAAGTAGTATATTTAAGAGGAATATGAAGTAGTATATTTAAGAGTAATATGAAGTAGTATATTAGGAGGAATATGAAGTAGTATGTTAAAGAGGAATATGAAGTAGTATGTTTAAGAGGAATATGAAGTAGGATATTTAAGAGGAATATGAAGTAGTATGTTTAAGAGGAATATAAAGTAGTATGTTTACGAGTAATATGAAGTAGTATATATAAGAGTAATATGAAGTAGTATGTTTAAGAGAAATATGAAGTAGTATATTTAAGAGGAATATGAAGTTGTATATTTAAGAGGAATATGAAGTAGTATGTTTAAGATGAATATGAAGTAGTATGTTTAGGAGGAATATGAAGTAGTATATTAGGAGGAATATGATGTAGTATGTTTAAGAGGAATATGAAGTAGTATATTTAAGAGAAATATGAAGTAGTATGTTTAAGAGGAATATGAAGTAGTATGTTTAAGAGGAATATGAAGTAGTATGTTTAAGTGGAATATGAAGTATTATATTTAAGAGGAATATGAAGTAGTATGTTTAAGACCATTATGAAGTAGTATGTTTAAGAGGAATATGAAAGAGTATATTTAAGAGGAATATGAAGTAGTATATTTAAGAGGAATATGAAGTAGAATATTTAAGAGGAATATGAAATAGTATATTTAAGAGGAATATGAAGTAGTATATTTAATGTGAATATGAAGTAGTATATTTAAGAGGAATATGAAGTAGTATGTTTAAAAGGAATACGAAGTAGTATGTTTAAGAGGAATATGAAGTAGTATATTTAAGAGGAATATGAAGTAGTATATTTAAGGGGAATATGAAGTAGTATGTTTAAGAGGAATACAAACTAGTATGTTTAAGAGGAATATGAAGTAGTATGTTTAAGAGGAATATGAAGTAGTATGTTTAAGAGGAATATGAAGTAGTATATTTAAGAGTAATATGAAGTAGCATATTTAAGAGGAATATGAAGTAGTATATTTAGGAGGAATATGAAGTATTATATTTAAGAGGAATATGAAGTAGTATGTTTAAGAGGAATATGAAGTAGTATGTTTAAGACGAATATGAAGTAGTATGTTTAAGAGTCATATGAAGTGGTATGTTTAGGAGGAATATGAAGTAGTATATTTAAGAGGAATATAAAGTAGTATATTTAAGAGTAATATGAAGTAGTATGTTTAAGAGAAATATGAAGTAGTATGTTTAAGAGGAATATGAAGTAGTATATTTAAGAGGGATATGAAGTAGTATATTTACGAGGAATGTGAAGTAGTATATTTAAGAGGAATATGAAGTAGTATATTTAAGAGGAATATGAAGTATTATATTTAAGAGGAATATGAAGTAGAATGTTTAAGAGGAATTTGAAGTAGTATGTTTAAGACGAATATAAAGTAGTATGTTTAAGAGTAATATGAAGTAGTATATTTAAGGGTAATATGAAGTAGTATGTTTAAGAGTAATATGAAGTAGTATGTTTAAGAGGAATATGTAGTAGTATGTATAAGAGGAATATGAAGTAGTATGTTTAAGAGGAATATGAAGTAGTATGTTTAAGAGGAATATGAAGTAGTATATTTAAGAGGAATATGAAGTAGTATATTTAAGAGGAATATGAAGTAATATATTTAAGAAGAATATTAAGAGTAGTGTATTTAAGAGGAATATGAAGTAGAATATTTAAGAGGAATATGAAGTAGTATATTTAAGAGGAATATGAAGTAGTATGTTTAAGAGGAATATGAAGTAGTATGTTTAAGAGGAATATGAAGTAGTATGTTTAAGTGGAATATGAAGTAGTATGTTTAAGAGGAATACGAAGTAGTATGCTTAAGAGGAATATGAAGTAGTATGTTTAAGAGTAATATGAAGTAGTATATATAAGAGTAATATGAAGTTGTATGTTTAAGAGAAATATGAAGTAGTATGTTTAAGAGGAATATGAAGTAGTATATTTAAGAGGGATATGAAGTAGCATATTTACGAGGAATATGAAGTAGTATATTTAAGAGGAATATGAAGTAGTATATTTAAGAGGAATATGAAGTAGTATATTAATAGGAATATGAAGTAGTTTGTTTAAGAGGAATATGTAGTAGTATATTTAAAAGGAATATGAAGTAGTATGTTTAAGAGGAATATGAAGTAGTATGTTAAAGATGAATATGAAGTAGTATGTTTAAAAGGAATATGAAGTATATGTTTAAGAGGAATATGAAGTCGTATGTTTAAGAGGAATATGAAGTAGTATGGTTAAGAGCAATATGAAGTAGTATGTTTAAGAGAAATATGAAGTAGTATGTCTAGGAGGAATATGAAGTAGTATATTTAAGAGGAATATGAAGTAGTATATTTAAGAGGAACATGAAGTAGTATGTTTAAGAGTAATATGAAGTAGTATATTTAAGAGTAATATGAAGTAGTATGTTTAAGAGAAATATGAAGTAGTATGTTTAAGAGGAATATGAAGTAGTATGTTTAAAAGGAATATGAAGTAGTATGTTTAAGAGGAATATGAAATAGTATGTTTAAGACGAATATGCAGTAGTATGTTTAAGAGTAATATGAAGTAGTATGTTTAAAAGGAATATGAAGTAGTATGTTTAAGTGGAATATGAAATAGTATGTTTAAGAGGAATATGAAGTAGTGTGTTTAAGAGGAATTTGAAGTAGTATGTTTAAGAGAAATATGAAGTAGTATGTTTAGGAGGAATATGAAGTAGTATATTTAAGAGGAATATGAAGTAGTATGTTTAAGAAAAATATGAAGTAGTATGTTTAAGAGGAATATGAAGTAGTATATTTAAGAGGAATATGAAGTAGTATATTTAAGAGGAATATGAAGTAATATATTTAAGCGGAATATGAAGAGTAGTATATTTAAGAGGAATATGAAGTAGAATATGTAAGAGGAATATGAAGTAGTATATCTAAGAGGAATATGAAGTAGTATGTTTAAGAGGAATATGAAGTAGTATGTTTAAGAGGAAAATGAAGTAGTATGTTTAAGTGGAATATGAAGTAAATATGTTTAAGAGGAATACGAAGTAGTATGTTTAAGAGGAATATGAAGCAGTATATTTAAGAGGAATATGAAGTAGTATGTTTAAGAGGAATACGAAGTAGTACGTTTAACAGGAATATGAAGTAGTATGTTTAAGAGGAATATGAAGTAGTATGTTTAAGAGGAATATGAAGTAGTATATTTAAGAGGAATATGAAGTAGTATATTTAAGAGGAATATGAAGTAGTATGTTTAAGAGGAATATGAAGAAGTATATTTAAGAGAAATATGAAGTAGTATGTTTAAGACCATTATGAAGTAGTATGTTTAAGAGGAATATGAAATAGTATATTTAAGAGGAATATGAAGTAGTATATTTAAGAGGAATATGAAGTAGTATATTTAAGAGGAATATGAAGTAGTATATTTAAGAGGAATATGAAGTAGTATATTTAAGATGAATATTAATTGGTATATTTAAGAGGAATATGAAGTAGTATGTTTAAGAGGAATACGAAGTAGTATGTTTAAGAGGAATATGAAGTAGTATGTTTAAGAGGAATATGAAGTAGTATATTTAGGAGGAATATGAAGTAGTATATTTAAGAGGAATATGAAGTAGTATATTTAAGAGGAATGTGAAGTAGTATATTTAAGAGTAATATGAAGTAGTATATTTAAGGGGAATATGAAGTAGTATGTTTAAGTGGAATATGAAGTAGTATGTTTAAGAGGAATACGAAGTAGTATGTTTAAGAGGAATATGAAGTAGTATGTTTAAAAGGAATTTGAAGTAGTATGCTTAAGAGGAATATGAAGTAGTATGTTTAAGAGTAATATGAAGTAGTATATATAAGAGTAATATGAAGTTGTATGTTTAAGAGAAATATGAAGTAGTATGTTTAAGAGGAATATGAAGTAGTATATTTAAGAGGGATATGAAGTAGCATATTTACGAGGAATATGAAGTAGTATATTTAAGAGGAATATGAAGTAGTATATTTAAGAGGAATATGAAGTAGTTTATTAATAGGAATATGAAGTAGTTTGTTTAAGAGGAATATGTAGTAGTATATTTAAGAGGAATATGAAGTAGTATATTTAAGAGGAATATGAAGTAGTATGTTTAAGAGGAATATGAAGTAGTATGTTTAAGAGGAATATGAAGTAGTATGTTTAAGTGGAATATGAAGTAGTATGTTTAAGAGGAATACGAAGTAGTATGCTTAAGAGGAATATGAAGTAGTATGTTTAAGAGTAATATGAAGTAGTATATATAAGAGTAATATGAAGTTGTATGTTTAAGAGAAATATGAAGTAGTATGTTTAAGAGGAATATGAAGTAGTATATTTAAGAGGGATATGAAGTAGCATATTTACGAGGAATATGAAGTAGTATATTTAAGAGGAATATGAAGTAGTATATTTAAGAGGAATATGAAGTAGTATATTAATAGGAATATGAAGTAGTTTGTTTAAGAGGAATATGTAGTAGTATATTTAAAAGGAATATGAAGTAGTATGTTTAAGAGGAATATGAAGTAGTATGTTAAAGATGAATATGAAGTAGTATGTTTAAAAGGAATATGAAGTATATGTTTAAGAGGAATATGAAGTCGTATGTTTAAGAGGAATATGAAGTAGTATGGTTAAGAGCAATATGAAGTAGTATGTTTAAGAGAAATATGAAGTAGTATGTCTAGGAGGAATATGAAGTAGTATATTTAAGAGGAATATGAAGTAGTATATTTAAGAGGAACATGAAGTAGTATGTTTAAGAGTAATATGAAGTAGTATATTTAAGAGTAATATGAAGTAGTATGTTTAAGAGAAATATGAAGTAGTATGTTTAAGAGGAATATGAAGTAGTATGTTTAAAAGGAATATGAAGTAGTATGTTTAAGAGGAATATGAAATAGTATGTTTAAGACGAATATGCAGTAGTATGTTTAAGAGTAATATGAAGTAGTATGTTTAAAAGGAATATGAAGTAGTATGTTTAAGTGGAATATGAAATAGTATGTTTAAGAGGAATATGAAGTAGTGTGTTTAAGAGGAATTTGAAGTAGTATGTTTAAGAGAAATATGAAGTAGTATGTTTAGGAGGAATATGAAGTAGTATATTTAAGAGGAATATGAAGTAGTATGTTTAAGAAAAATATGAAGTAGTATGTTTAAGAGGAATATGAAGTAGTATATTTAAGAGGAATATGAAGTAGTATATTTAAGAGGAATATGAAGTAATATATTTAAGCGGAATATGAAGAGTAGTATATTTAAGAGGAATATGAAGTAGAATATGTAAGAGGAATATGAAGTAGTATATCTAAGAGGAATATGAAGTAGTATGTTTAAGAGGAATATGAAGTAGTATGTTTAAGAGGAAAATGAAGTAGTATGTTTAAGTGGAATATGAAGTAAATATGTTTAAGAGGAATACGAAGTAGTATGTTTAAGAGGAATATGAAGCAGTATATTTAAGAGGAATATGAAGTAGTATGTTTAAGAGGAATACGAAGTAGTACGTTTAACAGGAATATGAAGTAGTATGTTTAAGAGGAATATGAAGTAGTATGTTTAAGAGGAATATGAAGTAGTATATTTAAGAGGAATATGAAGTAGTATATTTAAGAGGAATATGAAGTAGTATGTTTAAGAGGAATATGAAGAAGTATATTTAAGAGGAATATGAAGTAGTATGTTTAAGACCATTATGAAGTAGTATGTTTAAGAGGAATATGAAATAGTATATTTAAGAGGAATATGAAGTAGTATATTTAAGAGGAATATGAAGTAGTATATTTAAGAGGAATATGAAGTAGTATATTTAAGAGGAATATGAAGTAGTATATTTAAGATGAATATTAATTGGTATATTTAAGAGGAATATGAAGTAGTATGTTTAAGAGGAATACGAAGTAGTATGTTTAAGAGGAATATGAAGTAGTATGTTTAAGAGGAATATGAAGTAGTATATTTAGGAGGAATATGAAGTAGTATATTTAAGAGGAATATGAAGTAGTATATTTAAGAGGAATGTGAAGTAGTATATTTAAGAGTAATATGAAGTAGTATATTTAAGGGGAATATGAAGTAGTATGTTTAAGTGGAATATGAAGTAGTATGTTTAAGAGGAATACGAAGTAGTATGTTTAAGAGGAATATGAAGTAGTATGTTTAAAAGGAATTTGAAGTAGTATGCTTAAGAGGAATATGAAGTAGTATGTTTAAGAGTAATATGAAGTAGTATATATAAGAGTAATATGAAGTTGTATGTTTAAGAGAAATATGAAGTAGTATGTTTAAGAGGAATATGAAGTAGTATATTTAAGAGGGATATGAAGTAGCATATTTACGAGGAATATGAAGTAGTATATTTAAGAGGAATATGAAGTAGTATATTTAAGAGGAATATGAAGTAGTATATTAATAGGAATATGAAGTAGTTTGTTTAAGAGGAATATGTAGTAGTATATTTAAAAGGAATATGAAGTAGTATGTTTAAGAGGAATATGAAGTAGTATGTTAAAGATGAATATGAAGTAGTATGTTTAAAAGGAATATGAAGTATATGTTTAAGAGGAATATGAAGTCGTATGTTTAAGAGGAATATGAAGTAGTATGGTTAAGAGGAATATGAAGTAGTATGTTTAAGAGAAATATGAAGTAGTATGTCTAGGAGGAATATGAAGTAGTATATTTAAGAGGAATATGAAGTAGTATATTTAAGAGGAACATGAAGTAGTATGTTTAAGAGTAATATGAAGTAGTATATTTAAGAGTAATATGAAGTAGTATGTTTAAGAGAAATATGAAGTAGTATGTTTAAGAGGAATATGAAGTAGTATGTTTAAAAGGAATATGAAGTAGTATGTTTAAGAGGAATATGAAATAGTATGTTTAAGACGAATATGCAGTAGTATGTTTAAGAGTAATATGAAGTAGTATGTTTAAAAGGAATATGAAGTAGTATGTTTAAGAGAAATATGAAGTAGTATGTTTAAGAGGAATATGAAGTAGTATGTTTAAAAGGAATATGAAGTAGTATGTTTAAGAGGAATATGAAATAGTATGTTTAAGACGAATATGCAGTAGTATGTTTAAGAGTAATATGAAGTAGTATGTTTAAAAGGAATATGAAGTAGTATATTTAAGAGGAATATGAAGTAGTATGTTTAAGAAAAATATGAAGTAGTATGTTTAAGAGGAATATGAAGTAGTATATTTAAGAGGAATATGAAGTAGTATATTTAAGAGGAATATGAAGTAATATATTTAAGCGGAATATGAAGAGTAGTATATTTAAGAGGAATATGAAGTAGAATATGTAAGAGGAATATGAAGTAGTATATTTAAGAGGAATATGAAGTAGTATGTTTAAGAGGAATATGAAGTAGTATGTTTAAGAGGAAAATGAAGTAGTATGTTTAAGTGGAATATGAAGTAAATATGTTTAAGAGGAATACGAAGTAGTATGTTTAAGAGGAATATGAAGCAGTATATTTAAGAGGAATATGAAGTAGTATGTTTAAGAGGAATACGAAGTAGTACGTTTAACAGGAATATGAAGTAGTATGTTTAAGAGGAATATGAAGTAGTATGTTTAAGAGGAATATGAAGTAGTATATTTAAGAGGAATATGAAGTAGTATATTTAAGAGGAATATGAAGTAGTATGTTTAAGAGGAATATGAAGAAGTATATTTAAGAGGAATATGAAGTAGTATGTTTAAGACCATTATGAAGTAGTATGTTTAAGAGGAATATGAAATAGTATATTTAAGAGGAATATGAAGTAGTATATTTAAGAGGAATATGAAGTAGTATATTTAAGAGGAATATGAAGTAGTATATTTAAGAGGAATATGAAGTAGTATATTTAAGATGAATATTAATTGGTATATTTAAGAGGAATATGAAGTAGTATGTTTAAGAGGAATACGAAGTAGTATGTTTAAGAGGAATATGAAGTAGTATGTTTAAGAGGAATATGAAGTAGTATATTTAGGAGGAATATGAAGTAGTATATTTAAGAGGAATATGAAGTAGTATATTTAAGAGGAATGTGAAGTAGTATATTTAAGAGTAATATGAAGTAGTATATTTAAGGGGAATATGAAGTAGTATGTTTAAGACCATTATGAAGTAGTATGTTTAAGAGGAATATGAAGTAGTATATTTAAGAGGAATATGAAGTAGTATATTTAAGAGGAATATAAAGTAGTATATTTAAGAGGAATATGAAGTAGTAAATATAAGAGGAATATGAAGTAGTATATTTAAGATGAATATGAAGTAGTATATTTAAGTTGAATATGAAGTAGTATATTTAAGACGAATATGAAGTAGTATGTTTAAGAGGAAAACGAAGTAGTATGCTTAAGAGGAATATGAAGTAGTATGTTGAAGAGGAATATGAAGTAGTATATTGAAGAGGAATATGAAGTAGTATATTTAAGAGGAATATGAAGAGTAGTATATTTAAGAGGAATATGAAGTAGTATATTTAAGAGGAATATGAAGTTATATATTTAAGAGGTATATGAAGTAGTATGTTTAAGAGGAATATGAAGTAGTATGTTTAAGAGGAATATGAAGTAGTATCATATGTTTAAGTGGAATATGAAGTAGTATGTTTAAGAGGAATACGAAATAGTATGTTTTAAAGCAATATGAAGTAGTATATTTAAGAAGAATATGAAGTAGTATGTTTAAGAGGATTATGAAGTAGTATGTTTAAGAGGAATATGAAGTAGTATATTTAAGAGGAATATGAAGTAGTATATTTAAGAGGAATATGAAGTAGTATATTTAAGAGGAATATGAAGTAGTATATTTAAGAGGAATATGAAGTAGTATATTTAAGAGTAACATGAAGTAGTATATTAGGAGGAATATGAAGTAGTATGTTTAAGAGGAATATGAAGTAGTATGTTTAAGAGGAATATGAAGTAGCATATTTAAGAGGAATATGAAGTAGTATGTTTAAGAGGAATATGAAGTAGTATGTTTACGAGTAATATGAAGTAGTATATTTAAGAGTTATATGAAGTAGTATGTTTAAGAGGAATATGAAGTAGTTTATTTAAGAGGAATATGAAGTTGCATATTTAAGTGGAATATGAAGTAGTATGTTTAAGAGGAATATGAAGTAGTATGTTTAAGAGGAATATGAAGTAGTATATTAGGAGGAATATGAAGTAGTATGTTTAAGAGGAATAGGAAGTAGTAAATTTAAGAGGAATATGAAGTGGTATGTTTAAGAGGAATATGAAGTAGTATGCTTAAGAGGAATATGAAGTAGTATGTTTAAGTGGAATATGAAGTAGTCTGTTTAAGAGGAATACGAAGTAGTATGTTTAAGAGGAATATGAAGTAGTATATTTAGGAGGAATATGAAGTAGTATATTTAAGAGTAATATGAAGTAGTATATTTAAGAGGAATATGAAGTAGTATATTTAAGAGGAATATGAAGTAGTATATTTAAGAGGAATATGAAGTAGTATGTTTAAGACCATTATGAAGTAGTATGTTTAAGAGGAATATGAAATAGTATATTTAAGAGGAATATGAAGTAGTATATTTAAGAGGAATATGAAGTAGTATATTTAAGAGGAATATGAAGTAGTATATTTAAGAGGAATATGAAGTAGTATATTTAATGTGAATATGAAGTAGTATATTTAAGAGGAATATGAAGTAGTATGTTTAAGAGGAATACGAAGTAGTATGTTTAAGAGGAATATGAAGTAGTATATTTAAGAGGAATATGAAGTAGTATGCTTAAGAGGAATACAAACTAGTATGTTTAAGAGGAATATGAAGTAGTATGTTTAAGAGGAATATGAAGTAGTATGTTTAAGAGGAATATGAAGTTGTATATTTAAGAGGAATATGAAGTAGTATATTTAAGAGGAATATGAAGTAGTATATTTAGGAGGAATATGAAGAGTAGTATATTTAAGAGGAATATGAAGTAGTTTGTTTAAGAGGAATATGAAGTAGAATGTTTAAGAGGAATATGAAGTAGTATATTTAAGAGGAATATGAAGTAGTATATTTAAGAGGAATATGAAGTAGCATATTTAAGGGGAATAGGAAGTAGTATATTTAAGAGCCATATGATGTAGTATATATAGGAGCAATATTAAGTAGTATGTTTAAGACGAAAATGAAGTAGTATGTTTAAGAGGAATATGAAGTAGTATATTTAAGAGGAATATGAAGTAGTATATTTAAGAGGAATACGAAGTAGTATATTTAAGAGGAATATAAAGTAGTATATTTAAGAGGAAAATGAAGTAGTATATTTACGAGGAATATGAAGTAGTATATTTAAGAGGAATATGAAGTATTATGTTTAAGAGGAATATGAAGTAGAATATTTAAGAGGAACATGAAGTAGTATATTTTAAAGGAATATGAAGTAGTATGTTTAAGAGGAATATGAAGTAGTATGTTTAAGAGTAATATGAAGTAGTTTGTTTAAGTGGAATATGAAGTAGTATGTTAAAGAGGAATACGAAGTAGTATGTTTAAGAGGAATATGAAGTAGTATATTTAGGAGGAATATGAAGTAGTATATTTAAGAGTAATATGAAGTAGTATATTTAAGAGGAATATGAAGTAGTATATTTAAGAGGAATATGAAGTAGTATATTTAAGGGGAATATGAAGTAGTATGTTTAAGACCATTATGAAGTAGTAAGTTTAAGAGGAATATGCAGTAGTATATTTAAGAGGAATATGAAGTAGTATATTTAAAAGGAATATGAAGTAATATGTTTAAGAGAAATATGAAGTAGTATGTTTAAGACGAACATGAAGTAGTATGTTTAAGAGTAATATGAAGTAGTATGTTTAAAATTAATATGAAGTAGTATGTTTAAGAGGAATATGAAGTAGTATATTTTAGAGGAATATGAAGTAGTATGTTTAAGAGAAATATGAAGTAGTATGTTTAAGAGGAAAATGAAGTAGTATATTTAAGAGGAATATAAAGTAGTATGTTTAAGAGGAATATGAAGTAGAATATTTAAGAGGAACATGAAGTAGTATATTTAAGAGGAATATGAAGTAGTATATTTAAGAGGAATATGAAGTAGTATATTTAAGAGGAATATGAAGTAGCATATTTAAGGGGAATAGGAAGTAGTATATTTAAGAGGCATATGATGTAGTATATATAGGAGCAATATTAAGTAGTATGTTTAAGACGAAAATGAAGTAGTATGTTTAAGAGGAATATGAAGTAGTATATTTAAGAGGAATATGAAGTAGTATATTTAAGAGGAATACGAAGTAGTATATTTAAGAGGAATATAAAGTAGTATATTTAAGAGGAAAATGAAGTAGTATATTTACGAGGAATATGAAGTAGTACATTTAAGAGGAATATGAAGTATTATGTTTAAGAGGAATATGAAGTAGAATATTTAAGAGGAACATGAAGTAGTATATTTTAAAGGAATATGAAGTAGTATGTTTAAGAGGAATATGAAGTAGTATGTTTAAGAGTAATATGAAGTAGTTTGTTTAAGTGGAATATGAAGTAGTATGTTAAAGAGGAATACGAAGTAGTATGTTTAAGAGGAATATGAAGTAGTATATTTAAGGGGAATATGAATTAGTATATTTAAGATAAATATGAAGTAGTATGTTTAAGAGGAATATGAAGTAGTATGTTTAAGAGGAAAATGAAGTAGTATATTTAAGAGGAATATAAAGTAGTATGTTTAAGAGGAAAATGAAGTAGTATGTTTAAGAGGAATATGAAGTAGTATGTTTAAGTGGAATATGAAGTAGTATGTTTAAGAGGATACGAAGTAGTATGTATAAGAGGAATATGAAGTAGTATATTTAAGAGGAATATGAAGTAATATATTTAAGAAGAATATGAAGAGTAGTACATTTAAGAGGAATATGAAGTAGAATATTTAAGAGGAATATGAAGCAGTATATTTAAGAAGAATATGAAGTAGTATGTTTAAGAGGAATATGAAGTAGTATGTTTAAGAGGAATATGAAGTAGTATGTTTAAGTGGAATATGAAGTAGTATGTTTAAGAGGAATACGAAGTAGTATGTTTAAGAGGAATATGAAGTAGTATGTGCAAAAGGAATATGAAGTAGTATGTTTAAGAGGAATATGAAGTAGTATGTTTAAGAGTAATATGAAGTAGTATATTTAAGAGTAATATGAAGTAGTATGTTTAAGAGAAATATGAAGTAGTATGTTTAAGAGGAATATGAAGTAATATATTTAAGAGGGATATGAAGTAGCATATTTACGAGGAATATGAAGTAGTATATTTAAGAGGAATATGAAGTAGTATATTTAAGAGGAATATGAAGTAGTATATTAGGAGGAATATGAAGTAGTATGTTTAAGAGGAATATGAAGTAGTATATTTAAAAGGAATATGAAGTAGTATGTTTAAGAGGAATATGAAGTAGTATATTTAAAAGGAATATGAAGTAGTATGTTTAAGAGGAATATGAAGTAGTATGTTTAAGACGAATATGAAGTAGTATGTTTAAGAGTAATATGAACTAGTATGTTTAAAAGGAATATGAAGTAGTATGTTTAAGAGGAATATGAAGTAGTATGTTTAAGAGGAATATGAAGTAGTAGGTTTAAGAGGAATATGAAGAAGTATTTTTAAGAGAAATATGAAGTAGTATGTTTAGGAGGAATATGAAGTAGTATATTTTAGAGGAATATGAAGTAGTATGTTTAAGAGAAATATGAAGTAGTATGTTTAAGAGGAATATGAAGTAGTATGTTTAAGAGGAATACGAAGAAGTATTTTTAAGAGAAATATGAAGTAGTATGTTTAGGAGGAATATGAAGTAGTATATTTCACAGGAATATGAAGTAGTATGTTTAAGAGGAATATGAAGTAGTATATTTAGGAGGAATATGAAGTAGTATATTTAAGAGGAATATGAAGTAGTATATTTAAGAGGACTATGAAGTAGTATGTTTAAGACCATTATGAAGTAGTATGTTTAAGAGGAATATGAAATAGTATATATAAGAGGAATATGAGGTAGTATATTTAAGAAGAATATGAAGTAGTATATTTAAGAGGAATATGAAGTAGTATATTTAAGAGGAATATGAAGTAGTTTATTTAAGATGAATATGAAGTAGTATATTTAAGAGGAATATGAAGTAGTATAATTAAGGGGAATATGAAGTAGTATGTTTAAGACCATTATGAAGTAGTAAGTTTAAGAGGAATATGCAGTAGTATATTTAAGAGGAATATGAAGTTGTATATTTAAAAGGAATATGAAGTAATATGTTTAAGAGGAATATGAAGTAGTATGTTTAAGACGAACATGAAGTAGTATGTTTAAGAGTAATATGAAGTAGTATGTTTAAAATGAATATGAAGTAGTATGTTTAAGAGGAATATGAAGTAGTATATTTAAAAGGAATATGAAGTTATATGTTTAAGAGGAATATGAAGTAGTATGTTTAAGACGAACATGAAGTAGTATGTTTAAGAGTAATATGAAGTAGTATGTTTAAAAGGAATATGAAGTAGTATGTTTAAGAGGAATATGAAGTAGTATATTTTAGAGGAATATGAAGTAGTATGTTTAAGAGAAATATGAAGTAGTATGTTTAACAGGAAAATGAAGTAGTATATTTAAGAGGAATATAAAGTAGTATGTTTAAGAGGAAAATGAAGTAGTATGTTTAAGAGGAATATGAAGTAGTATGTTTAAGTAGAATATGAAGTAGTATGTTTAAGAGGATACGAAGTAGTATGTATAAGAGGAATATGAAGTAGTATATTTAAGAGGAATATGAAGTAATATATTTAAGAAGAATATGAAGAGTAGTACATTTAAGAAGAATATGAAGTAGAATATTTAAGAGGAATATGAAGTAGTATATTTAAGAGGAATATGAAGTAGTATGTTTAAGAGGAATATGAAGTAGTATGTTTAAGAGGAATATGAAGTAGTATGTTTAAGTGGAATATGAAGTAGTATGTTTAAGAGGAATACGAAGTAGTATGTTTAAGAGGAATATGAAGTAGTATGTGCAAAAGGAATATGAAGTAGTATGTTTAAGAGGAATATGAAGTAGTATGTTTAAGAGTAATATGAAGTAGTATATTTAAGAGTAATATGAAGTAGTATGTTTAAGAGAAATATGAAGTAGTATGTTTAAGAGGAATATGAAGTAATATATTTAAGAGGGATATGAAGTAGCATATTTACGAGGAATATGAAGTAGTATATTTAAGAAGAATATGAAGTAGTATATTTAAGAGGAATATGAAGTAGTATATTAGGAGTAATATGAAGTAGTATGTTTAAGAGGAATATGAAGTAGTATATTTAAAAGGAATATGAAGTAGTATGTTTAAGAGGAATATGAAGTAGTATATTTAAAAGGAATATGAAGTAGTATGTTTAAGAGGAATATGAAGTAGTTTGTTTAAGTGGAATATGAAGTAGTATGTTAAAGAGGAATACGAAGTAGCATGTTTAAGAGGAATATGAAGTAGTATATTTAGGAGGAATATGAAGTAGTATATTTAAGAGTAATAAGAAGTAGTATATTTAAGAGGAATATGAAGTAGTATATTTAAGAGGAATATGAAGTAGTATATTTAAGAGGAATATGAAGTAGTATATTTAAGGGGAATATGAATTAGTATATTTAAGAGGAATATGAAGTAGTATGTTTAAGAGGAATATGAAGTAGTAGGTTTAAGAGGAATATGAAGAAGTATTTTTAAGAGAAATATGAAGTAGTATGTTTAGGAGGAATATGAAGTAGTATATTTTAGAGGAATATGAAGTAGTATGCTTAAGAGGAATATGAAGTAGTATGTTTAAGAGGAATATGAAGTAATATGTTTAAGAGGAATACGAAGTAGTATGTTTAAGAGGAATATGAAGTAGTATATTTAAGGGGAATATGAATTAGTATATTTAAGATAAATATGAAGTAGTATGTTTAAGAGGAATATGAAGTAGTATGTTTAAGAGGAAAATGAAGTAGTATATTTAAGAGGAATATAAAGTAGTATGTTTAAGAGGAAAATGAAGTAGTATGTTTAAGAGGAATATGAAGTAGTATGTTTAAGTGGAATATGAAGTAGTATGTTTAAGAGGATACGAAGTAGTATGTATAAGAGGAATATGAAGTAGTATATTTAAGAGGAATATGAAGTAATATATTTAAGAAGAATATGAAGAGTAGTACATTTAAGAGGAATATGAAGTAGAATATTTAAGAGGAATATGAAGCAGTATATTTAAGAAGAATATGAAGTAGTATGTTTAAGAGGAATATGAAGTAGTATGTTTAAGAGGAATATGAAGTAGTATGTTTAAGTGGAATATGAAGTAGTATGTTTAAGAGGAATACGAAGTAGTATGTTTAAGAGGAATATGAAGTAGTATGTGCAAAAGGAATATGAAGTAGTATGTTTGAGAGGAATATGAAGTAGTATGTTTAAGAGTAATATGAAGTAGTATATTTAAGAGTAATATGAAGTAGTATGTTTAAGAGAAATATGAAGTAGTATGTTTAAGAGGAATATGAAGTAATATATTTAAGAGGGATATGAAGTAGCATATTTACGAGGAATATGAAGTAGTATATTTAAGAGGAATATGAAGTAATATATTTAAGAGGAATATGAAGTAGTATATTAGGAGGAATATGAAGTAGTATATTTAAGAGTAATAAGAAGTAATATGCTTAAGACCATTATGAAGTAGTATATTTAAAAGGAATATGAAGTAATATGTTTAAGAGGAATATGAAGTAGTATGTTTAAGACGAACATGAAGTAGTATGTTTAAGAGTAATATGAAGTAGTATGTTTAAAAGGAATATGAAGTAGTATGTTTAAGAGGAATATGAAGTAGTATATTTTAGAGGAATATGAAGTAGTATGTTTAAGAGAAATATGAAGTAGTATGTTTAACAGGAAAATGAAGTAGTATATTTAAGAGGAATATAAAGTAGTATGTTTAAGAGGAAAATGAAGTAGTATGTTTAAGAGGAATATGAAGTAGTATGTTTAAGTAGAATATGAAGTAGTATGTTTAAGAGGATACGAAGTAGTATGTATAAGAGGAATATGAAGCAGTATATTTAAGAGGAATATGAAGTAATATATTTAAGAAGAATATGAAGAGTAGTACATTTAAGAGGAATATGAAGTAGAATATTTAAGAGGAATATGAAGTAGTATATTTAAGAGGAATATGAAGTAGTATGTTTAAGAGGAATATGAAGTAGTATGTTTAAGAGGAATATGAAGTAGTATGTTTAAGTGGAATATGAAGTAGTATGTTTAAGAGGAATACGAAGTAGTATGTTTAAGAGGAATATGAAGTAGTATGTGCAAAAGGAATATGAAGTAGTATGTTTAAGAAGAATATGAAGTAGTATGTTTAAGAGTAATATGAAGTAGTATATTTAAGAGTAATATGAAGTAGTATGTTTAAGAGAAATATGAAGTAGTATGTTTAAGAGGAATATGAAGTAATATATTTAAGAGGGATATGAAGTAGCATATTTACGAGGAATATGAAGTAGTATATTTAAGAAGAATATGAAGTAGTATATTTAAGAGGAATATGAAGTAGTATATTAGGAGTAATATGAAGTAGTATGTTTAAGAGGAATATGAAGTAGTATATTTAAAAGGAATATGAAGTAGTATGTTTAAGAGGAATATGAAGTAGTATATTTAAGGGGAATATGAATTAGTATATTTAAGATAAATATGAAGTAGTATGTTTAAGAGGAATATGAAGTAGTATGTTTAAGAGGAAAATGAAGTAGTATATTTAAGAGGAATATAAAGTAGTATGTTTAAGAGGAATATGAAGTAGTATGTTTAAGAGGAATATGAAGTAGTAGGTTTAAGAGGAATATGAAGAAGTATTTTTAAGAGAAATATGAAGTAGTATGTTTAGGAGGAATATGAAGTAGTATATTTTAGAGGAATATGAAGTAGTATGTTTAAGAGAAATATGAAGTAGTATGTTTACGAGGAATATGAAGTAATATGTTTAAGAGGAATACGAAGTAGTATGTTTAAGAGGAATATGAAGTAGTATTTTTAAGGGGAATATGAATTAGTATATTTAAGATAAATATGAAGTAGTATGTTTAAGAGGAATATGAAGTAGTATGTTTAAGAGGAAAATGAAGTAGTATATTTAAGAGGAATATAAAGTAGTATGTTTAAGAGGAAAATGAAGTAGTATGTTTAAGAGGAATATGAAGTAGTATGTTTAAGTGGAATATGAAGTAGTATGTTTAAGAGGATACGAAGTAGTATGTATAAGAGGAATATGAAGTAGTATATTTAAGAGGAATATGAAGTAATATATTTAAGAAGAATATGAAGAGTAGTACATTTAAGAGGAATATGAAGTAGAATATTTAAGAGGAATATGAAGCAGTATATTTAAGAAGAATATGAAGTAGTATGTTTAAGAGGAATATGAAGTAGTATGTTTAAGAGGAATATGAAGTAGTATGTTTAAGTGGAATATGAAGTAGTATGTTTAAGAGGAATACGAAGTAGTATGTTTAAGAGGAATATGAAGTAGTATGTGCAAAAGGAATATGAAGTAGTATGTTTAAGAGGAATATGAAGTAGTATGTTTAAGAGTAATATGAAGTAGTATATTTAAGAGTAATATGAAGTAGTATGTTTAAGAGAAATATGAAGTAGTATGTTTAAGAGGAATATGAAGTAATATATTTAAGAGGGATATGAAGTAGCATATTTACGAGGAATATGAAGTAGTATATTTAAGAGGAATATGAAGTAGTATATTTAAGAGGAATATGAAGTAGTATATTAGGAGGAATATGAAGTAGTATGTTTAAGAGGAATATGAAGTAGTATATTTAAAAGGAATATGAAGTAGTATGTTTAAGAGGAATATGAAGTAGTATATTTAACAGGAATATAAAGTAGTATGTTTAAGAGGAATATGAAGTAGTATGTTTAAGACGAATATGAAGTAGTATGTTTAAGAGTAATATGAACTAGTATGTTTAAAAGGAATATGAAGTAGTATGTTTAAGAGGAATATGAAGTAGTATGTTTAAGAGGAATATGAAGTAGTAGGTTTAAGAGGAATATGAAGAAGTATTTTTAAGAGAAATATGAAGTAGTATGTTTAGGAGGAATATGAAGTAGTATATTTTAGAGGAATATGAAGTAGTATGTTTAAGAGAAATATGAAGTAGTATGTTTAAGAGGAATATGAAGTAGTATGTTTAAGAGGAATACGAAGAAGTATTTTTAAGAGAAATATGAAGTAGTATGTTTAGGAGGAATATGAAGTAGTATATTTCACAGGAATATGAAGTAGTATGTTTAAGAGGAATATGAAGTAGTATATTTAGGAGGAATATGAAGTAGTATATTTAAGAGGAATATGAAGTAGTATATTTAAGAGGACTATGAAGTAGTATGTTTAAGACCATTATGAAGTAGTATGTTTAAGAGGAATATGAAATAGTATATATAAGAGGAATATGAGGTAGTATATTTAAGAAGAATATGAAGTAGTATATTTAAGAGGAATATGAAGTAGTATATTTAAGAGGAATATGAAGTAGTTTATTTAAGATGAATATGAAGTAGTATATTTAAGAGGAATATGAAGTAGTATAATTAAGGGGAATATGAAGTAGTATGTTTAAGACCATTATGAAGTAGTAAGTTTAAGAGGAATATGCAGTAGTATATTTAAGAGGAATATGAAGTTGTATATTTAAAAGGAATATGAAGTAATATGTTTAAGAGGAATATGAAGTAGTATGTTTAAGACGAACATGAAGTAGTATGTTTAAGAGTAATATGAAGTAGTATGTTTAAAATGAATATGAAGTAGTATGTTTAAGAGGAATATGAAGTAGTATATTTAAAAGGAATATGAAGTTATATGTTTAAGAGGAATATGAAGTAGTATGTTTAAGACGAACATGAAGTAGTATGTTTAAGAGTAATATGAAGTAGTATGTTTAAAAGGAATATGAAGTAGTATGTTTAAGAGGAATATGAAGTAGTATATTTTAGAGGAATATGAAGTAGTATGTTTAAGAGAAATATGAAGTAGTATGTTTAACAGGAAAATGAAGTAGTATATTTAAGAGGAATATAAAGTAGTATGTTTAAGAGGAAAATGAAGTAGTATGTTTAAGAGGAATATGAAGTAGTATGTTTAAGTAGAATATGAAGTAGTATGTTTAAGAGGATACGAAGTAGTATGTATAAGAGGAATATGAAGTAGTATATTTAAGAGGAATATGAAGTAATATATTTAAGAAGAATATGAAGAGTAGTACATTTAAGAAGAATATGAAGTAGAATATTTAAGAGGAATATGAAGTAGTATATTTAAGAGGAATATGAAGTAGTATGTTTAAGAGGAATATGAAGTAGTATGTTTAAGAGGAATATGAAGTAGTATGTTTAAGTGGAATATGAAGTAGTATGTTTAAGAGGAATACGAAGTAGTATGTTTAAGAGGAATATGAAGTAGTATGTGCAAAAGGAATATGAAGTAGTATGTTTAAGAGGAATATGAAGTAGTATGTTTAAGAGTAATATGAAGTAGTATATTTAAGAGTAATATGAAGTAGTATGTTTAAGAGAAATATGAAGTAGTATGTTTAAGAGGAATATGAAGTAATATATTTAAGAGGGATATGAAGTAGCATATTTACGAGGAATATGAAGTAGTATATTTAAGAAGAATATGAAGTAGTATATTTAAGAGGAATATGAAGTAGTATATTAGGAGTAATATGAAGTAGTATGTTTAAGAGGAATATGAAGTAGTATATTTAAAAGGAATATGAAGTAGTATGTTTAAGAGGAATATGAAGTAGTATATTTAAAAGGAATATGAAGTAGTATGTTTAAGAGGAATATGAAGTAGTTTGTTTAAGTGGAATATGAAGTAGTATGTTAAAGAGGAATACGAAGTAGCATGTTTAAGAGGAATATGAAGTAGTATATTTAGGAGGAATATGAAGTAGTATATTTAAGAGTAATAAGAAGTAGTATATTTAAGAGGAATATGAAGTAGTATATTTAAGAGGAATATGAAGTAGTATATTTAAGGGGAATATGAAGTAGTATGCTTAAGACCATTATGAAGTAGTAAGTTTAAGAGGAATATGCAGTAGTATATTTAAGAGGAATATGAAGTAGTATATTTAAAAGGAATATGAAGTAATATGTTTAAGAGGAATATGAAGTAGTATGTTTAAGACGAACATGAAGTAGTATGTTTAAGAGTAATATGAAGTAGTATGTTTAAAAGGAATATGAAGTAGTATGTTTAAGAGGAATATGAAGTAGTATATTTTAGAGGAATATGAAGTAGTATGTTTAAGAGAAATATGAAGTAGTATGTTTAACAGGAAAATGAAGTAGTATATTTAAGAGGAATATAAAGTAGTATGTTTAAGACGAAAATGAAGTAGTATGTTTAAGAGGAATATGAAGTAGTATGTTTAAGTAGAATATGAAGTAGTATGTTTAAGAGGATACGAAGTAGTATGTATAAGAGGAATATGAAGTAGTATATTTAAGAGGAATATGAAGTAATATATTTAAGAAGAATATGAAGAGTAGTACATTTAAGAGGAATATGAAGTAGAATATTTAAGAGGAATATGAAGTAGTATATTTAAGAGGAATATGAAGTAGTATGTTTAAGAGGAATATGAAGTAGTATGTTTAAGAGGAATATGAAGTAGTATGTTTAAGTGGAATATGAAGTAGTATGTTTAAGAGGAATACGAAGTAGTATGTTTAAGAGGAATATGAAGTAGTATGTGCAAAAGGAATATGAAGTAGTATGTTTAAGAGGAATATAAAGTAGTATGTTTAAGAGTAATATGAAGTAGTATATTTAAGAGTAATATGAAGTAGTATGTTTAAGAGAAATATAAAGTAGTATGTTTAAGAGGAATATGAAGTAATATATTTAAGAGGGATATGAAGTAGCATATTTACGAGGAATATGAAGTAGTATATTTAAGAAGAATATGAAGTAGTATATTTAAGAGGAATATGAAGTAGTATATTAGGAGTAATATGAAGTAGTATGTTTAAGAGGAATATGAAGTAGTATATTTAAAAGGAATATGAAGTAGTATGTTTAAGAGGAATATGAAGTAGTATATTTAAAAGGAATATGAAGTAGTATGTTTAAGAGGAATATGAAGTAGTATGTTTAAGACGAATATGAAGTAGTATGTTTAAGAGTAATATGAACTAGTATGTTTAAAAGGAATATGAAGTAGTATGTTTAAGAGGAATATGAAGTAGTATGTTTAAGAGGAATATGAAGTAGTAGGTTTAAGAGGAATATGAAGAAGTATTTTTAAGAGAAATATGAAGTAGTATGTTTAGGAGGAATATGAAGTAGTATATTTTAGAGGAATATGAAGTAGTATGCTTAAGAGAAATATGAAGTAGTATGTTTAAGAGGAATATGAAGTAATATGTTTAAGAGGAATACGAAGTAGTATGTTTAAGAGGAATATGAAGTAGTATATTTAAGGGGAATATGAATTAGTATATTTAAGATAAATATGAAGTAGTATGTTTAAGAGGAATATGAAGTAGTATGTTTAAGAGGAAAATGAAGTAGTATATTTAAGAGGAATATAAAGTAGTATGTTTAAGAGGAAAATGAAGTAGTATGTTTAAGAGGAATATGAAGTAGTATGTTTAAGTGGAATATGAAGTAGTATGTTTAAGAGGATACGAAGTGGTATGTATAAGAGGAATATGAAGTAGTATATTTAAGAGGAATATGAAGTAATATATTTAAGAAGAATATGAAGAGTAGTACATTTAAGAGGAATATGAAGTAGAATATTTAAGAGGAATATGAAGCAGTATATTTAAGAAGAATATGAAGTAGTATGTTTAAGAGGAATATGAAGTAGTATGTTTAAGAGGAATATGAAGTAGTATGTTTAAGTGGAATATGAAGTAGTATGTTTAAGAGGAATACGAAGTAGTATGTTTAAGAGGAATATGAAGTAGTATGTGCAAAAGGAATATGAAGTAGTATGTTTGAGAGGAATATGAAGTAGTATGTTTAAGAGTAATATGAAGTAGTATATTTAAGAGTAATATGAAGTAGTATGTTTAAGAGAAATATGAAGTAGTATGTTTAAGAGGAATATGAAGTAATATATTTAAGAGGGATATGAAGTAGCATATTTACGAGGAATATGAAGTAGTATATTTAAGAGGAATATGAAGTAATATATTTAAGAGGAATATGAAGTAGTATATTAGGAGGAATATGAAGTAGTATGTTTAAGAGGAATATGAAGTAGTATATTTAAAAGGAATATGAAGTAGTATGTTTAAGAGGAATATGAAGTAGTATATTTAAAAGGAATATGAAGTAGTATGTTTAAGAGGAATATGAAGTAGTATGTTTAAGACGAATATGAAGTAGTATGTTTAAGAGTAATATGAACTAGTATGTTTAAAAGGAATATGAAGTAGTATGTTTAAGAGGAATATGAAGTAGTATGTTTAAGAGGAATATGAAGTAGTAGGTTTAAGAGGAATATGAAGAAGTATTTTTAAGAGAAATATGAAGTAGTATGTTTAGGAGGAATATGAAGTAGTATATTTTAGAGGAATATGAAGTAGTATGTTTAAGAGAAATATGAAGTAGTATGTTTAAGAGGAATATGAAGTAGTATGTTTAAGAGGAATACGAAGAAGTATTTTTAAGAGAAATATGAAGTAGTATGTTTAGGAGGAATATGAAGTAGTATATTTCACAGGAATATGAAGTAGTATGTTTAAGAGGAATATGAAGTAGTATATTTAGGAGGAATATGAAGTAGTATATTTAAGAGGAATATGAAGTAGTATATTTAAGAGGACTATGAAGTAGTTTATTTAAGAGGAATATGAAGTAGTTTATTTAAGAGGAATATGAAGTAGTATGTTTAAGACCATTATGAAGTAGTATGTTTAAGAGGAATATGAAATAGTATATATAAGAGGAATATGAAGTAGTATATTTAAGAAGAATATGAAGTAGTATATTTAAGAGGAATATGAAGTAGTATATTTAAGAGGAATATGAAGTAGTTTATTTAAGATGAATATGAAGTAGTATATTTAAGAGGAATATGAAGTAGTATTTTAAGAGGAATATGAAGTAGTATGTTTAAGAGGAATATGAAGTAGTATATTTAAGAGGAATATGAAGTAGTATGTTTAAGAGGAATACGAAGTAGAATGTTTAAGAGGAAAATGAAGTACTATGTTTAAGAGGAATATTAAGTAGTATATTTAAGAGGAATATGAAGTAGTATATTTAGGAGGAATATGAAGTAGTATATTTAAGAGGAATATGCAGTAGTATATTAGGAGGAATATGAAGTAGTATGTTTAAGAGGAATTTGAAGTAGTATGTTAAAGAGGAATATGAAGTAGTATGTTTACGAGTAATATGAAGTAGTATATTTAAGAGTAATATGAAGTAGTATGTTTAAGAGGAATATGAAGTAGTATATTTAAGGAGAATATGAATTAGTATATTTAAGAGAAATATGAAGTAGTATGTTTAAGAGGAATATGAAGTAGTATGTTTAAGAGGAATATGAAGTAGTATGTTTAAAAGGAATATGAAGTAGTATATTTAAGAGGAATATGAAGTAGTATGTTTAAGAGGAATATGAAGTAGTATATTTAAGAGGGATATGAAGTAGTATGTTTAAGAGGAATATGGAGTAGTATGTTTAAAAGGAATACGAAGTAGTATGTTTAAGAGGAATATGAAGTAGTATGTGCAAAAGGAATATGAAGTAGTATGTTTAAGAGGAATATGAAGTAGTATGTTTAAGAGGAATATGAAGTAGTATGTTTAAGTGGAATATGGAGTAGTATGTTTAAAAGGAATACGAAGTAGTATGTTTAAGAGAAATATGAAGTAGTATGTGCAAAAGGAATATGAAGTAGTATGTTTAAGAGGAATATGAAGTAGTATGTTTAAGAGTAATATGAAGTAGTATATTTAAGAGTAATATGAAGTAGTATGTTTAAGAGAAATATGAAGTAGTATGTTTAAGAGGAATATGAAGTAGTATGTTTAAGTGGAATATGGAGTAGTATGTTTAAAAGGAATACGAAGTAGTATGTTTAAGAGGAATATGAAGTAGTATGTGCAAAAGGAATATGAAGTAGTATGTTTAAGTGGAATATGAAGTAGTATGTTTAAGAGGAATATGAAGTAGTATGTTTAAGTGGAATATGGAGTAGTATGTTTAAAAGGAATACGAAGTAGTATGTTTAAGAGAAATATGAAGTAGTATGTGCAAAAGGAATATGAAGTAGTATGTTTAAGAGGAATATGAAGTAGTATGTTTAAGAGTTATATGAAGTAGTATATTTAAGAGTAATATGAAGTAGTATGTTTAAGAGAAATATGAAGTAGTGTGTTTAAGAGGAATATGAAGTAGTATATTTAAGAGGGATATGAAGTAGCATATTTACGAGAAATATGAAGTAGTATGCTTAAGAGGAATATGAAGTAGTATATTTAAAATGAATATGAAGTAGTATATTTAAAAGGAATATGAAGTAATATGTTTAAGAGGAATATGAAGTAGTATGTTTAAGACGAACATGAAGTACTATGTTTAAGAGTAATATGAAGTAGTATGTTTAAAAAGGAATATGAAGTAGTATGTTTAAGAGGAATATGAAGTAGTATATTTTAGAGGAATATGAAGTAGTATGTTTAAGAGAAATATGAAGTAGTATGTTTAAGAGGAAAATGAAGTAATATATTTAAGAGGAAAATAAAGTAGTATGTTTAAGAGGAAAATGAAGTAGTATGTTTAAGAGGAATATGAAGTAGTACGTTTAAGTGGAATATGAAGTAGTATGTTTAAGAGGATACGAAGTAGTATGTATAAGAGGAATATGAAGTAGTATATTTAAGAGGAATATGAAGTAATATATTTAAGAGGAATATGAAGAGCAGTATATTTAAGAGGAATATGAAGTAGAATATTTAAGAGGAATATGAAGTAGTATATTTAAGAGGAATATGAAGTAGTATGTTTAAGAGGAATACGAAGTAGTATGTTTAAGAGGAATATGAAGTAGTATGTGCAAAAGGAATATGAAGTAGTATGTTTAAGAGGAATATGAAGTAGTATGTTTAAGAGTAATATGAAGTAGTATATTTAAGAGTAATATGAAGTAGTATGTTTAAGAGAAATATGAAGTAGTTTGTTTAAGAGGAATATGAAGTAATATATTTAAGAGGGATATGAAGTAGCATATTTACGAGGAATATGAAGTAGTATATTTAAGAGGAATATGAAGTAGTATATTTAAGAGGAATATGAAGTAGTATATTAGGAGGAATATGAAGTAGTATGTTTAAGAGGAATATGAAGTAGTATATTTAAAAGGAATATGAAGTAGTATGTTTAAGAGGAATATGAAGTAGTATATTTCAAAGGAATATGAAGTAGTATGTTTAAGAGGAATATGAAGTAGTATGTTTAAGACGAATATGAAGTAGTATGTTTAAGAGTAATATGAACTAGTATGTTTAAAAGGAATATGAAGTAGTATGTTTAAGAGGAATATGAAGTAGTATGTTTAAGAGGAATATGAAGTAGTAGGTTTAAGAGGAATATGAAGAAGTATTTTTAAGAGAAATATGAAGTAGTATGTTTAGGAGGAATATGAAGTAGTATATTTTAGAGGAATATGAAGTAGTATGTTTAAGAGAAATATGAAGTAGTATGTTTAAGAGGAATATGAAGTAGTATGTTTAAGAGGAATACGAAGTAGTATGTTTAAGAGGAATATGAAGTAGTATATTTAGGAGGAATATGAAGTAGTATATTTAAGAGGAATATGAAGTAGTATATTTAAGAGGAATATGAAGTAGTTTATTTATGAGGAATATGAAGTAGTTTATTTAAGAGGAATATGAAGTAGTATGTTTAAGACCATTATGAAGTAGTATGTTTAAGAGGAATATGAAATAGTATATATAAGAGGAATATGAAGTAGTATATTTAAGAAGAATATGAAGTAGTATATTTAAGAGGAATATGAAGTAGTATATTTAAGAGGAATATGAAGTAGTTTATTTAAGATGAATATGAAGTAGTATATTTAAGAGGAATATGAAGTAGTATTTTAAGAGGAATATGAAGTAGTATGTTTAAAAGGAATATGAAGTAGTATATTTAAGAGGAATAAGAAGTAGTATGTTTAAGAGGAATACGAAGTAGAATGTTTAAGAGGAAAATGAAGTAGTATGTTTAAGAGGAATATGAAGTAGTATATTTAAGAGGAATATGAAGTAGTATATTTAGGAGGAATATGAAGTAGTATATTTAAGAGGAATATGAAGTAGTATATTAGGAGGAATATGAAGTAGTATGTTTAAGAGGAATATGAAGTAGTATGTTAAAGAGGAATATGAAGTAGTATGTTTACGAGTAATATGAAGTAGTATATTTAAGAGTAATATGAAGTAGTATGTTTAAGAGGAATATGAAGTAGTATATTTAAGGAGAATATGAATTAGTATATTTAAGAGAAATATGAAGTAGTATGTTTAAGAGGAATATGAAGTAGTATGTTTAAGAGGAATATGAAGTAGTATGTTTAAAAGGAATGTGAAGTAGTATGTTTAAGAGGAATATGAAGTAGTATGTTTAAGAGTAATATGAAATAGTATATTTAAGAGTAATATGAAGTAGTATGTTTAAGAGAAATATGAAGTAGTATGTTTAAGAGGAATATGAAGTAGTATATTTAAGAGGGATATGAAGTAGCATATTTACGAAGAATATGATGTAGTATATTTAAGAGGAATATGAAGTAGAATAATTAAGAGGAATATGAAGTATTATATTTAAGAGGAATATGAAGTAGTATGTTTAAGAAGAATATGAAGTAGTATGTTTAAGTGGAATATGGAGTAGTATGTTTAAAAGGAATACGAAGTAGTATGTTTAAGAGGAATATGAAATAGTATGTGCAAAAGGAATATTAAGTAGTATGTTTAAGAGGAATATGAAGTAGTATGTTTAAGAGGAATATGAAGTAGTATGTTTAAGTGGAATATGGAGTAGTATGTTTAAAAGGAATACGAAGTAGTATGTTTAAGAGAAATATGAAGTAGTATATGCAAAAGGAATATGAAGTAGTATGTTTAAGAGGAATATGTGCAAAAGTAGTATGTTTAAAAGGAATATGAAGTAGTATGTTTAAGAGGAATATGAAGTAGTATGTTTAAGAGGAATATGAAGTAGTATGTTTAAGAGGAATATGAAGTAGTATGTTTAAGAGAAATATGAAGTAGTATGTTTAGGAGGAATATGAAGTAGTATATTTAAGAGGAATATGAAGTAGTATATTTAAGAGGAATATGAAGTAGTATGTTTAAGAGTAATAGGAAGTAGTATATTTAAGAGTAATATGAAGTAGTATGTTTAAGAGAAATATGAAGTAGTATGTTTAAGAGGAATATGAAGTAGTATATTTAAAGGGAATATGAAGTAGTATGTTTAAGAGGAATATGAAGTAATATGTTTAAGACGAATATGAAGTAGTATGTTTAAGAGTAATATGAAGTAGTATGTTTAAAAGGAATATGAAGTAGTATGTTTAAGAGGAATATGAAGTAATATATTTTAGAGGAATATGAAGTAGTATATTTAAGAGAAATTTGAAGTTGTATGTTTAAGAGGAATATGAAGTAGTAAATTCTAGAGGAATATGAAGTAGTATGTTTAAGAGTAATAGGAAGTAGTATATTTAAGAGTAATATGAAGCAGTATGTTTAAGAGAAATATGAAGTAGTATGTTTAAGAGGAATATGAAGTAGTATATTTAAAAGGAATATGAAGTAGTATGTTTAAGAGGAATATGAAGTAGTATGTTTAAGACGAATATGAAGTAGTATGTTTAAGAGGAATATGAAGTAGCATATTTAAGAGGAATATGAAGTAGTATGTTTAAGAGGAATATGAAGTAGTATGTTTACGAGTAATATGAAGTAGTATATTTAAGAGTTAAATGAAGTAGTATGTTTAAGAGGAATATGAAGTAGTATATTTAAGAGGAATATGAAGTTGTATATTTAACAGGAATATGAAGTAGTATGTTTAAGAGGAATATGAAGTAGTATGTTTAAGAGGAATATGAAGTAGTATATTAGGAGGAATATGAAGTAGTATGTTTAAGAGGAATATGACGTAGTAAATTTAAGAGGAATATGAAGTAGTATGTTTAAGAGGAATATGAAGTAGTATGTTTAAGAGGAATATGAAGTAATATGTTTAAGTGGAATATGAAATAGTATGTTTAAGAGGAATATGAAGTAGTTTATTTAGAAGGAATATGAAGTAGTATATTTAAGAGGAATATGAAGTAGTATATTTAAGAGGAATATGAAGTAGTATATTTAAGAGGAAAATGAAGTAGTATATTTAAGAGGAATATGAAGTAGTATGTTTAAGACCATAATGAAGTAGTATGTTTAAGAGGAATATGAAATAGTATATTTAAGAGGAATATGAAGTAGTATATTTAAGAGGAATATGAAGTAGTATATTTAAGAGGAATATGAAGTAGTATATTTAAGAGGAATATGAAGTAGTATATTTAATGTGAATATGAAGTAGTATATTTAAGAGGAATACGAAGTAGTATGTTTAAGAGGAATATGAAGTAGTATATTTAAGAGGAATATGAAGTAGTATGTTTAAGAGGAATACAAACTAGTATGTTTAAGAGGAATATGAAGTAGTATGTTTAAGAGGAATATGAAGTAGTATGTTTAAGAGGAATATGAAGTAGTATATTTAAGAGGAATATGAAGTAGTATATTTAAGAGGAATATGAAGTAGTATATTTAAGAGGAATATGAAGTAGTATATTTAAGAGGAATATGAAGTAGTATATTTAAGAGGAATATGAAGTAGTATATTTAAGAGGAATATGAAGTAGTATATTTAATGTGAATATGAAGTAGTATATTTAAGAGGAATATGAAGTAGTATGTTTAAGAGGAATACGAAGTAGTATGTTTAAGAGGGAATATGAAGTAGTATATTTAAGAGGAATATGAAGTAGTATGTTTAAGAGGGATACAACTTAGTATGTTTAAGAGGAATATTAAGTAGTATGTTTAAGAGGAATATGAAGTAGTATGTTTAAGAGGAATATGAAGTAGTATATTTAAGAGGAATATGAAGTAGTATATTTAAGAGGAACATGAAGTAGTATATTTAAGAGGAATATGAAGAGTAGTATATTTAGGAGGAATATGAAGTAGTTTATTTAGGAGGAATATGAAGTAGTATATTTAAGAGGAATATGAAGTAGTATATTTAAGAGGAATATGAAGTAGTATGTTTAAGACCATAATGAAGTAGTATGTTTAAGAGGAATATGAAATAGTATATTTAAGAGGAATATGAAGTAGTATATTTAAGAGGAATATGAAGTAGTATATTTAAGAGGAATATGAAGTAGTATATTTAAGAGGAATATGAAGTAGTATATTTAATGTGAATATGAAGTAGTATATTTAAGAGGAATACGAAGTAGTATGTTTAAGAGGAATATGAAGTAGTATATTTAAGAGGAATATGAAGTAGTATGTTTAAGAGGAATACAAACTAGTATATTTAAGAGGAATATGAAGTAGTATATTTAAGAGGAATATGAAGTAGTATATTTAAGAGTAATATGAAGTAGTATATTTAAGAGGAATATGAAGTAGTATATTTAAGAGGAAAATGAAGTAGTATATTTAAGAGGAATATGAAGTAGTATATTTAAGAGGAATATGAAGTAGTATATTTAATGTGAATATGAAGTAGTATATTTAAGAGGAATATGAAGTAGTATGTTTAAGAGGAATACAAACTAGTATGTTTAAGAGGAATATGAAGTAGTATGTTTAAGCGGAATATGAAGTAGTATGTTTAAGAGGAATATGAAGTAGTATATTTAAGAGGAATATGAAGTAGTATATTTAAGACGAATATGAAGTAGTATATTTAAGAGGAATATGAAGAGTAGTATATTTAAGAGGAATATGAAGTAGTTTGTTTAAGAGGAATATGAAATAGAATGTTTAAGAGGAATATGAAGTAGTATATTTAAGAGGAATATGAAGTAGTATATTTAAGAGGAATATGAAGTAGCATATTTAAGAGGAATAGGAAGTAGTATATTTAAGAGGCATATGATGTAGTGTATATAGGAGCAATATTAAGTAGTATGTTTAAGACGAAAATGAAGTAGTATGTTTAAGAGGAATATGAAGTAGTATATTTAAGGGGAATATAAAGTAGTATATTTAAGAGGAATACGAAGTAGTATATTTAAGAGGAATATAAAGTAGTATATTTAAGAGGAAAATAAAGTAGTATATTTGCGAGGAATATGAAGTAGTATATTTAAGAGGAATATGAAGTATTATGTTTAAGAGGAATATGAAGTTGTATGTTTAAGAGGAATATGAAGTAGTATATTTAAGAGGAATATAAAGTAGTATATTTAAGAGGAATACGAAGTAGTATATTTAAGAGGAATATAAAGTAGTATATTTAAGAGGAAAATGAAGTAGTATATTTGCGAGGAATATGAAGTAGTATATTTAAGAGGAATATGAAGAATTATGTTTAAGAGGAATATGAAGTTGTATGTTTAAGAGGAATATGAAGTAGTATGTTTAAGAGGAATATGAAGTAGAATATTTAAGAGGAATATGAAGTAGTATATTTAAGAGGAATATGAAGTAGTATGTTTAAGAGGAATATGAAGTAGTATGTTTAAGAGGAATATGAAGTAGTATGTTTAAGTGGAATATGAAGTAGTATGTTTAAGAGGAATACGAAGTAGTATGTTTAAGAGGAATATGAAGTAGTATATTTAGGAGGAATATGAAGTAGTATATTTAAGAGGAATATGAAGTAGTATATTTAAGAGGAATATGAAGTAGTATATTTAAGAGGAATATGAAGTAGTATATTTAAGGGGAATTCGAAGTAGTATGTTTAAGACCATTACGAAGTAGTAAGTTTAAGAGGAATATGAAGTAGTATGTTTAAGAGAAATATGAAGTAGTATATTTAAAAGGAATATGAAGTAATATGTTTAAGAGGAATATGAAGTAGTATGTTTAAGACGAACATGAAGTAGTATGTTTAAGAGTAATATGAAGTAGTATGTTTAAAAGGAATATGAAGTAGTATGTTTAAGAGGAATATGAAGTACTATATTTTAGAGGAATATGAAGTAGTATGTTTAAGAGATATATGAAGTAGTATGTTTAAGAGGAAAATGAAGTAGTATATTTAAGAGGAATATAAAGTAGTATGTTTAAGATGAAAATGAAGTAGTATGTTTAAGAGGAATATGAAGTAGTATATTTAGGAGGAATATGAAGTAGTATATTTAAGAGGAATATGAAGTAGTATATTTAAGGGGAATATGAAGTAGTATGTTTAAGACCATTATGAAGTAGTAAGTTTAAGAGGAATATGAAGTAGTATATTTAAGAGGAATATGAAGTAGTATATTTAAAAGGAATATGAAGTAATATGTTTAAGAGGAATATGAAGTAGTATGTTTAAGACGAACATGAAGTAGTATGTTTAAGAGTAATATGAAGTAGTATGTTTAAAAGGAATATGAAGTAGTATATTTAAGAGGAATATGAAGTAATATATTTAAGAGGAATATGAAGAGTAGTATATTTAAGAGGTATATGAAGTAGAATATTTAAGAGGAATATGAAGTAGTATATTTAAGAGGAATATGAAGTAGTATGTTTAAGAGGAATATGAAGTAGTATGTTTAAGAGGAATACGAAGTAGTATGTTTAAGTGGAATATGAAGTAGTATGTTTAAGAGGAATACGAAGTAGTATGTTTAAGAGGAATATGAAGTAGTATGTGCAAAAGGAATATGAAGTAGTATGTTTAAGAGGAATATGAAGTAGTATGTTTAAGAGAAATATGAAGTAGTATGTTTAAGAGGAATATGAAGTAATATATTTAAGAGGGATATGAAATAGCATATTTACGAGGAATATGAAGTAATATATTTAAGATGAATATGAAGTAGTATATTTAAGAGGAATATGAAGTAGTTTATTAGGAGGAAGTAGTATGTTTAAGAGGAATATGAAGTAGTATATTTAAAAGGAATATGAAGTAGTATGTTTAAGAGGAATATGAAGTAGTATATTTAAAAGGAATATGAAGTAGTAAGTTTAAGAGGAATATGAAGTAGTATGTTTAAGACGAATATGAAGTAGTATGTTTAAGAGTAATATGAACTAGTATGTTTAAAAGGAATATGAAGTTGTATGTTTAAGAGGAATATGAAGTAGTATGTTTAAGAGGAATATGAAGTAGTAAGTGTAAGAGGAATATGAAATTATATTTTTAAGAGAAATATGAAGTAGTATGTTTAGGAGGAATATGAAGTAGTATATTTTAGAGGAATATGAAGTAGTATGTTTAAGAGAAATATGAAGTAGTATGTTTAAGAGGAATATGAAGTAGTATATTTAAGAGGAATATGAAGTAGTATATTTAAGAGGAATATGAAGTTATATATTTAAGAGGAATATGAAGAGTAGTATATTTAAGAGGAATATGAAGTAGAATATTTAAGAGGAAAAATGAAGTAGTATATTTAAGAGGAATATGAAGTTGTATGTTTAAGAGGAATATGAAGTAGTATGTTTAAGAGGAATATGAAGTAGTATGTTTAAGTGGAATATGAAGTAGTATGTTTAAGAGGAGTACGAAGTAGTATGTTTAAGAGGAATATGAAGTAGTATACGTATATTTAGGAGGAATATGAAGTAGTATATTTAAGAGGAATATGAAGTAGTATATTTAAGAGGAATATGAAGTAGTTTATTTAAGAGGAATATGAAGTAATTTATTTAAGAGGAATATGAAGTAGTATGTTTAAGACAATTATGAAGTAGTATGTTTAAGAGGAATATGAAATAGTATATATAAGAGGAATATGAAGTAGTATATTTAAGAGGAATATGAAGTAGTATATTTAAGAGGAATATGAAGTAGTATATTTAAGAGGAATATGAAGTAGTATATTTAAGATAAATATGAAGGAGTATATTTAAGAGGAATATGAAGTAGTATTTTAAGAGGAATATGAAGTAGTATGTTTAAGAGGAATATGAAGTAGTATATTTAAGAGGAATATAAAGAAGTATGTTTAAGAGGAATACGAAAAAGTATGTTTAAGAGGAAAATGAAGTAGTATGTTTAAGAGGAATATGAAGTAGTATATTTAAGAGGAATATGAAGTAGTATATTTAAGAGGAATATGAAGTAGTATATTTAAGACGAATACGAAGTAGTATGTTTAAGAGGAATATGACGTAGTATGTGCAAAAGGAATATGAAGTAGTATGTTTAAGAGGAATATGAAGTAGTATGTTTAAGAGAAATATGAAGTAGTATGTTTAAGAGGAATATGAAGTAATATATTTAAGAGGGATATGAAATAGCATATTTACGAGGAATATGAAGTAATATATTTAAGATGAATATGAAGTAGTATATTTAAGAGGAATATGAAGAGTAGTATATTTAAGAGGTATATGAAGTAGAATATTTAAGAGGAATATGAAGTAGTATATTTAAGAGGAATATGAAGTAGTATGTTTAAGAGGAATATGAAGTAGTATGTTTAAGAGGAATACGAAGTAGTATGTTTAAGTGGAATATGAAGTAGTGTGTTTAAGAGGAATACGAAGTAGTATGTTTAAGAGGAATATGAAGTAGTATGTGCAAAAGGAATATGAAGTAGTATGTTTAAGAGGAATATGAAGTAGTATGTTTAAGAGAAATATGAAGTAGTATGTTTAAGAGGAATATGAAGTAATATATTTAAGAGGGATATGAAATAGCATATTTACGAGGAATATGAAGTAATATATTTAAGATGAATATGAAGTAGTATATTTAAGAGGAATATGAAGTAGTTTATTAGGAGGAAGTAGTATGTTTAAGAGGAATATGAAGTAGTATATTTAAAAGGAATATGAAGTAGTATGTTTAAGAGGAATATGAAGTAGTATATTTAAAAGGAATATGAAGTAGTATGTTTAAGAGGAATATGAAGTAGTATGTTTAAGACGAATATGAAGTAGTATGTTTAAGAGTAATATGAACTAGTATGTTTAAAAGGAATATGAAGTTGTATGTTTAAGAGGAATATGAAGTAGTATGTTTAAGAGGAATATGAAGTAGTAAGTGTAAGAGGAATATGAAATTATATTTTTAAGAGAAATATGAAGTAGTATGTTTAGGAGGAATATGAAGTAGTATATTTTAGAGGAATATGAAGTAGTATGTTTAAGAGAAATATGAAGTAGTATGTTTAAGAGGAATATGAAGTAGTATATTTAAGAGGAATATGAAGTAGTATATTTAAGAGGAATATGAAGTTATATATTTAAGAGGAATATGAAGAGTAGTATATTTAAGAGGAATATGAAGTAGAATATTTAAGAGGAAAAATGAAGTAGTATATTTAAGAGGAATATGAAGTTGTATGTTTAAGAGGAATATGAAGTCGTATGTTTAAGAGGAATATGAAGTAGTATGTTTAAGTGGAATATGAAGTAGTATGTTTAAGAGGAGTACGAAGTAGTATGTTTAAGAGGAATATGAAGTAGTATATTTAGGAGGAATATGAAGTAGTATATTTAAGAGGAATATGAAGTAGTATATTTAAGAGGAATATGAAGTAGTTTATTTAAGAGGAATATGAAGTAGTTTATTTAAGAGGAATATGAAGTAGTATGTTTAAGACCATTATGAAGTAGTATGTTTAAGAGGAATATGAAATAGTATATATAAGAGGAATATGAAGTAGTATATTTAAGAGGAATATGAAGTAGTATATTTAAGAGGAATATGAAGTAGTATATTTAAGAGGAATATGAAGTAGTATATTTAAGATGAATATGAAGGAGTATATTTAAGAGGAATATGAAGTAGTATTTTAAGAGGAATATGAAGTAGTATGTTTAAGAGGAATATGAAGTAGTATATTTAAGAGGAATATAAAGAAGTATGTTTAAGAGGAATACGAAAAAGTATGTTTAAGAGGAAAATGAAGTAGTATGTTTAAGAGGAATATGAAGTAGTATATTTAAGAGGAATATGAAGTAGTATATTTAAGAGGAATATGAAGTAGTATATTTAAGAGGAATATGAAGTAGTATATTAGGAGGAATATGAAGTAGTATGTTTAAGAGGAATATGAAGTAGTATGTTTAAGAGGAATATGAAGTAGTATGTTTACAAGTAATATGAAGTAGTATATTTAAGAGTAATATGAAGTAGTATGTTTAAGAGGAATATGAAGTAGTATATTTAAGGGGAATATGAATTAGTATATTTAAGAGCAATATGAAGTAGTATGTTCAAGAGGAATATGAAGTAGTATGTTTAAGAGGAATATGAAATAGTATGTTTAAAAGGAATATGAAGTAGTATGTTTAAGAGGAATATGAAGTAGTATTTTTAAGAGTAATATGAAGTAGTATATTTAAGAGTAATATGAAGTAGTATGTTTAAGAGAAATATGAAGTAGTATATTAAAGAGGAATATGAAGTAGTATATTTAAGAGGGATATGAAGTAGCATATTTACGAGGAATATGATGTAGTATATTTAGGAGGAATATGAAGTAGAATAATTAAGAGGAATATGAAGTATTATATTTAAGAGGAATATGAAGTAGTATGTTTAAGAGGAATATAAAGTAGTATATTTAAGAGGAAAATGAAGTAGTATATTTACGAGTAATATGAAGTAATATATTTAAGAGGAATATGAAGTATTATGTTTAAGAGGAATATGAAGTAGTATGTTTAAGAGGAATATGAAGTAGTATGTTTAAGGGGAATATGAAGTAGAATATTTAAGAGGAATATGAAGTAGTATATTTAAGAGGAATATGAAGTAGTATGTTTAAGAGGAATATGAAGTAGTATGTTTAAGAGGAATATGAAGTAGTATGTTTAAGTGGAATATGAAGTAGTATGTTTAAGAGGAATACGAAGTAGTATGTTTAAGAGGAATATGAAGTAGTATATTTAGGAGGAATATGAAGTAGTATATTTAAGAGGAATATGAAGTAGTATATTTAAGGGGAATATGAAGTAGTATATTTAAGAGGAATATGAAGTAGTATATTTAAGGGGAATATGAAGTAGTATGTTTAAGACCATTATGAAGTAGTAAGTTTAAGAGGAATATGATGTAGTATATTTGAGAGGAATATAAAGTAGTATATTTAAAAGGAATATGAAGTAATATGTTTAAGAGGAATATGAAGTAGTATGTTTAAGACGAACATGAAGTGGTATGTTTAAGAGTAATATGAAGTAGTATGTTTAAAAGGAATATGAAGTAGTATGTTTAAGAGGAATATGAAGTAGTATATTTTAGAGGAATATAAAGTAGTATGTTTAAGAGAAATATGAAGTAGTATGTTTAAGAGGAATATGAAGTAGTATGTTTAAGTGGAATATGAAGTAGCATGTTTAAGAGGGTACGAAGTAGTATGTTTAAGAGGAAAATGAAGTAGTATATTTGCGAGGAATATGAAGTAGTATATTTAAGAGGAATATGAAGTATTATGTTTAAGAGGAATATGAAGTTGTATGTTTAAGAGGAATATGAAGTAGTATATTTAAGAGGAATATAAAGTAGTATATTTAAGAGGAATACGAAGAAGTATATTTAAGAGGAATATAAAGTAGTATATTTAAGAGGAAAATGAAGTAGTATATTTGCGAGGAATATGAAGTAGTATATTTAAGAGGAATATGAAGTATTATGTTTAAGAGGAATATGAAGTTGTATGTTTAAGAGGAATATGAAGTAGTATGTTTAAGAGGAATATGAAGTAGAATATTTAAGAGGAATATGAAGTAGTATATTTAAGAGGAATATGAAGTAGTATGTTTAAGAGGAATATGAAGTAGTATGTTTAAGAGGAATATGAAGTAGTATGTTTAAGTGGAATATGAAGTAGTATGTTTAAGAAGAATACGAAGTAGTATGTTTAAGAGGAATATGAAGTAGTATATTTAGGAGGAATATGAAGTAGTATATTTAAGAGAAATATGAAGTAGTATATTTAAGAGGAATATGAAGTAGTATATTTAAGAGGAATATGAAGTAGTATATTTAAGGGGAATATGAAGTAGTATGTTTAAGACCATTATGAAGTAGTAAGTTTAAGAGGAATATGAAGTAGTATATTTAAGAGGAATATGAAGTATTATGTTTAAGAGGAGTATGAAGTTGTATGTTTAAGAGGAATATGAAGTAGTATGTTTAAGAGGAATATGAAGTAGAATATTTAAGAGGAATATGAAGTAGTATATTTAAGAGGAATATGAAGTAGTATGTTTAAGAGTAATATGAAGTAGTATGTTTAAAAGGAATATGAAGTAGTATGTTTAAGAGGAATATGAAGTAGTATATTTTAGAGTAATATGAAGTAGTATGTTTAAGAGAAATATGAAGTAGTATATTAAAGAGGAATATGAAGTAGTATATTTAAGAGGGATATGAAGTAGCATATTTACGAGGAATATGATGTAGTATATTTAAGAGGAATATGAAGTAGAATAATTAAGAGGAATATGAAGTATTATATTTAAGAGGAATATGAAGTAGTATGTTTAAGAGGAATATAAAGTAGTATATTTAAGAGGAAAATGAAGTAGTATATTTACGAGTAATATGAAGTAATATATTTAAGAGGAATATGAAGTATTATGTTTAAGAGGAATATGAAGTAGTATGTTTAAGAGGAATATGAAGTAGTATCTTTAAGAGGAATATGAAGTAGAATATTTAAGAGGAATATGAAGTAGTATATTTAAGAGGAATATGATGTAGTATATTTGAGAGGAATATAAAGTAGTATATTTAAAAGGAATATGAAGTAATATGTTTAAGAGGAATATGAAGTAGTATGTTTAAGACGAACATGAAGTGGTATGTTTAAGAGTAATATGAAGTAGTATGTTTAAAAATAATATGAAGTAGTATGTTTAAGAGGAATATGAAGTAGTATATTTTAGAGGAATATGAAGTAGTATGTTTAAGAGCAATATGAAGTAGTATGTTTAAGAGGAAAATGAAGTAGTATATTTAAGAGGAATATAAAGTAGTATGTTTAAGAGGAAAATGAAGTAGTATGTTTAAGAGGAATATGAAGTAGTATGTTTAAGTGGAATATGAAGTAGTATGTTTAAGAGGATACGAAGAAGTATGCTTAAGAGGAATATGAAGTAGTATATTTAGGAGGAATATGAAGTAATATATTTAAGAGGAATATGAAGAGTAGTATATTTAAGAGGAATATGAAGTAGAATATTTAAGAGGAATATGAACTATTACATTTAAGAGGAATATGAAGTAGTATGTTTAAGAGGAATATAAAGTAGTATGTTTAAGAGGAATACGAAGTAGTATGTTTAAGAGGAATCTGAAGTAGTATGTGCAAAAGGAATATGAAGTAGTATGTTTAAGAGGAATATGAAGTAGTATGTTTAAGAGTAATATGAAGTAGTATATTTAAGAGTAATATGAAGTAGTATGTTTAAGAGAAATATGAAGTAGTATGTTTAAGAGGAATATGAAGTAATATATTTAAGAGGGATATGAAATAGCATATTTACGAGGAATATGAAGTAGTATATTTAAGAGGAATATGAAGTAGTATATTTAAGAGGAATATGAAGTAGTATATTAGGAGGAATATGAAGTAGTATGTTTAAGAGGAATATGAAGTAGTATATTTAAAAGGAATATGAAGTAGTATGTTTAAGAGGAATATGAAGTAGTATATTTAAAAGGAATATGAAGTAGTATGTTTAAGAGGAATATGAAGTAGTATGTTTAAGACGAATATGAAGTAGTATGTTTAAGAGTAATATGAACTAGTATGTTTAAAAGGAATATGAAGTTGTATGTTTAAGAGGAATATGAAGTAGTATGTTTAAGAGGAATATGAAGTAGTAAGTTTAAGAGGAATATGTAATAGTATTTTTAAGAGAAATATGAAGTAGTATGTTTAGGAGGAATATGAAGTAGTATATTTTAGAGGAATATGAAGTAGTATGTTTAAGAGAAATATGAAGTAGTATGTTTAAGAGGAATATGAAGTAGTATATTTAAGAGGAATATGAAGTAGTATATTTAAGAGGAATATGAAGTAATATATTTAAGAGGAATATGAAGAGTAGTATATTTAAGAGGAATATGAAGTAGAATATTTAAGAGGAAAAATGAAGTAGTATATTTAAGAGGAATATGAAGTAGTATGTTTAAGAGGAATATGAAGTAGTATGTTTAAGAGGAATATGAAGTAGTATGTTTAAGTGGAATATGAAGTAGTATGTTTAAGAGGAGTACGAAGTAGTATGTTTAAGAGGAATATGAAGTAGTATATTTAGGAGGAATATGAAGTAGTATATTTAAGAGAAATATGAAGTAGTATATTTAAGAGGAATATGAAGTAGTTTATTTAAGAGGAATATGAAGTAGTTTATTTAAAAGGAATATGAAGTAGTATGTTTAAGACCATTATGAAGTAGTATGTTTAAGAGGAATATGAAATAGTATATATAAGAGGAATATGAAGTAGTATATTTAAGAGGAATATGAAGTAGTATATTTAAGAGGAATATGAAGTAGTATATTTAAGAGGAATATGAAGTAGTATATTTAAGATGAATATGAAGTAGTATATTTAAGAGGAATATGAAGTAGTATTTTAAGAGGAATATGAAGTAGTATGTTTACGAGGAATATGAAGTAGTATATTTAAGAGGAATATGAAGAAGTATGTTTAAGAGGAATACGAAAAATTATGTATAAGAGGAAAATGAAGTAGTATGTTTAAGAGGAATATGAAGTAGTATATTTAAGAGGAATATGAAGTAGTATATTTAAGAGGAATATGAAGTAGTATATTTAAGAGGAATATGAAGTAGTATATTATGAGGAATATGAAGTAGTATGTTTAAGAGGAATATGAAGTAGTATGTTTAAGAGGAATATGAAGTAGTATGTTTACAAGTAATATGAAGTAGTATATTTAAGAGTAATATGAAGTAGTTTGTTTAAGAGGAATATGAAGTAGTATATTTAAGGGGAATATGAATTAGTATATTTAAGAGAAATATGAAGTAGTATGTTTAAGAGGAATATGAAGTAGTATGTTTAAGAGGAATATGAAGTAGTATGTTTAAAAGGAATATGAAGTAGTATGTTTAAGAGGAATATGAAGTAGTATATTTAAGAGGGATATGAAGTAGCATATTTACGAGAAATATGATGTAGTATATTTAAGAGGAATATGAAGTAGAATAATTAAGAGGAATATGAAGTATTATATTAGGAGGAATATGAAGTAGTATGTTTAAGAGGAATATGAAGTAGTATGTTTAAGAGGAATATGAAGTAGTATGTTTACAAGTAATATGAAGTAGTATATTTAAGAGTAATATGAAGTAGTATGTTTAAGAGGAATATGAAGTAGTATATTTAAGAGGGATATGAAGTAGCATATTTACGAGGAATATGATGTAGTATATTTAAGAGGAATATGAAGTAGAATAATTAAGAGGAATATGAAGTATTATATTTAAGAGGAATATGAAGTAGTATGTTTAAGAGGAATAAGAAGTAGTATGTTTAAGACGAATATGAAGTAGTATGTTTAAGAGTAATATGAAGTAGTATGTTTAGGAGGAATATGAAGTAGTATATTTAAGAGGAATATGAAGTAGTATATTTAAGAGGAATACGAAGTAGTATGTTTAAGAGTAATATGAAGTAGTATATTTAAGAATAATATGAAGTAGTATGTTTAAAAGTAATATGAAGTGGTATGTTTTTAGAGGAATATGAAGTAGTTTGTTTAAGAGAAATATGAAGTAGTATGTTTAAGAGGAATATAAAGTAGTATATTTAAGAGGAAAATGAAGTAGTATATTTACGAGGAATATGAAGTAATATATTTAAGAGGAATATGAAGTATTATGTTTAAGAGGAATATGAAGTAGTATGTTTAAGAGGAATATGAAGTAGTATGTTTAAGAGGAATATGAAGTAGAATATTTAAGAGGAATATGAAGTAGTATATTTAAGAGGAATATGAAGTAGTATGTTTAAGAGAAATATGAAGTAGTATGTTTAAGAGGAATATGAAGTAGTATGTTTAAGTGGAATATGAAGTAGTATGTTTAAGAGGAATACGAAGTAGTATGTTTAAGAGGAATATGAAGTAGTATATTTAGGAGGAATATGAAGTAGTATATTTAGGAGGAATATGAAGTAGTATATTTAAGGGGAATATGAATTAGTATATTTAAGAGGAATATGAAGTAGTATATTTAAGGGGAATATGAAGTAGTATGTTTAAGACCATTATGAAGTAGTAAGTTTAAGAGGAATATGATGTAGTATATTTGAGAGGAATATGAAGTAGTATATTTAAAAGGAATATGAAGTAATATGTTTAAGAGGAATATGAAGTAGTATGTTTAAGACGAACATGAAGTAGTATGTTTAAGAGTAATATGAAGTAGTATGTTTAAAAGGGATATGAAGTAGTATGTTTAAGAGGAATATGAAGTAGTATATTTTAGAGGAATATGAAGTAGTATGTTTAAGAGAAATATGAAGTAGTATGTTTAAGAGGAATATGAAGTAGTATGTTTAAGTGGAATATGAAGTAGTATGTTTAAGAGGATACGAAGTAGTATGTTTAAGAGGAATATGAAGTAGTATATTTAAGAGGAATATGAAGTAATATATTTAAGAGGAATATGAAGAGTAGTATATTTAAGAGGAATATGAAGTAGAATATTTAAGAGGAATATGAAGTAGTATATTTAAGAGGAATATGAAGTAGTATGTTTAAGAGGAATATGAAGTAGTATGTTTAAGAGGAATATGAAGTAGTATGTTTAAGTGGAATATGAAGTAGTATGTTTAAGAGGAATACGAAGTAGTATGTTTAAGAGGAATATGAAGTAGTATGTGCAAAAGGAATATGAAGTAGTATGTTTAAGAGGAATATGAAGTAGTATGTTTAAGAGTAATATGAAGTAGTATATTTAAGAGTAATATGAAGTAGTATGTTTAAGAGAAATATGAAGTAGTATGTTTAAGAGGAATATGAAGTAATATATTTAAGAGGGATATGAAGTAGCATATTTACGAGGAATATGAAGTAGTATATTTAGGAGGAATATGAAGTAGTATGTTTAAGAGGAATATGAAGTAGTATGTTTAAGACGAATATGAAGTAGTATGTTTAAGAGTAATATGAACTAGTATGTTTAAAAGGAATATGAAGTAGTATGTTTAAGAGGAATATGAAGTAGTATGTTTAAGAGAAATATGAAGTAGTATGTTTAAGAGGAATATGAAGTAGTATATTTAAGAGGAATATGAAGTAGTATATTTAAGAGGAATATGAAGTAGTATATTTAAGAGGAATATGAAGTAGTATATTTAAGAGGAATATGAAGTAGTATATTTAAGGGGAATATGAAGTAGTATGTTTAAGACCATTATGAAGTAGTAAGTTTAAGAGGAATATGAAGTAGTATATTTGAGAGGAATATGAAGTAGTATATTTAAAAGGAATATGAAGTAGTATGTTTAAGAGTAATATGAAGTAGTAAGTTTAAGAGGAATATGAAATAGTATTTTTAAGAGAAATATGAAGTAGTATGTTTAGGAGGAATATGTAGTATATTTTAGAGGAATATGAAGTAGTATGTTTAAGAGAAATATGAAGTAGTATGTTTAAGAGGAATATGAAGTAGTATATTTAAGAGGAATATAAAGTAGTATATTTAAGAGGAATATGAAGTAATATATTTAAGAGGAATATGAAGAGTAGTATATTTAAGAGGAATATGAAGTAGAATATTTAAGAGGAAAAATGAAGTACTATATTTAAGAGGAATATGATGTAGTATGTTTAAGAGGAATATGAAGTAGTATGTTTAAGAGGAATATGAAGTAGTATGTTTAAGTGGAATATGAAGTAGTATGTTTAAGAGGAATACGAAGTAGTATGCTTAAGAGGAATATGAGGTAGTATATTTAGGAGGAATATGAAGTAGTATATTTAAGAGGAATATGAAGTAGTATATTTAAGAGGAATATGAAGTAGTTTATTTAAGAGGAATATGAAGTTGTTTATTTAAGAGGAATATGAAGTAGTATGTTTAAGACCATTATGAAGTAGTATGTTTAAGAAGAATATGAAATAGTATATATAAGAGGAATATGAAGTAGTATATTTAAGAGGAATATGAAGTAGTATATTTAAGATGAATATGAAGTAGTATATTTAAGAGGAATATGAAGTAGTATATTTAAGATGAATATGAAGTAGTATATTTAAGAGGAATATGAAGTAGTATTTAAAGAGGAATATGAAGTAGTATGTTTAAGAGGAATATGAAGTAGTATATTTAAGAGGAATATGAAGTAGTATGTTTAAGAGGAATACGAAGTAGTATGTTTAAGAGGAAAATGAAGTAGTATGTTTAAGAGGTATATGAAGTAGTATATTTAAGAGGAATATGAAGTAGTATATTTAAGAGGAATATTAAGTAGTATATTTAAGAGGAATATGAAGTAGTATATTAGGAGGAATATGAAGTAGTATGTTTAAGAGGAATATGAAGTAGTATGTTTAAGAGGAATATGAAGTAGTATGTTTATAAGTAATATAAAGTAGTATATTTAAGAGTAATATGATGTAGTTTGTTTAAGAGGAATATGAAGTAGTATATTTAAGGGGAATATGAATTAGTATATTTAAGAGAAATATGAAGTAGTATGTTTACAAGGAATATGAAGTAGTATGTTTAAGAGGAAAATGAAGTAGTATGTTTAAGAGTAATATGAAGTAGTATATTTAAGAGTAATATGAAGTAGTATATTTAAGAGCAATATGAAGTAGTATGTTTAAGAGGAATATGAAGCAGTATATTTAAGAGGGATATGAAGTAGCATATTTACGAGGAATATGATGTTGTATATTTAAGAGGAATATGAAGTAGAATAATTAAGAGGAATATGAAGTATTATATATAAGAGGAATATGAAGTAGTATGTTTAAGAGGAATATGAAGTAGTATGTTTAAGACGAATATGAAGTAGTATGTTTAAGAGTAATATGAAGTAGTATGCTTAGGAGAAATATGAAGTAGTATATTTAAGAGGAATATGAAGTAGTATATTTAAGAGGAATATGAAGTAGTATGTTTAAGAGTAATATGAAGTAATATATTTAAGAATAATATGAAGTAGTATGTTTAAGAGTAATATGAAGTAGTATGTTTAAGAGGAATATGAAGTAGTTTGTTTAAGAGGAATATGAAGTAGTATGTTTAAGAGGAATATGAAGTAGTATGTTTAAGAGGAATATGAAGTAGTATATTTAAGAGGAATGGGAAGTAATATATTTAAGAGGAATATGAAGAGTAGTATATTTAAGAGGAATATGAAGTAGAATATTTAAGAGGAATATGAAGTTGTATATTTAAGAGGAATATGAAGTAGTATGTTTAAGAGGAATATGAAGTAGTATGTTTAAGAGGAATATGAAGTAGTATGTTTAAGTGGAATATGGAGTAGTATGTTTAAGAGGAATACGAAGTAGTATGTTTAAGAGGAATAGGAAGTAGTATGTGCAAAAGTAATATGAAGTAGTATGTTTAAGAGGAATATGAAGTAGTATGTTTAAGAGTAATATGAAGTAGTATAATTAAGAGTAATATGAAGTAGTATGTTTAAGAGAAATATGAAGTAGTGTGTTTAAGAGGAATATGAAGTAGTATATTTAAGAGGGATATGAAGTAGCATATTTACGAGAAATATGAAGTAGTATGTTTAAGAGGAATATGAAGTAGTATATTTAAAAGGAATATGAAGTAGTATGTTTAAGAGGAATATGAAGTAATATGATTAAGACGCATATGAAATAGTATGTTTAAGAGTAATATGAAGTAGTATGTTTAAAAGGAATATGAAGTAGTATGTTTAAGAGAAATATGAAGTAGTATGTTTAAGAGGAATATGAAGTAGTATGTTTAAGAGGAATATGAAGTAGTATGTTTAAGAGAAATGTGAAGTAGTATGTTTAGGAGGAATATGAAGTAGTATATTTAAGAGGAATATGAAGTAGTATATTTAAGAGGAATATGAAGTAGTATGTTTAAGAGTAATAAGAAGTAGTATATTTAAGAGTAATATGAAGTAGTATGTTTAAGAGGAATATGAAGTAGTATGTTTAAGAGGAATATGTAGTAGTATATTTAAAAGGAATATGAAGTAGTATGTTTAAGAGGAATATGAAGTAGTATGTTTAAGACGAATATGAAGTAGTATGTTTAAGAGTAATATGAAGTAGTATGTTTAAAAGGAATATGAAGTAGTATATTTAAGAGGAATATGAAGTAGTATATTTAAGAGGAATATGAAGTAGTATATTTAAGAGGAATATGAAGTAGTATATTTAAGAGGAATATGAAGTAGTATATTTAAGGGGAATATGAAGTAGTATGTTTAAGACCATTATGAAGTAGTAAGTTTAAGAGGAATATGAAGTAGTATATTTGAGAGGAATATGAAGTAGTATATTTAAAAGGAATATGAAGTAGTATGTTTAAGAGGAATATGAAGTAGTAAGTTTAAGAGGAATATGAAATAGTATTTTTAAGAGAAATATGAAGTAGTATGTTTAGGAGGAATATGTAGTATATTTTAGAGGAATATGAAGTAGTATGTTTAAGAGAAATATGAAGTAGTATGTTTAAGAGGAATATGAAGTAGTATATTTAAGAGGAATATAAAGTAGTATATTTAAGAGGAATATGAAGTAATATATTTAAGAGGAATATGAAGAGTAGTATATTTAAGAGGAATATGAAGTAGAATATTTAAGAGGAAAAATGAAGTACTATATTTAAGAGGAATATGATGTAGTATGTTTAAGAGGAATATGAATTAGTAAGTTTAAGAGGAATATGAAGTAGTATGTTTAAGTGGAATATGAAGTAGTATGTTTAAGAGGAATACGAAGTAGTATGCTTAAGAGGAATATGAGGTAGTATATTTAGGAGGAATATGAAGTAGTATATTGAAGAGGAATATGAAGTAGTATATTTAAGAGGAATATGAAGTAGTTTATTTAAGCGGAATATGAAGTTGTTTATTTAAGAGGAATATGAAGTAGTATGTTTAAGACCATTATGAAGTAGTATGTTTAAGAAGAATATGAAATAGTATATATAAGAGGAATATGAAGTAGTATATTTAAGAGGAATATGAAGTAGTATATTTAAGATGAATATGAAGTAGTATATTTAAGAGGAATATGAAGTAGTATATTTAAGATGAATATGAAGTAGTATATTTAAGAGGAATATGAAGTAGTATTTAAAGAGGAATATGAAGTAGTATGTTTAAGAGGAATATGAAGTAGTATATTTAAGAGGAATATGAAGTAGTATGTTTAAGAGGAATACGAAGTAGTATGTTTAAGAGGAAAATGAAGTAGTATGTTTAAGAGGTATATGAAGTAGTATATTTAAGAGGAATATGAAGTAGTATATTTAAGAGGATTATGAAGTAGTATATTTAAGAGGAATATGAAGTAGTATATTAGGAGGAATATGAAGTAGTATGTTTAAGAGGAATATGAAGTAGTATGTTTAAGAGGAATATGAAGTAGTATGTTTATAAGTAATATAAAGTAGTATATTTAAGAGTAATATGATGTAGTTTGTTTAAGAGGAATATGAAGTAGTATATTTAAGGGGAATATGAATTAGTATATTTAAGAGAAATATGAAGTAGTATGTTTAAGAGGAATATGAAGTAGTATGTTTAAGAGGAATATGAAGTAGTATGTTTACAAGGAATATGAAGTAGTATGTTTAAGAGGAAAATGAAGTAGTATGTTTAAGAGTAATATGAAGTAGTATATTTAAGAGTAATATGAAGTAGTATATTTAAGAGAAATATGAAGTAGTATGTTTAAGAGGAATATGAAGCAGTATATTTAAGAGGGATATGAAGTAGCATATTTACGAGGAATATGATGTTGTATATTTAAGAGGAATATGAAGTAGAATAATTAAGAGGAAAATGAAGTATTATATATAAGAGGAATATGAAGTAGTATGTTTAAGAGGAATATGAAGTAGTATGTTTAAGACGAATATGAAGTAGTATGTTTAAGAGTAATATGAAGTAGTATGCTTAGGAGGAATATGAAGTAGTATATTTAAGAGGAATATGAAGTAGTATATTTAAGAGGAATATGAAGTAGTATGTTTAAGAGTAATATGAAGTAATATATTTAAGAATAATATGAAGTAGTATGTTTAAGAGTAATATGAAGTAGTATGTTTAAGAGGAATATGAAGTAGTTTGTTTAAGAGGAATATGAAGTAGTATGTTTAAGAGGAATATGAAGTAGTATGTTTAAGAGGAATATGAAGTGGTATATTTAAGAGGAATGTGAAGTAATATATTTAAGAGGAATATGAAGAGTAGTATATTTAAGAGGAATATGAAGTAGAATATTTAAGAGGAATATGAAGTTGTATATTTAAGAGGAATATGAAGTAGTATGTTTAAGAGGAATATGAAGTAGTATGTTTAAGAGGAATATGAAGTAGTATGTTTAAGTGGAATATGGAGTAGTATGTTTAAGAGGAATACGAAGTAGTATGTTTAAGAGGAATAGGAAGTAGTATGTGCAAAAGTAATATGAAGTAGTATGTTTAAGAGGAATATGAAGTAGTATGTTTAAGAGTAATATGAAGTAGTATAATTAAGAGTAATATGAAGTAGTATGTTTAAGAGAAATATGAAGTAGTGTGTTTAAGAGGAATATGAAGTAGTATATTTAAGAGGGATATGAAGTAGCATATTTACGAGAAATATGAAGTAGTATGTTTAAGAGGAATATGAAGTAGTATATTTAAAAGGAATATGAAGTAGTATGTTTAAGAGAAATATGAAGTAATATGATTAAGACGAATATGAAATACTATGTTTAAGAGTAATATGAAGTAGTATGTTTAAAAGGAATATGAAGTAGTATGTTTAAGAGAAATATGAAGTAGTATGTTTAAGAGGAATATGAAGTAGTATGTTTAAGAGGAATATGAAGTAGTATGTTTAAGAGAAATGTGAAGTAGTATGTTTAGGAGGAATATGAAGTAGTATATTTAAGAGGAATATGAAGTAGTATATTTAAGAGGAATATGAAGTAGTATGTTTAAGAGTAATAAGAAGTAGTATATTTAAGAGTAATATGAAGTAGTATGTTTAAGAGGAATATGAAGTAGTATGTTTAAGAGGAATATGAAGTAGTATATTTAAAAGGAATATGAAGTAGTATGTTTAAGAGGAATATGAAGTAGTATGTTTAAGACGAATATGAAGTAGTATGTTTAAGAGTAATATGAAGTAGTATGTTTAAAAGGAATATGAAGTAGTATGTTTAAGAGGAATATGAAGTAATATATTTTAGAGGAATATGAAGTAGTATATTTAAGAGAAATATGAAGTTGTATGTTTAAGAGGAATATGAAGTAGTATATTTAAGAGGAATATGAAGTAGTATGTTTAAGAGTAATAGGAAGTAGTATATTTAAGAGTAATATGAAGCAGTATGTTTAAGAGAAATATGAAGTAGTATGTTTAAGAGGAATATGAAGTAGTATATTTAAGAGGAATATGAAGTAGTATGTTTAAGAGGAATATGAAGTAGTATGTGTAAGACGAATATGAAGTAGTACGTTTAAGAGTAATATGAAGTAGTATATTGAAAAGGAATATGAGGTAGTATGTTTAAGAGGAATATGAAGTAATATATTTTAGAGGAATATGAAGTAGTATGTTTAAGACGAATATGAAGTAGTATGTTTAAGAGGAATATGAAGTAGTATATTTAAAAGGAATATGAAGTAGTATGTTTAAGAGGAATACGAAGTAGTATGCTTAAGAGGAATATGAAGTAGTATATTTAGGAGGAATATGAAGTAGTATATTTAAGAGGAATATGAAGTAGTATATTTAAGAGGAATATGAAGTAGTATATTTAAGAGGAATATGAAGTAGTTTATTTAAGAGGAATATGAAGTAGTATGTTTAAGACCATTATGAAGTAGTATGTTTAAGAGGAATATGAAATAGTATATTTAAGAGGAATATGAAGTAGTATATTTAAGAGGAATATGAAGTAGTATATTTAAGAGGAATATGAAGTAGTATATTTAAGAGGAATATGAAGTAGTATGTTTAAGAGGAATATGAAGTACTATATTTAAGAGGAATATGAAGTAGTATGTTTAAGAGGAATATGAAGTAGTATGTTTACGAGTAGTATGAAGTAGTATATTTAAGAGTAATACGAAGTAGTATGTTTAAGAGGAATATGAAGTAATATATTTAAGGGGAATATGAATTAGTATATTTAAGAGAAATATGAAGTAGTATGTTTAAGAGGAATATGAAGTAGTATGTTAAAGAGGAATATGAAGTAGTATGTTTAAAAGGAATATGAAGTAGTATGTTTAAGAGGAATATGAAGTAGTATGTTTAAGAGAAATGTGAAGTAGTATGTTTAGGAGGAATATGAAGTAGTATATTTAAGAGGAATATGAAGTAGTATATTTAAGAGGAATATGAAGTAGTATGTTTAAGAGTAATAAGAAGTAGTATATTTAAGAGTAATATGAAGTAGTATGTTTAAGAGGAATATGAAGTAGTATGTTTAAGAGGAATATGAAGTAGTATATTTAAAAGGAATATGAAGTAGTATGTTTAAGAGGAATATGAAGTAGTATGTTTAAGACGAATATGAAGTAGTATGTTTAAGAGTAATATGAAGTAGTATGTTTAAAAGGAATATGAAGTAGTATGTTTAAGAGGAATATGAAGTAATATATTTTAGAGGAATATGAAGTAGTATATTTAAGAGAAATATGAAGTTGTATGTTTAAGAGGAATATGAAGTAGTATATTTAAGAGGAATATGAAGTAGTATGTTTAAGAGTAATAGGAAGTAGTATATTTAAGAGTAATATGAAGCAGTATGTTTAAGAGAAATATGAAGTAGTATGTTTAAGAGGAATATGAAGTAGTATATTTAAAAGGAATATGAAGTAGTATGTTTAAGAGGAATATGAAGTAGTATGTTTAAGACGAATATGAAGTAGTACGTTTAAGAGTAATATGAAGTAGTATATTGAAAAGGAATATGAGGTAGTATGTTTAAGAGGAATATGAAGTAATATATTTTAGAGTAATATGAAGTAGTATGTTTAAAAGGAATATGAAGTAGTATGTTTAAGAGGAATATGAAGTAATATATTTTAGAGGAATATGAAGTAGTATATTTAAGAGAAATATGAAGTTGTATGTTTAAGAGGAATATGAAGTAGTATATTTAAGAGGAATATGAAGTAGTATGTTTAAGAGTAATAGGAAGTAGTATATTTAAGAGTAATATGAAGCAGTATGTTTAAGAGAAATATGAAGTAGTATGTTTAAGAGGAATATGAAGTAGTATATTTAAAAGGAATATGAAGTAGTATGTTTAAGAGGAATATGAAGTAGTATGTTTAAGACGAATATGAAGTAGTACGTTTAAGAGTAATATGAAGTAGTATATTGAAAAGGAATATGAGGTAGTATGTTTAAGAGGAATATGAAGTAATATATTTTAGAGGAATATGAAGTAGTATGTTTAAGAGGAATATGAAGTAGTATGTTTAAGAGGAATATGAAGTAGTATATTTAAAAGGAATATGAAGTAGTATGTTTAAGAGGAATACGAAGTAGTATGCTTAAGAGGAATATGAAGTAGTATATTTAGGAGGAATATGAAGTAGTATATTTAAGAGGAATATGAAGTAGTATATTTAAGAGGAATATGAAGTAGCATATTTAAGAGGAATATGAAGTAGTTTATTTAAGAGGAATATGAAGTAGTATGTTTAAGACCATTATGAAGTAGTATGTTTAAGAGGAATATGAAATAGTATATTTAAGAGGAATATGAAGTAGTATATTTAAGAGGAATATGAAGTAGTATATTTAAGAGGAATATGAAGTAGTATATTTAAGAGGAATATGAAGTAGTATGTTTAAGAGGAATATGAAGTACTATATTTAAGAGGAATATGAAGTAGTATGTTTAAGAGGAATATGAAGTAGTATGTTTACGAGTAGTATGAAGTAGTATATTTAAGAGTAATACGAAGTAGTATGTTTAAGAGGAATATGAAGTAATATATTTAAGGGGAATATGAATTAGTATATTTAAGAGAAATATGAAGTAGTATGTTTAAGAGGAATATGAAGTAGTATGTTAAAGAGGAATATGAAGTAGTATGTTTAAAAGGAATATGAAGTAGTATGTTTAAGAGGAATATGAAGTAGTATGTTTAAGAGAAATGTGAAGTAGTATGTTTAGGAGGAATATGAAGTAGTATATTTAAGAGGAATATGAAGTAGTATATTTAAGAGGAATATGAAGTAGTATGTTTAAGAGTAATAAGAAGTAGTATATTTAAGAGTAATATGAAGTAGTATGTTTAAGAGGAATATGAAGTAGTATGTTTAAGAGGAATATGAAGTAGTATATTTAAAAGGAATATGAAGTAGTATGTTTAAGAGGAATATGAAGTAGTATGTTTAAGACGAATATGAAGTAGTATGTTTAAGAGTAATATGAAGTAGTATGTTTAAAAGGAATATGAAGTAGTATGTTTAAGAGGAATATGAAGTAATATATTTTAGAGGAATATGAAGTAGTATATTTAAGAGAAATATGAAGTTGTATGTTTAAGAGGAATATGAAGTAGTATATTTAAGAGGAATATGAAGTAGTATGTTTAAGAGTAATAGGAAGTAGTATATTTAAGAGTAATATGAAGCAGTATGCTTAAGATAAATATGAAGTAGTATGTTTAAGAGGAATATGAAGTAGTATATTTAAAAGGAATATGAAGTAGTATGTTTAAGAGGAATATGAAGTAGTATGTTTAAGACGAATATGAAGTAGTACGTTTAAGAGTAATATGAAGTAGTATATTGAAAAGGAATATGAGGTAGTATGTTTAAGAGGAATATGAAGTAATATATTTTAGAGGAATATGAAGTAGTATGTTTAAGAGGAATATGAAGTAGTATGTTTAAGAGGCATATGAAGTAGTATATTTAAAAGGAATATGAAGTAGTATGTTTAAGAGGAATACAAAGTAGTATGCTTAAGAGGAATATGAAGTAGTATATTAAGGAGGAATATGAAGTAGTATATTTAAGAGGAATATGAAGTAGTATATTTAAGAGGAATATGAAGTAGTATATTTAAGAGGAATATGAAGTAGTTTATTTAAGAGGAATATGAAGTAGTATGTTTAAGACCATTATGAAGTAGTATGTTTAAGAGGAATATGAAATAGTATATTTAAGAGGAATATGAAGTAGTATATTTAAGAGGAATATGAAGTAGTATATTTAAGAGGAATATGAAGTAGTATATTTAAGAGGAATATGAAGTAGTATGTTTAAGAGGAATATGAAGTACTATATTTAAGAGGAATATGAAGTAGTATGTTTAAGAGGAATATGAAGTAGTATGTTTACGAGTAATATGAAGTAGTATATTTAAGAGGAATATGAAGTAGTATATTTAAGAGGAATATGAAGTAGTATGTTTAAGAGGAATACGAAGTAGTATGTTTAAGAGGAAAATGAAGTAGTATGTTTAAGAGGTAAGTAGTATATTTAAGAGGAATATGAAGTAGTATATTTAAGAGGAATATGAAGTAGTATATTTAAGAGGAATATGAAGTAGTATATTAGGAGGAATATGAAGTAGTATGTTTAAGAGGAATATGAAGTAGTATGTTTAAGAGGAATATGAAGTAGTATGTTTATAAGTAATATAAAGTAGTATATTTAAGAGTAATATGATGTAGTATGTTTAAGAGGAATATGAAGTAGTATATTTAAGGGGAATATGAATTAGTATATTTAAGAGAAATATGAAGTAGTATGTTTAAGAGGAATATGAAGTAGTATGTTTAAGAGGAATATGAAGTAGTATGTTTACAAGGAATATGAAGTAGTATGTTTAAGAGGAAAATGAAGTAGTATGTTTAAGAGTAATATGAAGTAGTATATTTAAGAGTAATATGAAGTAGTATATTTAAGAGAAATATGAAGTAGTATGTTTAAGAGGAATATGAAGCAGTATATTTAAGAGGGATATGAAGTAGCATATTTACGAGGAATATGATGTTGTATATTTAAGAGGAATATGAAGTAGAATAATTAAGAGGAATATGAAGTATTATATATAAGAGGAATATGAAGTAGTATGTTTAAGAGGAATATGAAGTAGTATGTTTAAGACGAATATGAAGTAGTATGTTTAAGAGTAATATGAAGTAGTATGCTTAGGAGGAATATGAAGTAGTATATTTAGGAGGAATATGAAGTAGTATATTTAAGAGGAATATGAAGTAGTATGTTTAAGAGTAATATGAAGTATTATATTTAAGAATAATATGAAGTAGTATGTTTAAGAGTAATATGAAGTAGTATGTTTAAGAGGAATATGAAGTAGTTTGTTTAAGAGGAATATGAAGTAGTATGTTTAAGAGGAATATGAAGTAGTATGTTTAAGAAGAATATGAAGTAGTATATTTAAGAGGAATGTGAAGTAATATATTTAAGAGGAATATGAAGAGTGGTATATTTAAGAGGAATATGAAGTAGAATATTTAAGAGGAATATGAAGTAGTATATTTAAGAGGAATATGAAGTAGTATGTTTAAGAGGAATATGAAGTAGTATGTTTAAGAGGAATATGAAGTAGTATGTTTAAGTGGAATATGGAGTAGTATGTTTAAGAGAAATACGAAGTAGTATGTTTAAGAGGAATATGAAGTAGTATGTGCAAAAGTAATATGAAGTAGTATGTTTAAGAGGAATATGAAGTAGTATGTTTAAGAGTAATATGAAGTAGTATAATTAAGAGTAATATGAAGTAGTATGTTTAAGAGAAATATGAAGTAGTGTGTTTAAGAGGAATATGAAGTAGTATATTTAAGAGGGATATGAAGTAGCATATTTACGAGAAATATGAAGTAGTATGTTTAAGAGGAATATGAAGTAGTATATTTAAAAGGAATATGAAGTAGTATGTTTAAGAGGAATATGAAGTAATATGATTAAGACGAATATGAAATAGTATGTTTAAGAGTAATATGAAGTAGTATGTTTGAAAGGAATATGAAGTAGTATGTTTAAGAGAAATATGAAGTAGTATGTTTAAGAGGAATATGAAGTAGTATGTTTAAGAGGAATATGAAGTAGTATGTTTAATAGAAATGTGAAGTAGTATGTTTAGGAGAAATATGAAGTAGTATATTTAAGAGGAATATGAAGTAGTATATTTAAGAGGAATATGAAGTAGTATGTTTAAGAGTAATAAGAAGTAGTATATTTAAGAGTAATATGAAGTAGTATGTTTAAGAGGAATATGAAGTAGTATGTTTAAGAGGAATATGAAGTAGTATATTTAAAAGGAATATGAAGTAGTATGTTTAAGAGGAATATGAAGTAGTATGTTTAAGACGAATATGAAGTAGTATGTTTAAGAGTAATATGAAGTAGTATGTTTAAAAGGAATATGAAGTAGTATGTTTAAGAGGAATATGAAGTAATATATTTTAGAGGAATATGAAGTAGTATATTTAAGAGAAATATGAAGTTGTATGTTTAAGAGGAATATGAAGTAGTATATTTAAGAGGAATATGAAGTAGTATGTTTAAGAGTAATAGGAAGTAGTATATTTAAGAGTAATATGAAGCAGTATGTTTGAGAGAAATATGAAGTAGTATGTTTAAGAGGAATATGAAGTAGTATATTTAAAAGGAATATGAAGTAGTATGTTTAAGAGGAATATGAAGTAGTATGTTTAAGACGAATATGAAGTAGTACGTTTAAGAGTAATATGAAGTAGTATATTGAAAAGGAATATGAGGTAGTATGTTTAAGAGGAATATGAAGTAATATATTTTAGAGGAATATGAAGTAGTATGTTTAAGAGGAATATGAAGTAGTATGTTTAAGAGGAATATGAAGTAGTATATTTAAAAGGAATATGAAGTAGTATGTTTAAGAGGAATACGAAGTAGTATGCTTAAGAGGAATATGAAGTAGTATATTTAGGAGGAATATGAAGTAGTATATTTAAGAGGAATATGAAGTAGTATATTTAAGAGGAATATGAAGTAGTATATTTAAGAGGACAATGAAGTAGTTTATTTAAGAGGAATATGAAGTAGTATGTTTAAGACCATTATGAAGTAGTATGTTTAAGAGGAATATGAAATAGTATATTTAAGAGGAATATGAAGTAGTATATTTAAGAGGAATATGAAGTAGTATATTTAAGAGGAATATGAAGTAGTATATTTAAGAGGAATATGAAGTAGTATGTTTAAGAGGAATATGAAGTACTATATTTAAGAGGAATATGAAGTAGTATGTTTAAGAGGAATATGAAGTAGTATGTTTACGAGTAATATGAAGTAGTATATTTAAGAGTAATACGAAGTAGTATGTTTAAGAGGAATATGAAGTAATATATTTAAGGGGAATATGAATTAGTATATTTAAGAGAAATATGAAGTAGTATGTTTAAGAGGAATATGAAGTAGTATGTTTAAGAGGAATATGAAGTAGTATGTTTAAAAGGAATATGAAGTAGTATGTTTAAGAGGAATATGAAGTAGTATGTTTAAGAGTCATATGAAGTAGTGTGTTTAAGAGGAATATGAAGTAGTATATTTAAGAGGGATATGAAGTAGTATATTTAAAAGGAATATGAAGTAGTATGTTTAAGAGGAATATGAAGTAATATGATTAAGACGAATATGAAATAGTATGTTTAAGAGTAATATGAAGTAATATGTTTAAGAGAAATATGAAGTAGTATGTTTAAGAGGAATATGAAGTAGTATATTTAAAAGGAATATGAAGTAGTATGTTTAAGAGGAATATGAAGTAGTATGTTTAAGACGAATGTGAAGTAGTATTTTTAAGAGTAATATGAAGTAGTATGTTTAAAAGGAATATGAAGTAGTATGTTTAAGAGGAATATGAAGTAATATATTTTAGAGGAATATGAAGTAGTATGTTTAAGAGAAATATGAAGTTGTATGTTTAAGAGGAATATGAAGTAGTATATTTAAGAGGAATATGAAGTACTATGTTTAAGAGTAATAGGAAGTAGTATATTTAAGAGTAATATGAAGTAGTATGTTTAAGAGAAATATGAAGTAGTATGTTTAAGAGGAATATGAAGTCGTATATTTAAAAGGAATATGAAGTAGTATGTTTAAGACGAATATGAAGTAGTATGTTTAAGAGTAATATGGAGTAGTATGTTTAAAAGGAATATGAAGTAATATGTTTAAGAGGAATATGAAGTAATATATTTTAGAGGAATATGAAGTAGTATGTTTAAGAGGAATATGAAGTAGTATGTTTAAGAGGAATATGAAGTAGTATGTTTAAGTGGAATATGAAGTAGTATGTTTAAGAGGAATACGAAGTAGTATGTTTAAGAGGAATATGAAGTAGTATATTTGGGAGGAATATGAAGTAGTATATTTAAGAGGAATATGAAGTAGTATATTTAAGAGGAATATGAAGTAGTATATTTAAGAGGAATATGAAGTATTTTTTTTAAGAGGAATATGAAGTAGTATGTTTAAGACCATTATGAAGTAGTATGTTTAAGAGGAATATGAAATAGTATATTTAAGAGGAATATGAAGTAGTATATTTAAGAGGAATATGAAGTAGTATATTTAAGAGGAATATGAAGTAGTATATATAAGAGGAATATGAAGTAGTATGTTTAAGAGGAATATGAAGTACTATATTTAAGAGGAATATGAAGTAGTATGTTTAAGAGGAATATGAAGTAGTATGTTTACGAGTAATATGAAGTAGTATATTTAAGAGTAATATGAAGTAGTATGTTTAAGAGGAATATGAAGTAGTATGTTCAAGAGGAATAGGAAGTAGTATGTTTACGAGTAATATGAAGTAGTATATTTAAGAGGGATATGAAGAAGCATGTTTACGAGGAATATGAAATAGTATATTTAAGAGGAATATGAAGTAGTATAATTAAGAGGAATATGAAGTATTATATTTAAGAGGACTATGAAGTAGTATGTTTAAGACGAATATGAAGTAGTATGTTTAAGAGTAATATGAAGTAGTATGCTTAGGAGAAATATGAAGTAGTATATTTAAGAGGAATATGAAGTAGTATATTTAAGAGAAATATGAAGTAGTATGTTTAAGAGTAATATGAAGTAGTATATTTAAGAGTAATATGAAGTAGTATGTTTAAGAGTAATATGAAGTATTTTGTTTAAGAAGAATATGAAGTAGTATGTTTAAGAGGAATATGAAGTAGTATGTTTAAGAGGAATATGAAGTAGTATGTTTAAGAGGAATATGAAGTAGTATATTTAAGAGGAATATGAAGTAGTATATTTAAGAGGAATATGAAGTAATATATTTAAGAGGAATATGAAGAGTAGTATATTTAGGAGGAATATGAAGTAGAATATTTAAGAGGAATATGAAGTAGTATATTTAAGAGGAATATGAAGTAGTATGTTTAAGAGGACTATGAAGTAGTATGTTTAAGAGGAATATGAAGTAGTATGTTTAAGTGGAATATGAAGTAGTATGTTTAAGAGGAATACGAAATAGTATGTTTAAGAGGAATATGAAGTAGTATGTGCAAAAGGAATATGAAGTAGTATGTTTAAGAGGAATATGAAGTAGTATGTTTAAGAGTAATATGAAGTAGTATATTTAAGAGTAATATGAAGTAGTATGTTTAAGAGAAATATGAAGTAGTATGTTTAAGAGGAATATGAAGTAGTATATTTAAGAGGGATATGAAGTAGCATATTTACGAGGAATATGAAGTAGTATATTTAAGAGGATTATGAAGTAGTATATTTAAGAGGAATATGAAGTAGTATATTAGGAGGAATATGAAGTAGTATGTTTCAGAGGAATATGAAGTAATATATTTAAAAGGAATATGAAGTAGTATGTTTAAGAGAAATATGAAGTAGTATGTTTAAGACGAATATGAAGTAGTATGTTTAAGAGTAATATGAAGTAGTATGTTTAAAAGGAATATGAAGTAGAATGTTCAAGAGGAATATGAAGTAGTATGTTTAAGAGGAATATGAAGTAGTATGTTTAAGAGAAATATGAAGTAGTATGTTTAGGAGGAATATGAAGTAGTATATTTAAGAGGAATATGAAGTAGTATATTTAAGAGGAATATGAAGTAGTATGTTTAAAAGTATTAGGAAGTAGTATATTTAAGAGTAATATGAAGTAGTATATTTAAGAGAAATATGAAGTAGTATGTTTAGGAGGAATATGAAGTAGTATATTTAAGAGGAATATGAAGTAGTATATTTAAGAGGAATATGAAGTAATATATTTAAGAGGAATATGAAGAGTAGTATATTTAAGAGGAATATGAAGTAGAATACTTAAGAGGAAAAATGAAGTAGTATATTTAAGAGGAATATGAAGTAGTATGTTTGAGAGGAATATGAAGTAGTATGTTTAAGAGGAATATGAAGTAGTATATTTAAGAGGAATATGAAGTAGTATATTTAAGAGGAATATGAAATAGTATATTTAAGAGGAATATGAAGTAGTTTATTTAAGAGGAATATGAAGTAGTATGTTGAAGACCATTATGAAGTAGTATGTTTAAGAGGAATATGAAATAGTATATATAAGAGGAATATGAATGAGTATATTTAAGAGGAATATAAAGTAGTATATTTAAGATGAATATGAAGTAGTATATTTAAGGGGAATATGAAGTAGTATGTTTAAGAGGAATACGAAGTAGTATGTTTAAGAGGAATATGAAGTAGTATATTTAAGAGGAATATGAAGTAGTATGTTTAAGAGGAATACGAAGTAGTATGTTTAAGAGGAAAATTAAGTAGTATGTTAAAGAGGAATATGAAGTAGTATGTTTAAGAGGAATATGAAGTAGTATATTTAAGATGAATATGAAGTAGTATGTTTAAGAGGAATATGAAGTAGTATGTTTAAGAGGAATATGAAGTAGTATATTTAAGATGAATATGAAGTAGCATGTTTAAGAGGAATATGAAGTAGTATGTTTAAGAGGAATATGAAGTAGTATATTTAAGAGGAATATGAAGTAGTATATTTAAGAGGAATATGAATTAGTATATTTAAGAGGAATAGGAAGTAGTATATTTAAGAGGCATATGATGTAGTATATTTAGGAGGAATATGAAGTAGTATGTTTAAGACGAAAATGAAGTAGTATGTTTAAGAGGAATATGAAGTAGTATATTTAAGAGAAATATGAAGTAGTATATATAAGAGGAATATGAAGTAGTATATTTAAGAGGAATATGAAGTAGTATGTTTAAGAGGAATATGAAGTAGTATGTTTAAGAGGAATATGAAGTAGTATGTTTAAGAGGAATATGAAGTAGTATATTTAAGAGGAATATGAAGTAGTATATTTAAGAGGAATATGAAGTAATATATTTAAGAGGAATATAAAGAGTAGTATATTTTAGAGGAATATGAAGTAGAATATTTAAGAGGAATATGAAGTAGTATATTTAAGAGGAATATGAAATAGTATGTTTAAGAGGAATATGAAGTAGTATGTTTAAGAAGAATATGAAGAAGTATGTTTAAGTGGAATATGAAGCAGTATGTTTAAGAGGAATACGAAGTAGTCTGTTTAAGAGGAATATGAAGTAGTATATTTAGGAGGAATATGAAGTAGTATATTTAAGAGAGAATATGAAGTAGTATATTTAAGACGAATATGAAGTAGTATATTTAAGAGGAATATGAAGTAGTATATTTAAGAGGAATATGAAGTAGTATGTTTGAGACCATTATGAAGTAGTTTGTTTAAGAGGAATATGAAGTAGTATGTTTAAGAGGAATATGAAGTAGTATGTTTAAGAGAAATATGAAGTAGGATGTTTAGGAGGAATATGAAGTAGTATATTTAAGAGGAATATGAAGTAGTATGTTTAAGAGGAATACGAAGTAGTATGTTTAAGAGGAAAATTAAGTAGTATGTTTAAGAGGAATATGAAGTAGTATGTTTAAGAGGAATATGAAGTAGTATATTTAAGATGAATATGAAGTAGTATGTTTAAGAGGAATATGAAGTAGTATGTTTAAGAGGAATATGAAGTAGTATATTTAAGATGAATATGAAGTAGCATGTTTAAGAGGAATATGAAGTAGTATGTTTAAGAGGAATATGAAGTAGTATATTTAAGAGGAATATGAAGTAGTATATTTAAGAGGAATATGAATTAGTATATTTAAGAGGAATAGGAAGTAGTATATTTAAGAGGCATATGATGTAGTATATTTAGGAGGAATATGAAGTAGTATGTTTAAGACGAAAATGAAGTAGTATGTTTATGAGGAATATGAAGTAGTATATTTAAGAGGAATATGAAGTAGTATATATAAGAGGAATATGAAGTAGTATATTTAAGAGGAATATGAAGTAGTATGTTTAAGAGGAATATGAAGTAGTATGTTTAAGAGGAATATGAAGTAGTATGTTTAAGAGGAATATGAAGTAGTATATTTAAGAGGAATATGAAGTAGTATATTTAAGAGGAATATGAAGTAATATATTTAAGAGGAATATAAAGAGTACTATATTTTAGAGGAATATGAAGTAGAATATTTAAGAGGAATATGAAGTAGTATATTTAAGAGGAATATGAAATAGTATGTTTAAGAGGAATATGAAGTAGTATGTTTAAGAGGAATATGAAGAAGTATGTTTAAGTGGAATATGAAGCAGTATGTTTAAGAGGAATACGAAGTAGTCTGTTTAAGAGGAATATGAAGTAGTATATTTAGGAGGAATATGAAGTAGTATATTTAAGAGGAATATGAAGTAGTATATTTAAGACGAATATGAAGTAGTATATTTAAGAGGAATATGAAGTAGTATATTTAAGAGGAATATGAAGTAGTATGTTTAAGACCATTATGAAGTAGTATGTTTAAGAGTAATATGAAGTAGTATGTTTAAAAGGAATATGAAGGAGTATGTTTAAGAGTAATATGAAGTAGTTTGTTTAAGAGGAATATGAAGTAGTATGTTTAAGAGGAATATGAAGTAGTATGTTTAAGAGAAATATGAAGTAGTATGTTTAGGAGGAATATGAAGTAGTATATTTAAGAGGAATATGAAGTAGTATGTTTAAGAGGAATACGAAGTAGTATGTTTAAGAGGAAAATTAAGTAGTACGTTTAAGAGGAATATGAAGTAGTATGTTTAAGAGGAATATGAAGTAGTATATTTAAGATGAATATGAAGTAGTATGTTTAAGAGGAATATGAAGTAGTATGTTTAAGAGGAATATGAAGTAGTATATTTAAGATGAAAATGAAGTAGCATGTTTAAGAGGAATATGATGTAGTATGTTTCAAGAGGAATATGAAGTAGTATATTTAAGAGGAATATGAAGTAGTATATTTAAGAGGAATATGAATTAGTATATTTAAGAGGAATAGGAAGTAGTATATTTAAGAGGCATATGATGTAGTATATTTAGGAGGAATATGAAGTAGTATGTTTAAGACGAAAATGAAGTAGTATGTTTAAGAGGAATATGAAGTAGTATATTTAAGAGGAATATGAAGTAGTATATATAAGAGGAATATGAAGTAGTATATTTAAGAGGAATATAAAGTAGTATATTTAAGAGGAAAATGAAGTAGTATATTTACGAGGAATATGAAGTAGTATATTTAAGAGGAATATGAAGTAGTATGTTTAAGAGGAATATGAAGTAGTATGTTTAAGAGGAATATGAAGTAGTATGTTTAAGAGGAATATGAAGTAGTATAATTAAGAGGAATATGAAGTAGTATATTTAAGAGGAATATGAAGTAATATATTTAAGAGGAATATAAAGAGTAGTATATTTTAGAGGAATATGAAGTAGAATATTTAAGAGGAATATGAAGTTGTATATTTAAGAGGAATATGAAATAGTATGTTTAAGAGGAATATGAAGTAGTATGTTTAAGAAGAATATGAAGAAGTATGTTTAAGTGGAATATGAAGCAGTATGTTTAAGAGGAATACGAAGTAGTCTGTTTAAGAGGAATATGAAGTAGTATATTTAGGAGGAATATGAAGTAGTATATTTAAGAGAAATATGAAGTAGTATATTTAAGACGAATATGAAGTAGTATATTTAAGAGGAATATGAAGTAGTATATTTAAGAGGAATATGAAGTAGTATGTTTAAGACCATTATGAAGTAGTATGTTTAAGAGGAATACGAAGTAGTATGTTTAAGAGGAATATGAAGTAGTATGTTTAAGAGGAATATGAAGTAGTATGTTTTAGATGAATATGAAGTAGTATATTTAAGACAAATATTAAGTAGTATATTTAAGAGGAATATGAAGTAGTATATTTAAGAGGAATATGAAGAGTAGTATATTTAAGAGGAATATGAAGTAGTATATTTAAGAGGAATATGAAGTTATATATTTAAGAGGTATATGAAGTAGTATGTTTAAGAGGATTATGAAGTAGTATGTTTAAGAGGAATATGAAGTAGTATTATATGTTTAATTGGAATATGAAGTAGTATGCTTAAGAGGAATACGAAGTAGTATGTTTAAGAGGAATATGAAGTAGTATATTTAAGAAGAATATGAAGTAGTATGTTTAAGAGGACTATGAAGTAGTATGTTTAAGAGGCATATGATGTAGTATATTTAGCAGGAATATGAAGTAGTATGTTTAAGACGAAAATGAAGTAGTATGTTTAAGAGGAATATGAAGTAGTATATTTAAGAGGAATATGAAGTATTATATATAAGAGGAATATAAAGTAGTATATTTAAGAGGAATATAAAGTAGTATATTTAAGAGGAAAATGAAGTAGTATATTTACGAGGAATATGAAGTAGTATATTTAAGAGGAATATGAAGTAGTATATTTGAGAGGAATATGAAGTAGTATATTTAAGAGGAATATAAAGTAGTATATTTAAGAGGAATATGAAGAAGTATATTAGGAGGAATATGAAGTAGTATGTTTAAGAGGAATATAAAGTAGTATGTTTAAGAGGAATATGAAGTAGTATATTTAAGAGGAATATGAAGTAGTATATTTAAGAGGACTATGAAGTAGTATGTTTAAGAGGAATATGAAGTAGTATGTTTAAGAGGAATATGAAGTAGTATATTTAAAAGGAATATGGAGTAGTATGTTTAAGAGGAATATGAAGTAGTATGTTTAAGACGAATATGAAGTAGTATGTTAAAGAGTAATATGAAGTAGTTTGTTTAAAAGGAATATGACGTAGTATGTTTAAGAGGAATATGAAGTAGTATATATATAAGAGGAATATGAAGTAGTATATTTAAGAGGAATATGAAGTAGCATATTTAAGAGGAATATGAAGTAGTATATTTAAGAGGAATATGAAGTAGTATGTTTAAGAGGAATATGAAGTAGTATATTTAAGAATAATATGAAGTAGTATATTTAGGAGGAATATGAAGTAGTATATTTAAGAGGAATATGAAGTAGTATATTTAAGAGGAATATGAAGTAGTATATTTAAGAGAAATATGAAGTAGTATATTTAAGAGGACTATGAAGTAGTATGTTTAAGAGGAATATGAAGTAGTATGTTTAAGAGGAATATGAAGTAGTATGTTTAAGAGGAATATGAAGTAGTATGTTTAAGATGAATATGAAGTAGTATGTTTAAAAGGAATATGAAGTAGTATGTTTAAGAGAAATATGAAGTAGTATGTTTAAGAGTAATATGAAGTAGTATATTTAAGAGTAATATGAAGTAGTATGTTTAAGAGAAATATGAAGTAGTATGTTTAAGAGGATCATGAAGTAGTATATTTAAGAGGGATATGAAGTAGCATATTTACGAGAAATATGAAGTAGTATATATAATACGAATATGAAGTAGTATATTTAAGAGGAATATGAAGTATTATATTTAAGAGGAATATGAAGTAGTATATTTAAAAGGAATATGGAGTAGTATGTTTAAGAGGAATATGAAGTAGTATGTTTAAGACGAATATGAAGTAGTATGTTAAAGAGTAATATGAAGTAGTTTGTTTAAAAGGAATATGACGTAGTATGTTTAAGAGGAATATGAAGTAGTATATTTAAGAGGAATATGAAGTAGTATGTTTTAGATGAATATGAAGTAGTATATTTAAGACAAATATGAAGTAGTATATTTAAGAGGAATATGAAGTAGTATATTTAAGAGGAATATGAAGAGTAGTATATTTAAGAGGAATATGAAGTAGTATATTTAAGAGGAATATGAAGTTATATATTTAAGAGGTATATGAAGTAGTATGTTTAAGAGGATTATGAAGTAGTATGTTTAAGAGGAATATGAAGTAGTATTATATGTTTAATTGGAATATGAAGTAGTATGTTTAAGAGGAATACGAAGTAGTATGTTTAAGAGGAATATGAAGTAGTATATTTAAGAAGAATATGAAGTAGTATGTTTAAGAGGACTATGAAGTAGTATGTTTAAGAGGAATATGAAGTAGTATATTTAAGAGGAATATGAAGTAGTATATTTAAGAGGAATATGAAGTAGCATATTTAAGAGGAATATGAAGTAGTATATTTAAGAGGAATATGAAGTAGTATATTTAAGAGGAATATGAAGTAGTATATTAGGAGGAATATGAAGTAGTATGTTTAAGAGGAATATGAAGTAGTATGTTTAAGAGGAATATGAAGTAGTATATTTAAGAGGAATATGAAGTTGTATATATAAGAGGAATATGAAGTAGTATATTTAAGAGGAATATGAAGTAGTATATTTAAGAGGAATATGAAGTAGTATATTTAAGAGGACTATGAAGTAGTATGTTTAAGAGGGATATGAAGTAGTATGTTTAAGAGGAATATGAAGTAGTATATTTAAAAGGAATATGGAGTAGTATGTTTAAGAGGAATATGAAGTAGTATGTTTAAGACGAATATGAAGTAGTATGTTAAAGAGTAATATGAAGTAGTTTGTTTAAAAGGAATATGACGTAGTATGTTTAAGAGGAATATGAAGTAGTATATATATAAGAGGAATATGAAGTAGTATATTTAAGAGGGATATGAAGTAGCATATTTAAGAGGAATATGAAGTAGTATATTTAAGAGGAATATGAAGTAGTATGTTTAAGAGGAATATGAAGTAGTGTATTTAAGAATAATATGAAGTAGTATATTTTGGAGGAATATGAAGTAGTATATTTAAGAGGAATATGAAGTAGTATATTTAAGAGGAATATGAAGTAGTATATTTAAGAGGAATATGAAGTAGTATATTTAAGAGGACTATGAAGTAGTATGTTTAAGAGGAATATGAAGTAGTATGTTTAAGAGGAATATGAAGTAGTATGTTTAAGAGGAATATGAAGTAGTATGTTTAAGATGAATATGAAGTAGTATGTTTAAAAGGAATATGAAGTAGTATGTTTAAGAGAAATATGAAGTAGTATGTTTAAGAGTAATATGAAGTAGTATATTTAAGAGTAATATGAAGTAGTATGTTTAAGAGAAATATGAAGTAGTATGTTTAAGAGGATCATGAAGTAGTATATTTAAGAGGGATATGAAGTAGCATATTTACGAGAAATATGAAGTAGTATATATAAGACGAATATGAAGTAGTATATTTAAGAGGAATATGAAGTATTATATTTAAGAGGAATATGAAGTAGTATATTTAAAAGGAATATGGAGTAGTATGTTTAAGAGGAATATGAAGTAGTATGTTTAAGACGAATATGAAGTAGTATGTTAAAGAGTAATATGAAGTAGTTTGTTTAAAAGTAATATGACGTAGTATGTTTAAGAGGAATATGAAGTAGTATATTTAAGAGGAATATGAAGTAGTATATTTAAGAGGAATATGAAGTAGTATGTTTAAGAGTAATATGAAGTAGTATATTTAAGAGTAATATGAAGTAGTATGTTTAAGAGAAATATGAAGTAGTATGTTTCAGAGGTATATGAAGTAGTATATTTAAAAGGAATATGAAGTAGTATGTTTAAGATGAATATGAAGTAGTATGTTTAAGACGAATATGAAGTAGTATGTTTAAGAGTAATATGAAGTAGTATGTTTAAAAGGAATATGAAGGAGTATGTTTAAGAGGAATATGAAGTAGTTTGTTTAAGAGGAATATGATGTAGTATGTTTAAGAGGAATATGAAGTAGTATGTTTAAGATAAATATGAATTAGTATGTTTAGGAGGAATATGAAGTAGTATATTTAAGAGGAATATGAAGTAGAATGTTTAAGAGAAATATGAAGTAGTATGTTTAAGAGGAATATGAAGTAGTATATTTAAGAGGAATATGAAGTAGTATATTTAAGAGGAATATGAAGTAATATATTTAAGAGGAATATGAAGAGTAGTATATTTAAGAGGAATATGAAGTAGAATATTTCAGAGGAATATGAAGTAGTATATTTAAGAGGAATATGAAGTAGTATGTTTAATAGGAATATGAAGTAGTATGTTTTAGAGGAATATGAAGTAGTATGTTTAAGTGGAATATGAAGTAGTATGTTTAAGAGGAATACGAAGTAGTATGTTTAAGAGGAATATGAAGTAGTATATTTAGGAGGAATATGAAGTAGTATATTTAAGAGGAATATGAAGTAGTATATTTAAGAGGAATATGAAGTAGTATATTTAAGAGGAATATGAAGTAGTATATTTAAGAGGAATATGAAGTAGTATATTTAAGAGGAATATGAAGTAGTATATTTTAGAGGAATATGAAGTAGTATATTTAAGAGGAATATGAAGTAGTATATTAGGAGGAATATGAAGTAGTATGCTTAAGAGGAATATGAAGTAGTATGTTTAAGAGGAATATGAAGTAGTATATTTACGAGGAATATGAAGTAGTATATATATAAGAGGAATATGAAGTAGTATATTTAAGAGGAATATGAAGTAGCATATTTAAGAGGAATATGAAGTAGTATATTTAAGACGAATATGAAGTAGTTTGTTTAAGAGGAATATGAAGTAGTATATTTAAGAATAATATGAAGTAGTATGTTTAAGAGTAATATGAAGTAGTATGTTTAAGACGAATATGATGTAGTATGTTTAAGAGGAATATGAAGTAGTATGTTTAAGAGGAATATGAAGTAGTATGTTTAAGAGGAATATGAAGTAGTATATTTAAGAGGAATATGAAGTAGTATATTTAAGAGGAATATGAAGTATTATATTTAAGAGGAATATGAAGAGTAGTATATTTAAGAGGAATATGAAGTAGAATATTTAAGAGGAATATGAAGGAGTATATTTAAGAGGAATATGAAGTAGTATGTTTAAGAGGAATATGAAGTAGTATGTTTAAGAGGAATATGAAGTAGTATGTTTAAGTGAAATATGGAGTAGTATGTTTAAGAGGAATACGAAGTAGTATGTTTAAGAGGAATATGAAGTAGTATGTGCAAAAGGAATATGAAGTAGTATGTTTAAGAGGAATATGAAGTAGTATGTTTAAGAGTAATATGAAGTAGTATATTTAAGAGTAATATGAAGTTGTATGTTTAAGAGAAATATGAAGTAGTGTGTTTAAGAGGAATATGAAGTAGTATATTTAAGAGGGATATGAAGTAGCATATTTACGAGGAATATGAAGTAGTATGTTTCGGAGGAATATGAAGTAGTATATATAAAGGAATATGAAGTAGTATGTTTAAGAGGAATATGAAGTAATATGATTAAGACGAATATGAAGTAGTATGTTTAAGAGTAATATGAAGTAGTATGTTTAGGAGGAATATGAAGTAGTATATTTAAGAGGAATATGAAGTAATATGATTAAGACGAATATGAAGTAGTATATTTAAGAGGAATATGAAGTAGTATATTAGGAGGAATATGAAGTAGTATGCTTAAGAGGAATATGAAGTAGTATGTTTAAGAGGAATATGAAGTAGTATATTTACGAGGAATATGAAGTAGTATATATATAAGAGGAATATGAAGTAGTATATTTAAGAGGAATATGAAGTAGCATATTTAAGAGGAATATGAAGTAGTATATTTAAGACGAATATGAAGTAGTATGTTTAAGAGTAATATGAAGTAGTATATTTAAGAATAATATGAAGTAGTATGTGTAAGAGTAATATGAAGTAGTATGTTTAAGACGAATATGATGTAGTATGTTTAAGAGGAATATGAAGTAGTATGTTTAAGAGGAATATGAAGTAGTATGTTTAAGAGGAATATGAAGTAGTATATTTAAGAGGAATATGAAGTAGTATATTTAAGAGGAATATGAAGTATTATATTTAAGAGGAATATGAGGAGTAGTATATTTAAGAGGAATATGAAGTAGAATATTTAAGAGGAATATGAAGGAGTATATTTAAGAGGAATATGAAGTAGTATGTTTAAGAGGAATATGAAGTAGTATGTTTAAGAGGAATATGAAGTAGTATGTTTAAGTGAAATATGGAGTAGTATGTTTAAGAGGAATACGAAGTAGTATGTTTAAGAGGAATATGAAGTAGTATGTGCAAAAGGAATATGAAGTAGTATGTTTAAGAGGAATATGAAGTAGTATGTTTAAGAGTAATATGAAGTAGTATATTTAAGGGTAATATGAAGTTGTATGTTTAAGAGAAATATGAAGTAGTGTGTTTAAGAGGAATATGAAGTAGTATATTTAAGAGGGATATGAAGTAGCATATTTACGAGGAATATAAAGTAGTATGTTTAGGAGGAATATGAAGTAGTATATATAAAGGAATATGAAGTAGTATGTTTAAGAGGAATATGAAGTAATATGATTAAGACGAATATGAAGTAGTATGTTTAAGAGTAATATGAAGTAGTATGTTTAGGAGGAATATGAAGTAGTATGTTTAAGAGGAATATGAAGTAATATGATTAAGACGAATATGAAGTAGTATGTTTAGGAGGAATATGAAGTAGTATGTTTAAGAGGAATATGAAGTAGTATGTTTAAGAGGAATATTAAGTAGTATGTTTAAGAGAAATATGAAGTAGTATGTTTAGGAGGAATATGAAGTAATATATTTAAGAGGAATATGAAGTAGTATATTTAAGAGGAATATGAAGTAGTATGTTTAAGAGTAATAGGAAGTAGTATATTTAAGAGTAATATGAAGTAGTATGTTTAAGAGAAATATGAAGTAGTATGTTTAAGAGGAATATGAAGTAGTATATTTAAAAGGAATATGAAGTAGTATGTTTAAGAGGAATATGAAGTAGTATGTTTAAGAGGAATATGAAGTAGTATTATATGTTTAATTGGAATATGAAGTAGTATGTTTAAGAGGAATACGAAGTAGTATGTTTAAGAGGAATATGAAGTAGTATATATAAGAAGAATATGAAGTAGTATGTTTAAGAGGACTATGAAGTAGTATGTTTAAGAGGAATATGAAGTAGTATATTTAAGAGGAATATGAAGTAGTATATTTAAGAGGAATATGAAGTAGCATATTTAAGAGGAATATGAAGTAGTATATTTAAGAGGAATATGAAGTAGTATATTTAAGAGGAATATGAAGTAGTATATTAGGAGGAATATGAAGTAGTATGTTTAAGAGGAATATGAAGTAGTATGTTTAAGAGGAATATGAAGTAGTATATTAAGAGGAATATGAAGTTGTATTTATAAGAGGAATATGAAGTAGTATATTTAAGAGGAATATGAAGTAGTATATTTAAGAGGAATATGAAGTAGTATATTTAAGAGGACTATGAAGTAGTATGTTTAAGAGGAATATGAAGTAGTGTGTTTAAGAGGAATATGAAGTAGTATATTTAAAAGGAATATGGAGTAGTATGTTTAAGAGGAATATAAAGTAGTATGTTTAAGACGAATATGAAGTAGTATGTTTAAGAGTAATATGAAGTAGTTTGTTTAAAAGGAATATGACGTAGTATATTTAAGAATAATATGAAGTAGTATATTTAGGAGGAATATGAAGTAGTATATTTAAGAGGAATATGAAGTAGTATGTTTAAGAGGAATATGAAGTAGTATATTTAAGAATAATATGAAGTAGTATATTTAGGAGGAATATGAAGTAGTATATTTAAGAGGAATATGAAGTAGTATATTTAAGACGAATATGAAGTAGTATATTTAAGAGGAATATGAAGTAGTATATTTAAGAGGACTATGAAGTAGTATGTTTAAGAGGAATATGAAGTAGTATGTTTAAGAGGAATATGAAGTAGTATGTTTAAGAGGAATATGAAGTAGTATGTTTAAGATGAATATGAAGTAGTATGTTTAAAAGGAATTTGAAGTAGTATGTTTAAGAGAAATATGAAGTAGTATGTTTAAGAGTAATATGAAGTAGTATATTTAAGAGTAATATGAAGTAGTATGTTTAGGGGAAATATGAAGTAGTATGTTTAAGAGGATCATGAAGTAGTATATTTAAGAGGGATATGAAGTAGCATATTTACGAGAAATATGAAGTAGTATATATAAGACGAATATGAAGTAGCATATTTACGAGAAATATGAAGTAGTATATTTAAGAGGAATATGAAGTAGTATATTTAAGAGGAATATGAAGTAGTATATTTAAGAGGAATATGAAGTAGTATATTTAAGAGGATTATGAAGTAGTATGTTTAAGAGGAATATGAAGTAGTATATTTAAGAGGAATATGAAGTAGTATGTTTAAGAGGAATATGAAGTAGTATGTTTAAGATGAATATGAAGTAGTATGTTTAAAAGGAATATGAAGTAGTATGTTTAAGAGAAATATGAAGTAGTATGTTTAAGAGTAATATGAAGTAGTATATTTAAGAGTAATATGAAGTAGTATGTTTAAGAGAAATATGAAGTAGTATGTTTAAGAGGATCATGAAGTAGTATATTTAAGAGGGATATGAAGTAGCATATTTACGAGAAATATGAAGTAGTATATATAAGACGAATATGAAGTAGTATATTTAAGAGGAATATGAAGTATTATATTTAAGAGGAATATGAAGTAGTATATTTAAAAGGAATATGGAGTAGTATGTTTAAGAGGAATATGAAGTAGTATATTTAAGAGGAATATGAAGTAGTATGTTTAAGAGGAATATGAAGTAGTATATTTAAGAATAATATGAAGTAGTATGTTTAAGAGTAATATGAAGTAGTATGTTTAAGACGAATATGATGTAGTATGTTTAAGAGGAATATGAAGTAGTATGTTTAAGAGGAATATGAAGTAGTATGTTTAAGAGGAATATGAAGTAGTATATTTAAGAGGAATATGAAGTAGTATATTTAAGAGGAATATGAAGTATTATATTTAAGAGGAATATGAAGAGTAATATATTTAAGAGGAATATGAAGTAGAATATTTAAGAGGAATATGAAGGAGTATATTTAAGAGGAATATGAAGTAGTATGTTGAAGAGGAATATGAAGTAGTATGTTTAAGAGGAATATGAAGTAGTATGTTTAAGTGAAATATGGAGTAGTATGTTTAAGAGGAATACGAAGTAGTATGTTTAAGAGGAATATGAAGTAGTATGTGCAAAAGGAATATGAAGTAGTATGTTTAAGAGGAATATGAAGTAGTATGTTTAAGAGTAATATGAAGTAGTATATTTAAGAGTAATATGAAGTTGTATGTTTAAGAGAAATATGAAGTAGCGTGTTTAAGAGGAATATGAAGTAGTATATTTAAGAGGGATATGAAGTAGCATATTTACGAGGAATATGAAGTAGTATGTTTAGGAGGAATATGAAGTAGTATATATAAAGGAATATGAAGTAGTATGTTTAAGAGGAATATGAAGTAATATGATTAAGACGAATATGAAGTAGTATGTTTAAGAGTAATATGAAGTAGTATGTTTAGGAGGAATATGAAGTAGTATGTTTAAGAGGAATATGAAGTAATATGATTAAGACGAATATGAAGTAGTATGTTTAAGAGGAATATGAAGTAGTATGCTTAAGAGGAATATGAAGTAGTATGTTTAAGAGGAATATTAAGTAGTGTGTTTAAGAGAAATATGAAGTAGTATGTTTAGGAGGAATATGAAGTAATATATTTAAGAGGAATATGAAGTAGTATATTTAAGAGGAATATGAAGTAGTATGTTTAAGAGTAATAGGAAGTAGTATATTTAAGAGTAATATGAAGTAGTATGTTTAAGAGAAATATGAAGTAGTATATTTAAGAGGAATATGAAGTAGTATATTTAAAAGGAATATGAAGTAGTATGTTTAAGAGGAATATGAAGTAGTATGTTTAAGAGGAATATGAAGTAGTATTATATGTTTAATTGGAATATGAAGTAGTATGTTTAAGAGGAATACGAAGTAGTATGTTTAAGAGGAATATGAAGTAGTATATTTAAGAAGAATATGAAGTAGTATGTTTAAGAGGACTATGAAGTAGTATGTTTAAGAGGAATATGAAGTAGTATATTTAAGAGGAATATGAAGTAGTATATTTAAGAGGAATATGAAGTAGCATATTTAAGAGGAATACGAAGTAGTATATTTAAGAGGAATATGAAGTAGTATATTTAAGAGGAATATGAAGTAGTATATTAGGAGGAATATGAAGTAGTATGTTTAAGAGGAATATGAAGTAGTATGTTTAAGAGGAATATGAAGTAGTATATTAAGAGGAATATGAAGTTGTATATATAAGAGGAATATGAAGTAGTATATTTAAGAGGAATATGAAGTAGTATATTTAAGAGGAATATGAAGTAGTATATTTAAGAGGACTATGAAGTAGTATGTTTAAGAGGAATATGAAGTAGTGTGTTTAAGAGGAATATGAAGTAGTATATTTAAAAGGAATATGGAGTAGTATGTTTAAGAGGAATATGAAGTAGTATGTTTAAGACGAACATGAAGTAGTATGTTAAAGAGTAATATGAAGTAGTTTGTTTAAAAGGAATATGACGTAGTATATTTAAGAATAATATGAAGTAGTATATTTAGGAGGAATATGAAGTAGTATATTTAAGAGAAATATGAAGTAGTATGTTTAAGAGGAATATGAAGTAGTATATTTAAGAATAATATGAAGTAGTATATTTAGGAGGAATATGAAGTAGTATATTTAAGAGGAATATGAAGTAGTATATTTAAGAGGAATATGAAGTAGTATATTTAAGAGGAATATGAAGTAGTATATTTAAGAGGACTATGAAGTAGTATGTTTAAGAGGAATATGAAGTAGTATATTTAAGAGGAATATGAAGTAGTATGTTTAAGAGGAATATGAAGTAGTATGTTTAAGATGAATATGAAGTAGTATGTTTAAAAGGAATATGAAGTAGTATGTTTAAGAGAAATATGAAGTAGTATGTTTAAGAGTAATATGAAGTAGTATATTTAAGAGTAATATGAAGTATTATGTTTAGGGGAAATATGAAGTAGTATGTTTAAGAAGATCATGAAGTAGTATATTTAAGAGGGATATGAAGTAGCATATTTACGAAAAATATGAAGTAGTATATATAAGACGAATATGAAGTAGCATATTTACGAGAAATATGAAGTAGTATATTTAAGAGGAATATGAAGTAGTATATTTAAGAGGAATATGAAGTAGTATATTTAAGAGGAATATGAAGTAGTATATTTAAGAGGACTATGAAGTAGTATGTTTAAGAGGAATATGAAGTAGTATATTTAAGAGGAATATGAAGTAGTATGTTTAAGAGGAATATGAAGTAGTATGTTTAAGATGAATATGAAGTAGTATGTTTAAAAGGAATATGAAGTAGTATGTTTAAGACAAATATGAAGTAGTATGTTTAAGAGTAATATGAAGTAGTATATTTAAGAGTAATATGAAGTAGTATGTTTAAGAGAAATATGAAGTAGTATGTTTAAGAGGATCATGAAGTAGTATATTTAAGAGGGATATGAAGTAGCATATTTACGAGAAATATGAAGTAGTATATATAAGACGAATATGAAGTAGTATATTTAAGAGGAATATGAAGTATTATATTTAAGAAGAATATGAAGTAGTATGTTTAAGAGGAATATGAAGTAATATGATTAAGACGAATATGAAGTAGTATGTTTAAGAGTAATATGAAGTAGTATGTTTAGGAGGAATATGAATTAGTATGTTTAAGAGGAATATGAAGTAATATGATTAAGACGAATATGAAGTAGTATGTTTAAGAGGAATATGAAGTAGTATGCTTAAGAGGAATATGAAGTAGTATGTTTAAGAGGAATATTAAGTAGTATGTTTAAGAGAAATATGAAGTAGTATGTTTAGGAGGAATATGAAGTAATATATTTAAGAGGAATATGAAGTAGTATATTTAAGAGGAATATGAAGTAGTATGTTTAAGAGTAATAGGAAGTAGTATATTTAAGAGTAATATGAAGTAGTATGTTTAAGAGAAATATGAAGTAGTATATTTAAGAGGAATATGAAGTAGTATATTTAAAAGGAATATGAAGTAGTATGTTTAAGAGGAATATGAAGTAGTATGTTTAAGAGGAATATGAAGTAGTATTATATGTTTAATTGGAATATGAAGTAGTATGTTTAAGAGGAATACGAAGTAGTATGTTTAAGAGGAATATGAAGTAGTATATTTAAGAAGAATATGAAGTAGTATGTTTAAGAGGACTATGAAGTAGTATGTTTAAGAGGAATATGAAGTAGTATATTTAAGAGGAATATGAAGTAGTATATTTAAGAGGAATATGAAGTAGCATATTTAAGAGGAATACGAAGTAGTATATTTAAGAGGAATATGAAGTAGTATATTTAAGAGGAATATGAAGTAGTATATTAGGAGGAATATGAAGTAGTATGTTTAAGAGGAATATGAAGTAGTATGTTTAAGAGGAATATGAAGTAGTATATTAAGAGGAATATGAAGTTGTATATATAAGAGGAATATGAAGTAGTATATTTAAGAGGAATATGAAGTAGTATATTTAAGAGGAATATGAAGTAGTATATTTAAGAGGACTATGAAGTAGTATGTTTAAGAGGAATATGAAGTAGTGTGTTTAAGAGGAATATGAAGTAGTATATTTAAAAGGAATATGGAGTAGTATGTTTAAGAGGAATATGAAGTAGTATGTTTAAGACGAATATGAAGTAGTATGTTAAAGAGTAATATGAAGTAGTTTGTTTAAAAGGAATATGACGTAGTATATTTAAGAATAATATGAAGTAGTATATTTAGGAGGAATATGAAGTAGTATATTTAAGAGGAATATGAAGTAGTATGTTTAAGAGGAATATGAAGTAGTATATTTAAGAATAATATGAAGTAGTATATTTAGGAGGAATATGAAGTAGTATATTTAAGAGGAATATGAAGTAGTATATTTAAGAGGAATATGAAGTAGTATATTTAAGAGGAATATGAAGTAGTATATTTAAGAGGACTATGAAGTAGTATGTTTAAGAGGAATATGAAGTAGTATGTTTAAAAGGAATATGAAGTAGTATGTTTAAGAGGAATATGAAGTAGTATGTTTAAGATGAATATGAAGTAGTATGTTTAAAAGGAATATGAAGTAGTATGTTTAAGAGAAATATGAAGTAGTATGTTTAATAGTAATATGAAGTAGTATATTTAAGAGTAATATGAAGTAGTATGTTTAGGGGAAATATGAAGTAGTATGTTTAAGAGGATCATGAAGTAGTATATTTAAGAGGGATATGAAGTAGCATATTTACGAGAAATATGAAGTAGTATATATAAGACGAATATGAAGTAGCATATTTACGAGAAATATGAAGTAGTATATTTAAGAGGAATATGAAGTAGTATATTTAAGAGGAATATGAAGTAGTATATTTAAGAGGAATATGAAGTAGTATATTTAAGAGGACTATGAAGTAGTATGTTTAAGAGGAATATGAAGTAGTATATTTAAGAGGAATATGAAGTAGTATGTTTAAGAGGAATATGAAGTAGTATGTTTAAGATGAATATGAAGTAGTATGTTTAAAAGGAATATGAAGTAGTATGTTTAAGAGAAATATGAAGTAGTATGTTTAAGAGTAATATGAAGTAGTATATTTAAGAGTAATATGAAGTAGTATGTTTAAGAGAAATATGAAGTAGTATGTTTAAGAGGATCATGAAGTAGTATATTTAAGAGGGATATGAAGTAGCATATTTACGAGAAATATGAAGTAGTATATATAAGACGAATATGAAGTAGTATATTTAAGAGGAATATGAAGTATTATATTTAAGAGGAATATGAAGTAGTATATTTAAAAGGAATATGGAGTAGTATGTTTAAGAGGAATATGAAGTAGTATGTTTAAGACGAATATGAAGTAGTATGTTAAAGAGTAATATGAAGAAGTTTGTTTAAAAGGAATATGACGTAGTATGTTTAAGAGGAATATGAAGTAGTATATTTAAGAGGAATATGAAGTAGTATATTTAAGAGGAATATGAAGTAGTATGTTTAAGAGTAATATGAAGTAGTATATTTAAGAGTAATATGAAGTAGTATGTTTAAGAGAAATATGAAGTAGTATGTTTCAGAGGTATATGAAGTAGTATATTTAAAAGGAATATGAAGTAGTATGTTTAAGAGGAATATGAAGTAGTATGTTTAAGACGAATATGAAGTAGTATGTTTAAGAGGACTATGAAGTAGTATGTTTAAGAGGAATATGAAGTAGTATGTTTAAAAGGAATATGAAGTAGTATGTTTAAGAGGAATATGAAGTAGTATGTTTAAGATGAATATGAAGTAGTATGTTTAAAAGGAATATGAAGTAGTATGTTTAAGAGAAATATGAAGTAGTATGTTTAATAGTAATATGAAGTAGTATATTTAAGAGTAATATGAAGTAGTATGTTTAGGGGAAATATGAAGTAGTATGTTTAAGAGGATCATGAAGTAGTATATTTAAGAGGGATATGAAGTAGCATATTTACGAGAAATATGAAGTAGTATATATAAGACGAATATGAAGTAGCATATTTACGAGAAATATGAAGTAGTATATTTAAGAGGAATATGAAGTAGTATATTTAAGAGGAATATGAAGTAGTATATTTAAGAGGAATATGAAGTAGTATATTTAAGAGGACTATGAAGTAGTATGTTTAAGAGGAATATGAAGTAGTATATTTAAGAGGAATATGAAGTAGTATGTTTAAGAGGAATATGAAGTAGTATGTTTAAGATGAATATGAAGTAGTATGTTTAAAAGGAATATGAAGTAGTATGTTTAAGAGAAATATGAAGTAGTATGTTTAAGAGTAATATGAAGTAGTATATTTAAGAGTAATATGAAGTAGTATGTTTAAGAGAAATATGAAGTAGTATGTTTAAGAGGATCATGAAGTAGTATATTTAAGAGGGATATGAAGTAGCATATTTACGAGAAATATGAAGTAGTATATATAAGACGAATATGAAGTAGTATATTTAAGAGGAATATGAAGTATTATATTTAAGAGGAATATGAAGTAGTATATTTAAAAGGAATATGGAGTAGTATGTTTAAGAGGAATATGAAGTAGTATGTTTAAGACGAATATGAAGTAGTATGTTAAAGAGTAATATGAAGAAGTTTGTTTAAAAGGAATATGACGTAGTATGTTTAAGAGGAATATGAAGTAGTATATTTAAGAGGAATATGAAGTAGTATATTTAAGAGGAATATGAAGTAGTATGTTTAAGAGTAATATGAAGTAGTATATTTAAGAGTAATATGAAGTAGTATGTTTAAGAGAAATATGAAGTAGTATGTTTCAGAGGTATATGAAGTAGTATATTTAAAAGGAATATGAAGTAGTATGTTTAAGAGGAATATGAAGTAGTATGTTTAAGACGAATATGAAGTAGTATGTTTAAGAGTAATATGAAGTAGTATGTTTAAAAGGAATATGAAGAAGTATGTTTAAGAGGAATATGAAGTAGTTAAGAGGAATATGAAGTAGTATGTTTAAGAGGAATATGAAGTAGTATGTTTAAGAGAAATATGAATTAGTATGTTTAGGAGGAATATGAAGTAGTATATTTAAGAGGAATATGAAGTAGAATGTTTAAGAGAAATATGAAGTAGTATGTTTAAGAGGAATATGAAGTAGTATATTTAAGAGGAATATGAAGTAGTATATTTAAGAGGAATATCAAGTAATATATTTAAGAGGAATATGAAGAGTAGTATATTTAAGAGGAATATGAAGTAGAATATTTCAGAGGAATATGAAGTAGTATATTTAAGAGGAATATGAAGTAGTATGTTTAATAGGAATATAAAGTAGTATGTTTTAGAGGAATATGAAGTAGTATGTTTAAGTGGAATATGAAGTAGTATGTTTAAGAGGAATACGAAGTAGTATGTTTAAGAGGAATATGAAGTAGTATATTTAGGAGGAATATGAAGTAGTATATTTAATAGGAATATGAAGAGGTATATTTAAAAGGAATATGAAGTAGTATATTTAAGAGGAATATGAAGTAGTATGTTTAAGAGGAATATGAAGTAGTATATTTAAGAGGAATATGAAGTAGTATATTTTAGAGGAATATGAAGTAGTATATTTAAGCGGAATATTAAGTAGTATATTAGGAGGAATATGAAGTAGTATGCTTAAGAGGAATATGAAGTAGTATGTTTAAGAGGAATATGAAGTAGTATATTTAAGAGGAATATGAAGTAGTATATATATAAGAGGAATATGAAGTAGTATATTTAAGAGGAATATGAAGTAGCATATTTAAGAGGAATATGAAGTAGTATATTTAAGAGGAATATGAAGTAGTATGTTTAAGAGGAATATGAAGTAGTATATTTAAGAATAATATGAAGTAGTATGTTTAAGAGTAATATGAAGTAGTATGTTTAAGACGAATATGATGTAGTATGTTTAAGAGGAATATGAAGTAGTATGTTTAAGTGGAATATGGAGTAGTATGTTTAAGAGAAATACGAAGTAGTATGTTTAAGAGGAATGTGAAGTAGTATGTGCAAAAGGAATATGAAGTAGTATGTTTAAGAGGAATATGAAGTAGTATGTTTAAGAGTAATATGAAGTAGTATATTTAAGAGTAATATGAAGTTGTATGTTTAAGAGAAATATGAAGTAGTGTGTTTAAGAGGAATATGAAGTAGTATATTTAAGAGGGATATGAAGTAGCATATTTACGAGGAATATGAAGTAGTATGTTTAGGAGGAATATGAAGTAGTATATTTAAAAGGAATATGAAGTAGTATGTTTAAGAAGAATATGAAGTAATATGATTAAGACGAATATGAAGTAGTATGTTTAAGAGTAATATGAAGTAGTATGTTTAGGAGGAATATGAAGTAGTATGTTTAAGAGGAATATGAAGTAATATGATTAAGACGAATATGAAGTAGTATGTTTAAGAGGAATATGAAGTAGTATGTTTAAGAGGAATATGAAGTAGTATGTTTAAGAGGAATATTAAGTAGTATGTTTAAGAGAAATATGAAGTAGTATGTTTAGGAGGAATATAAAGTAATATATTTAAGAGGAATATGAAGTATTATATTTAAGAGGAATATGAAGTAGTATGTTTAAGAGTAATAGGAAGTAGTATGTTTAAGAGTAATATGAAGTAGTATGTTTAAGAGAAATATGAAGTAGTATGTTTAAGAGGAATATGAAGTAGTATATTTAAAAGGAATATGAAGTAGTATGTTTAAGAGGAATATGAAGTAGTATGTTTAAGACGCATATGAAGTAGTATGTTTAAGAGTAATATGAAGTAGTATGTTTAAAAGGAATATGAAGTAGTATGTTTAAGAGGAATATGAAGTAGTATATTTAAGAATAATATGAAGTAGTATGTTTAAGAGTAATATGAAGTAGTATGTTTAAGACGAATATGATGTAGTATGTTTAAGAGGAATATGAAGTAGTATATTTAAGAGGAATATGAAGTATTATATTTAAGAGGAATATGAAGAGTAGTATATTTAAGAGGAATATGAAGTAGTATGTTTAAGAGGAATATGAAGTAGTATGTTTAAGAGGAATATGAAGTAGTATGTTTAAGTGAAATATGGAGTAGTATGTTTAAGAGGAATACGAAGTAGTATGTTTAAGAGGAATATGAAGTAGTATGTGCAAAAGGAATATGAAGTAGTATGTTTAAGAGGAATATGAAGTAGTATGTTTAAGAGTAATATGAAGTAGTATATTTCAGAGTAATATGAAGTTGTATGTTTAAGAGAAATATGAAGTAGTGTGTTTAAGAGGAATATGAAGTAGTATATTTAAGAGGGATATGAAGTAGCATATTTACGAGGAATATGAAGTAGTATGTTTCGGAGGAATATGAAGTAGTATATATAAAGGAATATGAAGTAGTATGTTTAAGAGGAATATGAAGTAATATGATTAAGACGAATATGAAGTAGTATGTTTAAGAGTAATATGAAGTAGTATGTTTAGGAGGAATATGAAGTAGTATGTTTAAGAGGAATATGAAGTAATATGATTAAGACGAATATGAAGTAGTATATTTAAGAGGAATATGAAGTAGTATATTAGGAGGAATATGAAGTAGTATGCTTAAGAGGAATATGAAGTAGTATGTTTAAGAGGAATATGAAGTAGTATATTTACGAGGAATATGAAGTAGTATATATATAAGAGGAATATGAAGTAGTATATTTAAGAGGAATATGAAGTAGCATATTTAAGAGGAATATGAAGTAGTATATTTAAGAGGAATATGAAGTAGTATGTTTAAGAGTAATATGAAGTAGTATATTTAAGAATAATATGAAGTAGTATGTTTAAGAGTAATATGAAGTAGTATGTTTAAGACGAATATGATGTAGTATGTTTAAGAGGAATATGAAGTAGTATGTTTAAGAGGAATATGAAGTAGTATGTTTAAGAGGAATATGAAGTAGTATATTTAAGAGGAATATGAAGTAGTATATTTAAGAGGAATATGAAGTATTATATTTAAGAGGAATATGAGGAGTAGTATATTTAAGAGGAATATGAAGTAGAATATTTAAGAGGAATATGAAGGAGTATATTTAAGAGGAATATGAAGTAGTATGTTTAAGAGGAATATGAAGTAGTATGTTTAAGAGGAATATGAAGTAGTATGTTTAAGTGAAATATGGAGTAGTATGTTTAAGAGGAATACGAAGTAGTATGTTTAAGAGGAATATGAAGTAGTATGTGCAAAAGGAATATGAAGTAGTATGTTTAAGAGGAATATGAAGTAGTATGTTTAAGAGTAATATGAAGTAGTATATTTAAGAGTAATATGAAGTTGTATGTTTAAGAGAAATATGAAGTAGTGTGTTTAAGAGGAATATGAAGTAGTATATTTAAGAGGGATATGAAGTAGCATATTTACGAGGAATATGAAGTAGTATGTTTAGGAGGAATATGAAGTAGTATATATAAAGGAATATGAAGTAGTATGTTTAAGAGGAATATGAAGTAATATGATTAAGACGAATATGAAGTAGTATGTTTAAGAGTAATATGAAGTAGTATGTTTAGGAGGAATATGAAGTAGTATGTTTAAGAGGAATATGAAGTAATATGATTAAGACGAATATGAAGTAGTATGTTTAAGAGGAATATGAAGTAGTATGTTTAAGAGGAATATGAAGTAGTATGTTTAAGAGGAATATTAAGTAGTATGTTTAAGAGAAATATGAAGTAGTATGTTTAGGAGGAATATGAAGTAATATATTTAAGAGGAATATGAAGTAGTATATTTAAGAGGAATATGAAGTAGTATGTTTAAGAGTAATAGGAAGTAGTATATTTAAGAGTAATATGAAGTAGTATGTTTAAGAGAAATATGAAGTAGTATGTTTAAGAGGAATATGAAGTAGTATATTTAAAAGGAATATGAAGTAGTATGTTTAAGAGGAATATGAAGTAGTATGTTTAAGAGGAATATGAAGTAGTATTATATGTTTAATTGGAATATGAAGTAGTATGTTTAAGAGGAATACGAAGTAGTATGTTTAAGAGGAATATGAAGTAGTATATTTAAGAAGAATATGAAGTAGTATGTTTAAGAGGACTATGAAGTAGTATGTTTAAGAGGAATATGAAGTAGTATATTAAATGGAATATGAAGTAGTATATTTAAGAGAAATATGAAGTAGCATATTTAAGAGGAATATGAAGTAGTATATTTAAGAGGAATATGAAGTAGTATATTTAAGAGGAATATGAAGTAGTATATTAGGAGGAATATGAAGTAGTATGTTTAAGAGGAATATGAAGTAGTATGTTTAAGAGGAATATGAAGTAGTATATTAAGAGGAATATGAAGTTGTATTTATAAGAGGAATATGAAGTAGTATATTTAAGAGGAATATGAAGTAGTATATTTAAGAGGAATATGAAGTAGTATATTTAAGAGGACTATGAAGTAGTATGTTTAAGAGGAATATGAAGTAGTGTGTTTAAGAGGAATATGAAGTAGTATATTTAAAAGGAATATGGAGTAGTATGTTTAAGAGGAATATGAAGTAGTATGTTTAAGACGAATATGAAGTAGTATGTTTAAGAGTAATATGAAGTAGTTTGTTTAAAAGGAATATGACGTAGTATATTTAAGAATAATATGAAGTAGTATATTTAGGAGGAATATGAAGTAGTATATTTAAGAGGAATATGAAGTAGTATGTTTAAGAGGAATATGAAGTAGTATATTTAAGAATAATATAAAGTAGTATATTTAGGAGGAATATGAAGTAGTATATTTAAGAGGAATATGAAGTAGTATATTTAAGAGGAATATGAAGTAGTATATTTAAGAGGAATATGAAGTAGTATATTTAAGAGGACTATGAAGTAGTATGTTTAAGAGGAATATGAAGTAGTATGTTTAAGAGGAATATGAAGTAGTATGTTTAAGAGGAATATGAAGTAGTATGTTTAAGATGAATATGAAGTAGTATGTTTAAAAGGAATTTGAAGTAGTATGTTTAAGAGAAATATGAAGTAGTATGTTTAAGAGTAATATGAAGTAGTATATTTAAGAGTAATATGAAGTAGTATGTTTAGGGGAAATATGAAGTAGTATGTTTAAGAGGATCATGAAGTAGTATATTTAAGAGGGATATGAAGTAGCATATTTACGAGAAATATGAAGTAGTATATATAAGACGAATATGAAGTAGCATATTTACGAGAAATATGAAGTAGTATATTTAAGAGGAATATGAAGTAGTATATTTAAGAGGAATATGAAGTAGTATATTTAAGAGGAATATGAAGTAGTATATTTAAGAGGACTATGAAGTAGTATGTTTAAGAGGAATATGAAGTAGTATATTTAAGAGGAATATGAAGTAGTATGTTTAAGAGGAATATGAAGTAGTATGTTTAAGATGAATATGAAGTAGTATGTTTAAAAGGAATATGAAGTAGTATGTTTAAGAGAAATATGAAGTAGTGTGTTTAAGAGTAATATGAAGTAGTATATTTAAGAGTAATATGAAGTAGTATGTTTAAGAGAAATATGAAGTAGTATGTTTAAGAGGATCATGAAGTAGTATATTTAAGAGGGATATGAAGTAGCATATTTACGAGAAATATGAAGTAGTATATATAAGACGAATATGAAGTAGTATATTTAAGAGGAATATGAAGTATTATATTTAAGAGGAATATGAAGTAGTATATTTAAAAGGAATATGGAGTAGTATGTTTAAGAGGAATATGAAGTAGTATATTTAAGAGGAATATGAAGTAGTATGTTTAAGAGGAATATGAAGTAGTATATTTAAGAATAATATGAAGTAGTATGTTTAAGAGTAATATGAAGTAGTATGTTTAAGACGAATATGATGTAGTATGTTTAAGAGGAATATGAAGTAGTATGTTTAAGAGGAATATGAAGTAGTATGTTTAAGAGGAATATGAAGTAGTATATTTAAGAGGAATATGAAGTAGTATATTTAAGAGGAATATGAAGTATAATATTTAAGAGGAATATGAAGAGCAGTATATTTAAGAGGAATATGAAGTAGAATATTTAAGAGGAATATGAAGGAGTATATTTAAGAGGAATATGAAGTAGTATGTTTAAGAGGAATATGAAGTAGTATGTTTAAGAGGAATATGAAGTAGTATGTTTAAGTGAAATATGGAGTAGTATGTTTAAGAGGAATACGAAGTAGTATGTTTAAGAGGAATATGAAGTAGTATGTGCAAAAGGAATATGAAGTAGTATGTTTAAGAGGAATATGAAGTAGTATGTTTAAGAGTAATATGAAGTAGTATATTTAAGAGTAATATGAAGTTGTATGTTTAAGAGAAATATGAAGTAGCGTGTTTAAGAGGAATATGAAGTAGTATATTTAAGAGGGATATGAAGTAGCATATTTACGAGGAATATGAAGTAGTATGTTTAGGAGGAATATGAAGTAGTATATATAAAGGAATATGAAGTAGTATGTTTAAGAGGAATATGAAGTAATATGATTAAGACGAATATGAAGTAGTATGTTTAAGAGTAATATGAAGTAGTATGTTTAGGAGGAATATGAAGTAGTATGTTTAAGAGGAATATGAAGTAATATGATTAAGACGAATATGAAGTAGTATGTTTAAGAGGAATATGAAGTAGTATGCTTAAGAGGAATATGAAGTAGTATGTTTAAGAGGAATATTAAGTAGTATGTTTAAGAGAAATATGAAGTAGTATGTTTAGGAGGAATATGAAGTCATATATTTAAGAGGAATATGAAGTAGTATATTTAAGAGGAATATGAAGTAGTATGTTTAAGAGTAATAGGAAGTAGTATATTTAAGAGTAATATGAAGTAGTATGTTTAAGAGAAATATGAAGTAGTATGTTTAAGAGGAATATGAAGTAGTATATTTAAAAGGAATATGAAGTAGTATGTTTAAGAGGAATATGAAGTAGTATGTTTAAGAGGAATATGAAGTAGTATTATATGTTTAATTGGAATATGAAGTAGTATGTTTAAGAGGAATACGAAGTAGTATGTTTAAGAGGAATATGAAGTAGTATATTTAAGAAGAATATGAAGTAGTATGTTTAAGAGGACTATGAAGTAGTATGTTTAAGAGGAATATGAAGTAGTATATTTAAGAGGAATATGAAGTAGTATATTTAAGAGGAATATGAAGTAGCATATTTAAGAGGAATACGAAGTAGTATATTTAAGAGGAATATGAAGTAGTATATTTAAGAGGAATATGAAGTAGTATATTAGGAGGAATATGAAGTAGTATGTTTAAGAGGAATATGAAGTAGTATGTTTAAGAGGAATATGAAGTAGTATATTAAGAGGAATATGAAGTTGTTTATATAAGAGGAATATGAAGTAGTATATTTAAGAGGAATATGAAGTAGTATATTTAAGAGGAATATGAAGTAGTATATTTAAGAGGACTATGAAGTAGTATGTTTAAGAGGAATATGAAGTAGTGTGTTTAAGAGGAATATGAAGTAGTATATTTAAAAGGAATATGGAGTAGTATGTTTAAGAGGAATATGAAGTAGTATGTTTAAGACGAATATGAAGTAGTATGTTAAAGAGTAATATGAAGTAGTTTGTTTAAAAGGAATATGACGTAGTATATTTAAGAATAATATGAAGTAGTATATTTAGGAGGAATATGAAGTAGTATATTTAAGAGGAATATGAAGTAGTATGTTTAAGAGGAATATGAAGTAGTATATTTAAGAATAATATGAAGTAGTATATTTAGGAGGAATATGAAGTAGTATATTTAAGAGGAATATGAAGTAGTATATTTAAGAGGAATATGAAGTAGTATATTTAAGAGGAATATGAAGTAGTATATTTAAGAGGACTATGAAGTATTATGTTTAAGAGGAATATGAAGTAGTATGCTTAAGAGGAATATGAAGTAGTATGTTTAAGAGGAATAAGAAGTAGTATGTTTAAGATGAATATGCAGTAGTATGTTTAAAAGGAATATGAAGTAGTATGTTTAAGAGAAATATGAAGTAGTATGTTTAAGAGTAATATGAAGTAGTATATTTAAGAGTAATATGAAGTAGTATGTTTAGGGGAAATATGAAGTAGTATGTTTAAGAGGATCATGAAGTAGTATATTTAAGAGGGATATAAAGTAGCATATTTACGAGAAATATGAAGTAGTGTATATAAGACGAATATGAAGTAGCATATTTACGAGAAATATGAAGTAGTATATTTAAGAGGAATATGAAGTAGTATATTTAAGAGGAATATGAAGTAGTATATTTAAGAGGAATATGAAGTAGTATATTTAAGAGGACTATGAAGTAGTATGTTTAAGAGGAATATGAAGTAGTATATTTAAGAGGAATATGAAGTAGTATGTTTAAGAGGAATATGAAGTAGTATGTTTAAGATGAATATGAAGTAGTATGTTTAAAAGGAATATGAAGTAGTATGTTTAAGAGAAATATGAAGTAGTATGTTTAAGAGTAATATGAAGTAGTATATTTAAGAGTAATATGAAGTAGTATGTTTAAGAGAAATATGAAGTAGTATGTTTAAGAGGATCATGAAGTAGTATATTTAAGAGGGATATGAAGTAGCATATTTACGAGAAATATGAAGTAGTATATATAAGACGAATATGAAGTAGTATATTTAAGAGGAATATGAAGTATTATATTTAAGAGGAATATGAAGTAGTATATTTAAAAGGAATATGGAGTAGTATGTTTAAGAGGAATATGAAGTAGTATGTTTAAGACGAATATGAAGTAGTATGTTAAAGAGTAATATGAAGTAGTTTGTTTAAAAGGAATATGACGTAGTATGTTTAAGAGAAATATGAAGTAGTATATTTAAGAGGAATATGAAGTAGTATATTTAAGAGGAATATGAAGTAGTATGTTTAAGAGTAATACGAAGTAGTATATTTAAGAGTAATATGAAGTAGTATGTTTAAGAGAAATATGAAGTAGTATGTTTCAGAGGTATATGAAGTAGTATATTTAAAAGGAATATGAAGTAGTATGTTTAAGAGGAATATGAAGTAGTATGTTTAAGACGAATATGAAGTAGTATGTTTAAGAGTAATATGAAGTAGTATGTTTAAGAGGAATATGAAGTAGTATGTTTAAGAGAAATATGAATTAGTATGTTTAGGAGGAATATGAAGTAGTATATTTAAGAGGAATATGAAGTAGAATGTTTAAGAGAAATATGAAGTAGTATGTTTAAGAGGAATATGAAGTAGTATATTTAAGAGGAATATGAAGTAGTATATTTAAGAGGAATATCAAGTAATATATTTAAGAGGAATATGAAGAGTAGTATATTTAAGAGGAATATGAAGTAGAATATTTCAGAGGAATATGAAGTAGTATATTTAAGAGGAATATGAAGTAGTATGTTTAATAGGAAAATAAAGTAGTATGTTTTAGAGGAATATGAAGTAGTATATTTAAGTGGAATATGAAGTAGTATGTTTAAGAGGAATACGAAGTAGTATGTTTAAGAGGAATATGAAGTAGTATATTTAGGAGGAATATGAAGTAGTATATTTAATAGGAATATGAAGAGGTATATTTAAAAGGAATATGAAGTAGTATATTTAAGAGGAATATGAAGTAGTATGTTTAAGAGGAATATGAAGTAGTATATTTAAGAGGAATATGAAGTAGTATATTTTAGAGGAATATGAAGTAGTATATTTAAGCGGAATATTAAGTAGTATATTAGGAGGAATATGAAGTAGTATGCTTAAGAGGAATATGAAGTAGTATGTTTAAGAGGAATATGAAGTAGTATATTTAAGAGGAATATGAAGTAGTATATATATAAGAGGAATATGAAGTAGTATATTTAAGAGGAATATGAAGTAGCATATTTAAGAGGAATATGAAGTAGTATATTTAAGAGGAATATGAAGTAGTATGTTTAAGAGGAATATGAAGTAGTATATTTAAGAATAATATGAAGTAGTATGTTTAAGAGTAATATGAAGTAGTATGTTTAAGACGAATATGATGTAGTATGTTTAAGAGGAATATGAAGTAGTATGTTTAAGAGGAATATGAAGTAGTATGTTTAAGAGGAATATGAAGTAGTACATTTAAGAGGAATATGAAGTAGTATATTTAAGAGGAATATGAAGTATTATATTTAAGAGGAATATGAAGAGTAGTATATTTAAGAGGAATATGAAGTAGAATATTTAAGAGGAATATGAAGTAGTATATTTAAGAGGAATATGAAGTAGTATGTTTAAGAGGAATATGAAGTAGTATGTTTAAGAGGAATATGAAGTAGTATGTTTAAGTGGAATATGGAGTAGTATGTTTAAGAGAAATACGAAGTAGTATGTTTAAGAGGAATATGAAGTAGTATGTGCAAAAGGAATATGAAGTAGTATGTTTAAGAGGAATATGAAGTAGTATGTTTAAGAGTAATATGAAGTAGTATATTTAAGAGTAATATGAAGTTGTATGTTTAAGAGAAATATGAAGAAGTGTGTTTAAGAGGAATATGAAGTAGTATATTTAAGAGGGATATGAAGTAGCATATTTACGAGGAATATGAAGTAGTATGTTTAGGAGGAATATGAAGTAGTATATTTAAAAGGAATATGAAGTAGTATGTTTAAGAAGAATATGAAGTAATATGATTAAGACGAATATGAAGTAGTATGTTTAAGAGTAATATGAAGTAGTATGTTTAGGAGGAATATGAAGTAGTATGTTTAAGAGGAATATGAAGTAATATGATTAAGACGAATATGAAGTAGTATGTTTAAGAGGAATATGAAGTAGTATGTTTAAGAGGAATATGAAGTAGTATGTTTAAGAGGAATATTAAGTAGTATGTTTAAGAGAAATATGAAGTAGTATGTTTAGGAGGAATATAAAGTAATATATTTAAGAGGAATATGAAGTATTATATTTAAGAGGAATATGAAGTAGTATGTTTAAGAGTAATAGGAAGTAGTATGTTTAAGAGTAATATGAAGTAGTATGTTTAAGAGAAATATGAAGTAGTATGTTTAAGAGGAATATGAAGTAGTATATTTAAAAGGAATATGAAGTAGTATGTTTAAGAGGAATATGAAGTAGTATGTTTAAGACGAATATGAAGTAGTATGTTTAAGAGTAATATGAAGTAGTATGTTTAAAAGGAATATGAAGTACTATGTTTAAGAGGAATATGAAGTAATATATTTTAGAGGAATATGAAGTAGTATGTTTAAGAGAAATATAAAGTTGTATGTTAAAGAGGAATATGAAGTTATATATTTAAGAGGAATATGAAGTAGTATATTTAAGAGGAATATGAAGTAATATATTTAAGAGGAATATGAAGAGTAGTATATTTAAGAGGAATATGAAGTAGAATATTTAAGAGGAAAAATGAAGTAGTATATTTAAGAGGAATATAAAGTAGTATGTTTAAGAGGAATATGAAGTAGTATGTTTAAGAGGAATATGAAGTATTATGTTTAAGTGGAATATGAAGTAGTATGTTTAACAGGAATACGAAGTAGTATGTTTAAGAGGAATATGAAGTAGTATATTTAGGAGGAATATGAAGTAGTATATTTAAGAGGAATATGAAGTAGTATATTTAAGAGGAATATGAAGTAGTATATTTAAGAGGAATATGAAGTAGTTTATTTAAGAGGAATATGAAGTAGTATGTTTAAGACCATTATGAAGTAGTATGTTTAAGAGGAATATGAAATAGTATATTTAAGAGGAATATGAAGTAGTATATTTAAGAGGAATATGAAGTAGTATATTTAAGAGGAATATGAAGTAGTATATTTAAGAGGAATTTGAAGTAGTATGTTTAAGAGGAATATGAAGTACTATATTTAAGAGGAATATGAAGTAGTATATTTTTGAGAGGAATATGAAGTAGTATATTTAAGGGGAATAAGAATTAGTATATTTAAGAGAAATATGAAGTAGTATGTTTAAGAGGAATAGGAAGTAGTATGTTTACGAGTAATATGAAGTAGTATATTTAAGAGTAATATGAAGTGGTATGTTTAAGAGGAATATGAAGTAGTATATTTAAGGGGAATATGAATTAGTATATTTAAGAGGAATATGAAGTAGTATGTTTAAGAGAAATATGAAGTAGTATATTTAAGAGTAATATGAAGTTGTATGTTTAGGAGAAATATGAAGAGTATGTTTAAGAGGAATATGAAGTAGTATATTTAAGAGGGATATGAAGTAGCATGTTTACGAGGAATATGAAGTAGTATATTTAAGAGTAATATGAAGTAGTATAATTAAGAGTAATATGAAGTAGTATGTTTAAAAGTAATATGTAGTAGTATGTTTAAGAGGAATATGAAGTAGTATGTTTAAGAGGAATATGAAGTAGTATGTTTAAGAGGAATATGAAGTAGTATGTTTAAGAGGAATATGAAGTAGTATATTTAAGAGGAATATGAAGTAGTATATTTAAGAGGAATATGAAGTAATATATTTAAGAGGAATATGAAGAGTAGTATATTTAAGAGGAATATGAAGTAGAATATTTAAGAGGAATATGAAGTAGTATATTTAAGAGGAATATGAAGTAGTATGTTTAAGACGAATATGAAGTAGTATGTTTAAGAGGAATGTGAAGTAGTATGTTTAAGTGGAATATGAAGTAGTATGTTTAAGAGGAATACGAAGTAGTATGTTTAAGAGGAATATGAAGTAGTATGTGCAAAAGGAATATGAAGTAGTATGTTTAAGAGGAATATGAAGTAGTATGTTTAAGAGTAATATGAAGTAGTATATTTAAGAGTAATATGAAGTAGTATGTTTAAGAGAAATATGAAGTAGTATGTTTAAGAGGAATATGAAGTAGTATATTTAAGAAGGATATGAAGTAGCATATTTACGAGGAATATGAAGTAGTATATTTAAGAGGAATATGAAGTAGTATATTTAAGAGGAATATGAAGTAGTATATTAGGAGGAATATGAAGTAGTATGTTTAAGAGGAATATGAAGTAGTATATTTAAAAGGAATATGAAGTAGTATGCTTAGGAGAAATATGAAGTAGCATGTTTAAGACGAATATGAAGTAGTATGTTTAAGAGTAATATGAAGTAGTATGTTTAAAAGGAATATGAAGTAGTATGTTCAAGAGGAATATGAAGTAGTATGTTTAAGAGGAATATGAAGTAGTATGTTTAAGAGGAATATGAGGTAGTATGTTTAAGAGAAATATGAAGTAGTCTGTTTAGGAGGAATATGAAGTAGTATATTTAAGAGGAATATGAAGTAGTATATTTAAGAGGAATATGAAGTAGTATGTTTAAGAGTAATAGGAAGTAGTATATTTAAGAGTAATATGAAGTAGTATGTTTAAGAGAAATATGAAGTAGTATGTTTAAGAGGAATATGAAGTTGTATATTTAAAAGGAATATGAAGTAGTATGTTTAAGAGGAATATGAAGTAGTATGTTTAAGACGAATATGAAGTAGTATGTTTAAGAGTAATATGAAGTAGTATGTTTAAAAGGAATATGAAGTAGTATGTTTAAGAGGAATATGAAGTAGTATGTTTAAGAGGAATATGAAGTAATAAGTTTAAGAGGAATATGAAGTAGTATATTTAATAGGAATATGAAGTAGTATATTTAAGAGGAATATGAAGTTATATATTTAAGAGGAATATGAAGAGTAGTATATTTAAGAGGAATATGAAGTAGTATGTTTAAGAGGAATATGAAGTAGTATGATTAAGAGGAATATGAAGTAGTATGTTTAAGTGGAATATGAAGTAGTATGTTTAAGAGGAATACGAAGTAGTATGTTTAAGAGGAATATGAAGTAGTATATTTAGGAGGAATATGAAGTAGTAGATTTAAGAGCAATATGAAGTAGTATATTTAAGAGGAATATGAAGTAGTATATTTAAGAGGAATATGAAGTGGTTTATTTAAGAGGAATATGAAGTAGTATGTTGAAGACCATTATGAAGAAGTATGTTTAAGAGGAATATGAAATAGTATATATAAGAGGAATATGAATGAGTATATTTAAGAGGAATATGAAGTAGTATTTTTAAGAGGAATATGAAGTAGTATATTTAAGAGGAATATGAAGTAGTATATTTAAGATGAATATGAAGTAGTATATTTAAGAGGAATATGAAGTAGTATGTTTAAGAGGAATACGAAGTAGTATGTTTAAGAGGAATATGAAGTAGTATATTTAAGAGGAATATGAAGTAGTATGTTTAAGAGAAATATGAAGTAGTATGTTTAAGAGGAATATGAAGTAGTATATTTAAGAAGGATATGAAGTAGCATATTTACGAGGAATATGAGGTAGTATATTTAAGAGGAATATGAAGTAGTATATTTAAGAGGAATATGAAGTAGTATATTAGGAGGAATATGAAGTAGTATGTTTAAGAGGAATATGAAGTAGTATATTTAAAAGGAATATGAAGTAGTATGTTTAGGAGAAATATGAAGTAGTATGTTTAAGACGAATATGAAGTAGTATGTTTAAGAGTAATATGAAGTAGTATGTTTAAAAGGAATATGAAGTAGTATGTTCAAGAGGAATATGAAGTAGTATGTTTAAGAGGAATATGAAGTAGTATGTTTAAGAGGAATATGAGGTAGTATGTTTAAGAGAAATATGAAGTAGTATGTTTAGGAGGAATATGAAGTAGTATATTTAAGAGGACTATGAAGTAGTATATTTAAGAGGAATATGAAGTAGTATGTTTAAGAGTAATAGGAAGTAGTATATTTAAGAGTAATATGAAGTAGTATGTTTAAGAGAAATATGAAGTAGTATGTTTAAGAGGAATATGAAGTAGTATATTTAAAAGGAATATGAAGTAGTATGTTTAAGACGAATATGAAGTAGTATGTTTAAGAGTAATATGAAGTAGTATGTTTAAAAGGAATATGAAGTAGTATGTTTAAGAGGAATATGAAGTAGTATGTTTAAGAGGAATATGAAGTAATAAGTTTAAGAGGAATATGAAGTAGTATATTTAATAGGAATATGAAGTAGTATATTTAAGAGGAATATGAAGTAATATATTTAAGAGGAATATGAAGAGTAGTATATTTAAGAGGAATATGAAGTAGTATGTTTAAGAGGAATATGAAGTAGTATGTTTAAGAAGAATATGAAGTAATATGATTAAGACGAATATGAAGTAGTATGTTTAAGAGTAATATGAAGTAGTATGTTTAGGAGGAATATGAAGTAGTATGTTTAAGAGGAATATGAAGTAATATGATTAAGACGAATATGAAGTAGTATGTGCAAAAGGAATATGAAGTAGTATGTTTAAGAGGAATATGAAGTAGTATGTTTAAGAGTAATATGAAGTAGTATATTTAAGAGTAATATGAAGTTGTATGTTTAAGAGAAATATGAAGTAGTGTGTTTAAGAGGAATATGAAGTAGTATATTTAAGAGGGATATGAAGTAGCATATTTACGAGGAATATGAAGTAGTATGTTTAGGAGGAATATGAAGTAGTATATTTAAAAGGAATATGAAGTAGTATTTTTAAGAAGAATATGAAGTAATATGATTAAGACGAATATGAAGTAGTATGTTTAAGAGTAATATGAAGTAGTATGTTTAGGAGGAATATGAAGTAGTATGTTTAAGAGGAATATGAAGTAATATGATTAAGACGAATATGAAGTAGTATGTTTAAGAGGAATATGAAGTAGTATGTTTAAGAGGAATATGAAGTAGTATGTTTAAGAGGAATATTAAGTAGTATGTTTAAGAGAAATATGAAGTAGTATGTTTAGGAGGAATATAAAGTAATATATTTAAGAGGAATATGAAGTATTATATTTAAGAGGAATATGAAGTAGTATGTTTAAGAGTAATAGGAAGTAGTATGTTTAAGAGTAATATGAAGTAGTATGTTTAAGAGAAATATGAAGTAGTATCTTTAAGAGGAATATGAAGTAGTATATTTAAAAGGAATGTGAAGTAGTATGTTTAAGAGGAATATGAAGTAGTATGTTTAAGACGAATATGAAGTAGTATGTTTAAGAGTAATATGAAGTAGTATGTTTAAAAGGAATATGAAGTAGTATGTTTAAGAGGAATATGAAGTAATATATTTTAGAGGAATATGAAGTAGTATGTTTAAGAGAAATATAAAGTTGTATGTTAAAGAGGAATATGAAGTTGTATATTTAAGAGGAATATGAAGTAGTATATTTAAGAGGAATATGAAGTAATATATTTAAGAGGAATATGAAGAGTAGTATATTTAAGAGGAATATGAAGTAGAATATTTAAGAGGAAAAATGAAGTAGTATATTTAAGAGGAATATGAAGTAGTATGTTTAAGAGGAATATGAAGTAGTATGTTTAAGAGGAATATGAAGTATTATGTTTAAGTGGAATATGAAGTAGTATGTTTAAGAGGAATACGAAGTAGTATGTTTAAGAGGAATATGAAGTAGTATATTTAGGAGGAATATGAAGTAGTATATTTAAGAGGAATATGAAGTAGTATATTTAAGAGGAATATGAAGTAGTATATTTAAGAGGAATATGAAGTAGTTTATTTAAGAGGAATATGAAGTAGTATGTTTAAGACCATTATGAAGTAGTATGTTTAAGAGGAATATGAAATAGTATATTTAAGAGGAATATGAAGTAGTATATTTAAGAGGAATATGAAGTAGTATATTTAAGAGGAATATGAAGTAGTATATTTAAGAGGAATTTGAAGTAGTATGTTTAAGAGGAATATGAAGTACTATATTTAAGAGGAATATGAAGTAGTATATTTTTGAGAGGAATATGAAGTAGTATATTTAAGGGGAATAAGAATTAGTATATTTAAGAGAAATATGAAGTAGTATGTTTAAGAGGAATAGGAAGTAGTATGTTTACGAGTAATATGAAGTAGTATATTTAAGAGTAATATGAAGTGGTATGTTTAAGTGGAATATGAAGTAGTATATTTAAGGGGAATATGAATTAGTATATTTAAGAGGAATATGAAGTAGTATGTTTAAGAGTAATATGAAGTAGTATATTTAAGAGTAATATGAAGTAGTATGTTTAGGAGAAATATGAAGAGTATGTTTAAGAGGAATATGAAGTAGTATATTTAAGAGGGATATGAAGTAGCATGTTTACGAGGAATATGAAGTAGTATATTTAAGATTAATATGAAGTAGTATAATTAAGAGTAATATGAAGTAGTATGTTTAAAAGTAATATGTAGTAGTATGTTTAAGAGGAATATAAAGTAGTATGTTTAAGAGGAATATGAAGTAGTATGTTTAAGAGGAATATGAAGTAGTATGTTTAAGAGGAATATGAAGTAGTATATTTAAGAGGAATATGAAGTAGTATATTTAAGAGGAATATGAAGTAATATATTTAAGAGGAATATGAAGAGTAGTATATTTAAGAGGAATATGAAGTAGAATATTTAAGAGGAATATGAAGTAGTATATTTAAGAGGAATATGAAGTAGTATGTTTAAGACGAATATGAAGTAGTATGTTTAAGAGGAATGTGAAGTAGTATGTTTAAGTGGAATATGAAGTAGTATGTTTAAGAGGAATACGAAGTAGTATGTTTAAGAGGAATATGAAGTAGTATGTGCAAAAGGAATATGAAGTAGTATGTTTAAGAGGAATATGAAGTAGTATGTTTAAGAGTAATATGAAGTAGTATATTTAAGAGTAATATGAAGTAGTATGTTTAAGAGAAATATGAAGTAGTATGTTTAAGAGGAATATGAAGTAGTATATTTAAGAAGGATATGAAGTAGCATATTTACGAGGAATATGAAGTAGTATATTTAAGAGGAATATGAAGTAGTATATTTAAGAGGAATATGAAGTAGTATATTAGGAGGAATATGAAGTAGTATGTTTAAGAGGAATATGAAGTAGTATATTTAAAAGGAATATGAAATAGTATGCTTAGGAGAAATATGAAGTAGCATGTTTAAGACGAATATGAAGTAGTATGTTTAAGAGTAATATGAAGTAGTATGTTTAAAAGGAATATGAAGTAGTATGTTCAAGAGGAATATGAAGTAGTATGTTTAAGAGGAATATGAAGTAGTATGTTTAAGAGGAATATGAGGTAGTATGTTTAAGAGAAATATGAAGTAGTATGTTTAGGAGGAATATACGTATGAAGTAGTATATTTAAGAGGAATATGAAGTAGTATATTTAAGAGGAATATGAAGTAGTATGTTTAAGAGTAATAGGAAGTAGTATATTTAAGAGTAATATGAAGTAGTATGTTTAAGAGAAATATGAAGTAGTATGTTTAAGAGGAATATGAAGTTGTATATTTAAAAGGAATATGAAGTAGTATGTTTAAGAGGAATATGAAGTAGTATGTTTAAGACGAATATGAAGTAGTATGTTTAAGAGTAATATGAAGTAGTATGTTTAAAAGGAATATGAAGTAGTATGTTTAAGAGGAATATGAAGTAGTATGTTTAAGAGGAATATGAAGTAATAAGTTTAAGAGGAATATGAAGTAGTATATTTAATAGGAATATGAAGTAGTATATTTAAGAGGAATATGAAGTAATATATTTAAGAGGAATATGAAGAGTAGTATATTTAAGAGGAATATGAAGTAGTATGTTTAAGAGGAATATGAAGTAGCATGATTAAGAGGAATATGAAGTAGTATGTTTAAGTGGAATATGAAGTAGTATGTTTAAGAGGAATACGAAGTAGTATGTTTAAGAGGAATATGAAGTAGTATATTTAGGAGGAATATGAAGTAGTAGATTTAAGAGCAATATGAAGTAGTATATTTAAGAGGAATATGAAGTAGTATATTTAAGAGGAATATGAAGTGGTTTATTTAAGAGGAATATGAAGTAGTATGTTGAAGACCATTATGAAGAAGTATGTTTAAGAGGAATATGAAATAGTATATATAAGAGGAATATGAATGAGTATATTTAAGATGAATATGAAGTAGTATTTTTAAGAGGAATATGAAGTAGTATATTTAAGAGGAATATGAAGTAGTATATTTAAGATGAATATGAAGTAGTATATTTAAGAGGAATATGAAGTAGTATGTTTAAGAGGAATACGAAGTAGTATGTTTAAGAGGAATATGAAGTAGTATATTTAAGAGGAATATGAAGTAGTATGTTTAAGAGAAATATGAAGTAGTATGTTTAAGAGGAATATGAAGTAGTATATTTAAGAAGGATATGAAGTAGCATATTTACGAGGAATATGAGGTAGTATATTTAAGAGGAATATGAAGTAGTATATTTAAGAGGAATATGAAGTAGTATATTAGGAGGAATATGAAGTAGTATGTTTAAGAGGAATATGAAGTAGTATATTTAAAAGGAATATGAAGTAGTATGTTTAGGAGAAATATGAAGTAGTATGTTTAAGACGAATATGAAGTAGTATGTTTAAGAGTAATATGAAGTAGTATGTTTAAAAGGAATATGAAGTAGTATGTTCAAGAGGAATATGAAGTAGTATGTTTAAGAGGAATATGAAGTAGTATGTTTAAGAGGAATATGAGGTAGTATGTTTAAGAGAAATATGAAGTAGTATGTTTAGGAGGAATATGAAGTAGTATATTTAAGAGGACTATGAAGTAGTATATTTAAGAGGAATATGAAGTAGTATGTTTAAGAGTAATAGGAAGTAGTATATTTAAGAGTAATATGAAGTAGTATGTTTAAGAGAAATATGAAGTAGTATGTTTAAGAGGAATATGAAGTAGTATATTTAAAAGGAATATGAAGTAGTATGTTTAAGACGAATATGAAGTAGTATGTTTAAGAGTAATATGAAGTAGTATGTTTAAAAGGAATATGAAGTAGTATGTTTAAGAGGAATATGAAGTAGTATGTTTAAGAGGAATATGAAGTAATAAGTTTAAGAGGAATATGAAGTAGTATATTTAATAGGAATATGAAGTAGTATATTTAAGAGGAATATGAAGTAATATATTTAAGAGGAATATGAAGAGTAGTATATTTAAGAGGAATATGAAGTAGTATGTTTAAGAGGAATATGAAGTAGTATATTTAAGAGGAATATGAAGTAGTATATTTAAGAGGAATATGAAGTAGTATATATTTAAGAGGAATATGAAGTAGTATATTTAAGAGGAATATGAAGTAGTATATTTAAGAGGAATATGAAGTGGTTTATTTAAGAGGAATATGAAGTAGTATGTTGAAGACCATTATGAAGAAGTATGTTTAAGAGGAATATGAAATATTATATATAAGAGGAATATGAATGAGTATATTAAAGAGGAATATGAAGTAATATATTTAAGAGGAATATGAAGAGTAGTATATTTAAGAGGAATATGAAGTAGTATGTTTAAGAGGAATACGAAGTAGTATGTTTAAGAGGAATATGAAGTAGTATATTTAGGAGGAATATGAAGTAGTAGATTTAAGAGCAATATGAAGTAGTATATTTAAGAGGAATATGAAGTAGTATATTTAAGAGGAATATGAAGTGGTTTATTTAAGAGGAATATGAAGTAGTATGTTGAAGACCATTATGAAGAAGTATGTTTAAGAGGAATATGAAATATTATATATAAGAGGAATATGAATGAGTATATTAAAGAGGAATATGAAGTAGTATTTTTAAGAGGAATATGAAGTAGTATATTTAAGAGGAATATGAAGTAGTATATTTAAGATGAATATGAAGTAGTATATTTAAGAGGAATATGAAGCAGTATGTTTAAGAGGAATACGAAGTAGTATGTTTAAGAGGAATATGAAGTAGTACATTTAAGAGGAATATGAAGTAGTATGTTTAAGAGGAATACGAAGTAGTATGTTTAAGAGGAAAATGAAGTAGTATGTTTAAGAGGAATATGAAGTAGTATGTTTAAGAGGAATATGAAGTAGTATATTTAAGAGGAATATGAAGTAGTATATTTAAGAGGAATATGAAGTAATATATTTAAGAGGAATATGAAGAGTAGTATATTTAAGAGGAATATGAAGTAGTATGTTTAAGAGGAATATGAAGTAGTATGTTTAAGAGGAATATGAAGTAGTATATTTAAGATGAATATGAAGTAGTATGTTTAAGAGGAATATGAAGTAGTATGTTTAAGAGGAATATGAAGTAGTATATTTAAGAGGAATATGAAGTAGTATATTTAAGAGGAATATGAAGTAGTATATTTAAGAGGAATAGGAAGTAGTATATTTAAGAGGCATATGATGTAGTATATTTAGGAGGAATATGAAGTAGTATGTTTAAGACGAAAATGAAGTAGTATGTTTAAGAGGAATATGAAGTAGTATATTTAAGAGGAATATGAAGTAGTATATATAAGAGGAATATGAAGTAGTATATTTAAGAGGAATATAAAGTAGTATATTTAAGAGGAAAATGAAGTAGTATATTTACGAGGAATATGAAGTAGTATATTTAAGAGTAATATGAAGTAGTATGTTTAAGAGGAATATGAAGTAGTATGTTTAAGAGGAATATGAAGTAGTATGTTTAAGAGAAATATGAAGTAGTATATTCAAGAGGAATATGAAGTAGTATATTCAAGAGGAATATGAAGTAATATATTTAAGAGGAATACGAAGAGTAGTATATTTTAGAGGAATATGAAGTAGAATATTTAAGAGGAATATGAAGTAGTACATTTAAGAGGAATATGAAGTAGTATGTTTAAGAGGAATATGAAGTAGTATGTTTAAGAGGAATATGAAGAAGTATGTTTAAGTGGAATATGAAGTAGTATGTTTAAGAGGAATACGAAGTAGTATGTTTAAGAGGCATATGAAGTAGTATATTTAGGAGGAATATGAAGAAGTATATTTAAGAGGAATATGAAGTAGTATATTTAAGACGAATATGAAGTAGTATATTTAAGAGGAATATGAAGTAGTATATTTAAGAGGAATATGAAGTAGTATATTTAAGAGGAATATGAAGGAATATATTTGGAGGAATATGAAGTAGTATGTTTAAGAGGAATATGAAGTAGTATGTTTAAGAGGAATATGAAGTAGTATATTTAAAAGGAATATAAAGTAGTATATATAAGAGGAATATGAAGTAGTATATTTAAGAGGAATATGAAGTAGTATATTTAAGAGGAATATGAAGTAGTATATTTAAGAGGACTATGAAGTAGTATGTTTAAGAGGAATATGAAGTAGTATGTTTAAGAGGAATATGAAGTAGTATGTTTAAGAGGAATATGAAGTAGTATGTTTAAGAGGAATATTAAGTAGTATGTTTAAAAGGAATATGAAGTAGTATGTTTAAGAGAAATATGAAGTAGTATGTTTAAGAGTAATATGAAGTAGTATATTTAAGAGTAATATGAAGTAGTATGTTTAAGAGAAATATGAAGTAGTATGTTTAAGAGGATCATGAAGTAGTATATTTAAGAGGGATATGAAGTAGCATATTTACGAGGAATATGAAGTAGTATATTTAAGACGAATATGAAGTAGTATGTTAAAGAGTAATATGAAGTAGTTTGTTTAAAAGGAATATGACGTAGTATGTTTAAGAGGAATATGAAGTAGTATATTTAAGAGGAATATGAAGTAGTATATTTAAGAGGAATATGAAGTAGTATGTTTAAGAGGAATATGAAGTAGTATATTTAAGAGGAATATGAAGTAGTATGTTTAAGAGGAATATGAAGTAGTAAATTTAAGAGGAATATGAAGTAGTATATTTAAAAGGAATATGAAGTAGTATGTTTAAAAGGAATATGAAGGAGTATGTTTAAGAGGAATATGAAGTAGTTTGTTTAAGAGGAATATGAAGTAGTATGTTTAAGAGGAAAATGAAGTAGTATGTTTAAGAGAAATATGAAGTAGTATGTTTAGGAGGAATATGAAGTAGTATATTTAAGAGGAACATGAAGTAGTATATTTAAGAGGAATATGAAGTAGTATATTTAACAGGAATATGAAGTAGTATATTTAAGAGGAATATGAAGTAATATATTTAAGAGGAATATGAAGAGTAGTATATTTAATAGGAATATGAAGTGGTATGTTTAAGAGGAATACGAAGTAGTATGTTTAAGAGGAATATGAAGTAGTATATTTAAGAGGAATATGAAGTAGTATATTTAGGAGGAATATGAAGAGTAGTATATTTAAGAAGAATATGAAGTAGTATGTTTAAGAGGAATATGAAGTAGTATGTTTAAGAGGAATATGAAGTAGTATATTTAAGAGGAATATGAAGTAGTATATTTAAGAGGAATATGAAGTAGTATATTTAAGAGGAATATGAAGAGTAGTATATTTAAGAGGAATATGAAGTAGTATATTTAAGAGGAATATGAAGAGTAGTATATTTAAGAGGAATATGAAGTAGTATGTTTAAGAGGAATATGAAGTAGTATGTTTAAGAGGAATATGAAGTAGTATATTTAAGATGAATATGAAGTAGTATGTTTAAGAGGAATATGAAGTAGTATGTTTAAGAGGAATATGAAGTAGTATATTTAAGAGGAATATGAAGTAGTATATTTAAGAGGAATATGAAGTAGTATATTTAAGAGGAATAGTAAGTAGTGTATTTAAGAGGCATATGATGTAGTATATTTAGGAGGAATATGAAGTAGTATGTTTAAGACGAAAATGAAGTAGTATGTTTAAGAGGAATATGAAGTAGTATATTTAAGAGGAATATGAAGTAGTATATATTAGAGGAATATGAAGTAGTATATTTAAGAGGAATATAAAGTAGTATATTTAAGAGGAAAATGAAGTAGTATATTTACGAGGAATATGAAGTAGTATATTTAAGAGGAATATGAAGTAGTATGTTTAAGAGGAATATGAAGTAGTATGTTTAAGAGGAATATGAAGTAGTATGTTTAAGAGGAATATGAAGTAGTATATTTAAGAGGAATATGAAGTAGTATATTTAAGAGGAATATGAACTAATATATTTAAGAGGAATATGAAGAGTAGTATATTTTAGAGGAATATGAAGTAGAATATTTAAGAGGAATATGAAGTAGTATATTTAAGAGGAATATGAAGTAGTATGTTTAAGAAGAATATGAAGTAGTATGTTTTAGAGGAATATGAAGAAGTATGTTTAAGTGGAATATGAAGTAGTATGTTTAAGAGGAATACGAAGTAGTATGTTTAAGAGGAATATGAAGTAGTATATTTAGGAGGAATATGAAGTAGTATATATAAGAGGAATATGAAGTAGTATATTTAAGACGAATAGGAAGTAGTATATTTAAGAGGAATATGAAGTAGTATATTTAAGAGGAATATGAAGTAGTATGTTTAAGACCATTATGAAGTAGTATGTTTAGGAGGAATATGAAGTAGTATATTTAAGAGGAATATGAAGTAGTATATTTAAGAGGAATATGAAGTAGTATATTTAAGAGGAATATGAAGTAGTATATTTAAGAGGAATATGAAGTAGTATATTTAAGATGAATATGAAGTAGTATATTTAAGAGGAATATGAAGTAGTATGTTTAAGAGGAATACGAAGTAGTATGTTTAAGAGGAATATGAAGTAGTATGTTTAAGAGGAATACGAAGTAGTATTTTTAAGATGAATATGAAGTAGTATATTCAAGAGGAATATGAAGTAGTATATTTAAGAGGAATCTGAAGTAGTATATTTAAGAGGAATATGAAGAGTAGTATATTTAAGAGGAATATGAAGTAGTATATTTAAGAGGAATATGAAGTTATATATTTAAGAGGTATATGAAGTAGTATGTTTAAGAGGAATATGAAGTAGTATGTTTAAGAGGAATATGAAGTAGTATCATATGTTTAATTGGAATATGAAGTAGTATGTTTAAGAGGAATACGAAGTAGTATGTTTAAGAGGAATATGAAATAGTATATTTAAGAAGAATATGAAGTAGTATGTTTAAGAGGACTATGAAGTAGTATGTTTAAGAGGAATATGAAGTAGTATATTTAAGAGGAATATGAAGCAGTATATTAGGAGGAATATGAAGTAGTATGTTTAAGAGGAATATGAAGTAGTATGTTTAAGAGGAATATGAAGTAGTATATTTAAGAGGAATATGTAGTAGTATATATAAGAGGAATATGAAGTAGTATATTTAAGAGGAATATGAAGTAGTATATTTAAGAGGAATATGAAGTACTATATTTAAGAGGACTATGAAGTAGTATGTTTAAGAGGAATATGAAGTAGTATGTTTAAGAGGAATATGAAGTAGTATGTTTAAGAGGAATATGAAGTAGTATGTTGAAGAGGAATATGAAGTAGTTTGTTTAAAAGGAATATGAAGTAGTATGTTTGAGAGAAATATGAAGTAGTATGTTTAAGAGTAATATGAAGTAGTATATTTAAGAGTAATATGAAGTAGTATGTTTAAGAGGAATATGACGTAGTATGTTTAAGAGGGTCATGAAGTAGTATATTTAAGAGGGATATGAAGTAGCATATTTACGAGAAATATGAAGTAGTATATTTAAGACGAATATGAAGTAGTATATTTAAGAGGAATATGAAGTATTATATTTAAGAGGAATATGAAGTAGTATATTTAAAATGAATATGAAGTAGTATGTTTAAGAAGAATATGAAGTAGTATGTTTAAGACGAATATGAAGTTGTATGTTAAAGAGTAATATGAAGTAGTTTGTTTAAAAGGAATATGACGTAGTATGTTTAAGAGGAATATGAAGTAGTATATTTAAGAGGAATACGAAGTAGTATATTTTTGAGGAATATGCAGTAGTATGTTTAAGAGAAATATGAAGTAGTATGTTTAAGAGGTATATGAAGTAGTATATTTAAAAGGAATATGAAGTAGTATGTTTAAGAGGAATATGAAGTAGTATGTTTAAGACGAATATGAAGTAGTATGTTTAAGAGTAATATGAAGTAGTATGTTTAAAAGGAATATGAAGGAGTATGTTTAGGAGGAATATGAAGTAGTATATTTAAGAGGAATATGACGTAGTATGTTTAAGAGAAATATGAAGTAGTATGTTTAAGAGGAATATGAAGTAGTATATTTAAGAGGAATATGAAGTAATATATTTAAGAGGAATATGAAGTAATATATTTAAGAGGAATATGAAGAGTAGTATATTTAAGAGGAATATGAAGTAGAATATTTCAGAGGAATATGAAGTAGTATATTTAAAAGGAATATGAAGTAGTATGTTTAATAGGAATATGAAGTAGTATGTTTAAGAGGAATATGAAGTAATATGTTTAAGTGGAATATGAAGTAGTATGTTTAAGAGGAATACGAAGTAGTATGTTTAAGAGGAATATGAAGTAGTATATTTAGGAGGAATATGAAGTAGTATATTTAAGAGGAATATGAAGTAGTATATTTAAGAGGAATATGAAGTAGTATATTTAAGAGGAATATGAAGTAGTATATTTAAGAGGAATATGAAGTAGTATATTTAAGAGGAATATGAAGTAGTATATTTAAGAGGAATATGAAGTAGTATATATTTAAGAGGAATATGAAGTAGTATATTAGGAGGAATATGAAGTAGTATGCTTAAGAGGAATATGAAGTGGTTTATTGAAGAGGAATATGAAGTAGTATATATTTAAGAGGAATATGAAGTAGTATATTAGGAGGAATATGAAGTAGTATGCTTAAGAGGAATATGAAGTAATATGTTTAAGGGTAATATGAAGTAGTATGTTTAAAAGGAATATGAAGTAGTATGTTTAAGAGGAATATGAAGTAGTATGTTTAGGAAAAATATGATGTAATATATTTAAGAGGAATATGAAGTTGTATGTTTAAGAGGAATATGAAGTAGTATGTTTAAGACGAATATGAAGTAGTAGGTTTAAGAGTAATATGAAGTAGTATGTTTCACAGGAATATGAACTAGTATGTTTAAGAGGAATATGAAGTAGTATGTTTAAGAGGAATATGAAGTAGTATGTTTAAGAGGAATATGAAGTAGTATGTTTAATAGGAATATGAAGTAGTATATTTTTGAGGAATATGCAGTAGTATGTTTAAGAGGAATATGAAGTAGTATGTTTAAGAGGAATATGAAGTAGTATGTTTAAGAGGAATATGAAGTAGTATGTTTAAGAGGAATTTGAAGTAGTATGTCTAACAGGAATATGAAGTAGTATATTTTTGAGGAATATGCAGTAGTATGTTTAAGAGGAATATGAAAGTAGTATGTTTTAAGAGGAATATGAAGTAGTATAATTAAGAGGAATATGAAGTAGTATGTTTAAGAGGAATATGAAGTAGTATGTTTAAGAGGAATATGAAGTTGTATGTTTAAGAGGAATATGAAGTAGTATGTTTAAGACGAATATGAAGTAGTAGGTTTAAGAGTAATATGAAGTAGTATGTTTCACAGGAATATGAACTAGTATGTTTAAGAGGAATATGAAGTAGTATGTTTAAGAGGAATATGAAGTAGTATGTTTAAGAGAAATATGACGTAGTATGTTTAAGAGAAATATGAAGTAGTATGTTTAGGAGGAATATGATGTAATATATTTAAGAGGAATATGAAGTAGTATATTTAAGAGGAATATGAAGTAGTATGTTTAAGAGGAATATGAAGTAGTATGTTTAAGAGGAATATGAAATAGTATATTTAAGAGGAATATGAAGTAGTATGGTTCACAGGAATATGAACTAGTATGTTTAAGAGGAATATGAAGTAGTATGTTTAGGAGGAATATGAAGTAGTATGTTTAAGAGGAATATGACGTAGTATGTTTAAGAGAAATATGAAGTAGTATGTTTAGGAGGAATATGATGTAATATATTTAAGAGAAATATGAAGTAGTATATTTAAGAGGAATATGAAGCAGTATGTTTAATAGGAATATGAAGTAGTATATTTTTGAGGAACATGCAGTAGTATGTTTAAGAGGAATATGAAGTAGTATATTTAAGAGGAATATGAAGTAGTATATTTAAGAGGAATATGAAGTAGTATATTTAAGAGGAATATGAAGTAGTATATTAGGAGGAATATGAAGTAGTATGCTTAAGAGGAATATGAAGTAGTATGTTTAAGAGGAATATGAAGTAGTATATTTAAGAGGAATATGAAGTAGTATATAGAAGAGGAATATGAAGTTGTATATATAAGAGGAATATGAAGCTGTATATTTAAGAGGAATATGAAGTAGTATGTTTAAGAGGAATATGAAGTAGTATGTTTAAGACGAATATGAAGTCGTATGTTTAAGAGTAATATGAAGTAGTATATTTAAAAGGAATATGAAGTAGTATGTTTAAGAGGAATATGAAGTAGTATGTTTAAGACGAATATGAAGTAGTATGTTTAAGAGTAATATGAAGTAGTATGTTTTACAAGAATATGAACTAGTATGTTTAAGAGGAATATGAAGTAGTATGTTTAAGAGGAATATGAAGTAGTATATTTTTGAGGAATATGCAGTATTATGTTTAAGAGGAATATGAAGTAGTATGTTTAAGAGGAATATGAAGTAGTATGTTTAAGAGGAATATGAAGTAGTATGTTTAAGAGGAATATGAAGTAGTATGTTTAAGAGGAATATGAAGTAGTATAATTAAGAGGAATATGAAGTAGTATGTTTAAGAGGAATATGAAGTAGTATGTTTAAGAGGAATATGAAGTTGTATGTTTAAGAAGAATATGAAGTAGTATGTTTAAGAGGAATATGAAGTAGTATATTTAAGAGGAATATGAAGTAGTATATTTAAGAGGAATATGAAGTAGTATATTTAAGAGGAATATGAAGTAGTATATTTAAGAGGAATATGAAGTAGTATATTTAAGAGGAATATGCAGTAGTATATTTGGAGGAATATGAAGTAGTATAATTAAGAGGAATATGAAGTAGTATGTTTAAGAGGAATATGAAAGAGTATGTTTAAGAGGAATATGAAGTTGTATGTTTAAGAGGAATATGAAGTAGTATGTTTAAGAGGAATATGAAGTAGTATGTTTTAGAGGAATATAAAGTAGTATGTTTAAGAGGAATATGAAGTAGTATGTTTAAGAGGAATATGAAGTAGTATGTTTAAGAAGAATATGAAGTAGTATGTTTAAGAGGAATATGAAGTAGTACGTTTAAGGGGAATATGAAGTAGTATATTTAAGAGGAATATGAAGTAGTATATTTAAGAGGAATATGAAGTAGTATATTTAAGAGGAATATGAAGTCGTATATTTAAGAGGAATATGAAGTAGTATATTTAAGAGGAATATGAAGTAGTATATTAGGAGGAATATGAAGTAGTATGTTTAAGAGGAATATGAAGTGGTATGTATAAGAGGAATATGAAGTATTATATTTAAGAGGAATATGCAGTATTATATGTAAGAGGAATATGAAGTAGTATATTTAAGAGGAATAATAAGTAGTATATTTAAGAGGAATATGAAGTAGTTTATTTAAGAGGAATATGAAGTAGTATATTTAAGAGGAATATGAAGTAGTATGTTTAAGAGGAATATGAAGTAGTATGTTTAAGACGAATATTAAGTAGTATGTGTAAGAGTAATATGAAGTAGTATGTTTAAAAGGAATATGCAGTAGTATGTTTAAGAGGAATATGAAGTAGTATGTTTAAGAGGCATATGAAGTAGTATGTTTAAGAGGAATATGAAGTAGTATGTTTAAGAGGAATATGAAGTAGTATGTTTAGGAGGAATATGAAGTAGTATATTTAAGAGGAATATGAAGTAGCATATTTAAGAGGAATATGAAGTAGTATGTTTAAAAGTAATATGAAGTAGTATATTTTTGAGGTATATGCAGTAGTTTGTTTAAGAGGAATATGAAGTAGTATGTTTAAGAGGAATATGAAGTAGTATGTTTAAAAGGAATATGAAGTAGTATGTTTAAGAGGAATATGAAGTAGTATGCTTAAAAGGAATATGAAGTAGTATAATTAAGAGGAATATGAAGTAGTTTGTTTAAGAGGAATACGAAGTAGTATGTTTAAGAGGAATATGAAGTAGTATTTTCAAGAAGAATATGAAGTAGTATGTTTAAGAGGAATATGAAATAGTATGTTTAAGAGGAATATGAAGAAGTATATTTAAGAGGAATATGAAGTAGTATATTTAAGAGGAATATGAAATAGTATATTTAAGAGGAATATGAAGTAGTATATTTAAGAGGAATATGAAGTATTATATTTAAGAGGAATATGAAGTAGTATATTAGGAGGAATATGAAGTAGTATGTTTAAGAGGAATATGAAGTAGTATGTTTAAGAGGAATATGAAGTAGTATATTTAAGAGGAATATGAAGTAGTATATATAAGAGGAATATGAAGTTGTATATTTAAGAGCAGTATGAAGTAGTATATTTAAGAGGAATATGAAGTTGTATATTTAAGAGGAATATGAAGTATTATGTTTAAGAGGAATATGAAGTAGTATATTAGGAGGAATATGAAGTAGTATGTTTAAGAGGAATATGAAGTAGTATATTTAAGAGGAATATGAAGTAGTATATTAGGAGGAATATGAAGTAGTATATGTAAGAGGAATATGAAGTAGTATATTAGGAGGAATATGAAGTAGTATGTTTAAGAGGAATATGAAGTAGTATGTTTAAGAGGAATATGAAGTAGTATATTTAAGAGGAATATGAAGTAGTATATATAAGAGGAATATGAAGTAGTATATTTAAGAGGAATATGAAGTAGTATATTTAAGAGGAATATGAAGTAGTATATTTAAGAGGAATATGAAGTCGTATATTTAAGAGGAATATGAAGTAGTATATTTAAGAGGAATATGAAGTAGTATATTAGGAGGAATATGAAGTAGTATGTTTAAGAGGAATATGAAGTGGTATGTATAAGAGGAATATGAAGTATTATATTTAAGAGGAATATGCAGTATTATATGTAAGAGGAATATGAAGTAGTATATTTAAGAGGAATATGAAGTAGTATATTTAAGAGGAATATGAAGTAGTTTATTTAAGAGGAATATGAAGTAGTATATTTAAGAGGAATATGAAGTAGTATGTTTAAGAGGAATATGAAGTAGTATGTTTAAGACGAATATGAAGTAGTATGTTTAAGAGTAATATGAAGTAGTATGTTTTACAAGAATATGAACTAGTATGTTTAAGAGGAATATGAAGTAGTATGTTTAAGAGGAATATGAAGTAGTATATTTTTGAGGAATATGCAGTATTATGTTTAAGAGGAATATGAAGTAGTATGTTTAAGAGGAATATGAAGTAGTATGTTTAAGAGGAATATGAAGTAGTATGTTTAAGAGGAATATGAAGTAGTATGTTTAAGAGGAATATGAAGTAGTATAATTAAGAGGAATATGAAGTAGTATGTTTAAGAGGAATATGAAGTAGTATGTTTAAGAGGAATATGAAGTTGTATGTTTAAGAAGAATATGAAGTAGTATGTTTAAGAGGAATATGAAGTAGTATATTTAAGAGGAATATGAAGTAGTATATTTAAGAGGAATATGGAGTAGTATATTTGGAGGAATATGAAGTAGTATAATTAAGAGGAATATGAAGTAGTATGTTTAAGACGAATATGAAAGAGTATGTTTAAGAGGAATATGAAGTTGTATGTTTAAGAGGAATATGAAGTAGTATGTTTAAGAGGAATATGAAGTAGTATGTTTTAGAGGAATATAAAGTAGTATGTTTAAGAGGAATATGAAGTAGTATGTTTAAGAGGAATATGAATTAGTATGTTTAAGAAGAATATGAAGTAGTATGTTTAAGAGGAATATGAAGTAGTATGTTTAAGAGGAATATGAAGTAGTATATTTAAGAGGAATATGAAGTAGTATATTTAAGAGGAATATGAAGTAGTATATTTAAGAGGAATATGAAGTCGTATATTTAAGAGGAATATGAAGTAGTATATATAAGAGGAATATGAAGTAGTATATTAGGAGGAATATGAAGTAGTATGTTTAAGAGGAATATGAAGTGGTATGTATAAGAGGAATATGAAGTATTATATTTAAGAGGAATATGCAGTATTATATGTAAGAGGAATATGAAGTAGTATATTTAAGAGGAATATGAAGTAGTATATTTAAGAGGAATATGAAGTAGTTTATTTAAGAGGAATATGAAGTAGTATATTTAAGAGGAATATGAAGTAGTATGTTTAAGAGGAATATGAAGTAGTATGTTTAAGACGAATATGAAGTAGTATGTGTAAGAGTAATATGAAGTAGTATGTTTAAAAGAAATATGCAGTAGTATGTTTAAGAGGAATATGAAGTAGTATGTTTAAGAGGCATATGAAGTAGTATGTTTAAGAGGAATATGAAGTAGTATGTTTAAGAGGAATATGAAGTAGTATGTTTAGGAGGAATATGAAGTAGTATATTTAAGAGGAATATGAAGTAGCATATTTAAGAGGAATATGAAGTAGTATGTTTAAAAGTAATATGAAGTAGTATATTTTTGAGGTATATGCAGTAGTTTGTTTAAGAGGAATATGAAGTAGTATGTTTAAGAGGAATATGAAGTAGTATGTTTAAGAGGAATATGAAGTAGTATGTTTAAGAGGAATATGAAGTAGTATGCTTAAAAGGAATATGAAGTAGTATAATTAAGAGGAATATGAAGTAGTTTGTTTAAGAGGAATACGAAGTAGTATGTTTAAGAGGAATATGAAGTATTATTTTCAAGAAGAATATGAAGTAGTATGTTTAAGAGGAATATGAAATAGTATGTTTAAGAGGAATATGAAGAAGTATATTTAAGAGGAATATGAAGTAGTATATTTAAGAGGAATATGAAATAGTATATTTAAGAGGAATATGAAGTAGTATATTTAAGAGGAATATGAAGTATTATATTTAAGAGGAATATGAAGTAGTATATTAGGAGGAATATGAAGTAGTATGTTTAAGAGGAATATGAAGTAGTATGTTCAAGAGGAATATGAAGTAGTATATTTAAGAGGAATATGAAGTAGTATATATAAGAGGAATATGAAGTTGTATATTTAAGAGCAGTATGAAGTAGTATGTTTAAGAGGAATATGAAGTTGTATATTTAAGAGGAATATGAAGTATTATGTTTAAGAGGAATATGAAGTAGTATATTAGGAGGAATATGAAGTAGTATGTTTAAGAGGAATATGAAGTAGTATATTTAAGAGGAATATGAAGTAGTATATTAGGAGGAATATGAAGTAGTATATGTAAGAGGAATATGAAGTAGTATATTAGGAGGAATATGAAGTAGTATGTTTAAGAGGAATATGAAGTAGTATGTTTAAGAGGAATATGAAGTAGTATATTTAAGAGGAATATGAAGTAGTATATATAAGAGGAATATGAAGTAGTATATTTAAGAGGAATATGAAGTAGTATATTTAAGAGTAATATGAAGTAGTATATTTAAGAGGAATATGAAGTCGTATATTTAAGAGGAATATGAAGTAGTATATTTAAGAGGAATATGAAGTAGTATATTAGGAGGAATATTAAGTAGTATGTTTAAGAGGAATATGAAGTGGTATGTATAAGAGGAATATGAAGTATTATATTTAAGAGGAATATGCAGTATTATATGTAAGAGGAATATGAAGTAGTATATTTAAGAGGAATATGAAGTAGTATATTTAAGAGGAATATGAAGTAGTTTATTTAAGAGGAATATGAAGTAGTATATTTAAGAGGAATATGAAGTAGTATGTTTAAGAGGAATATGAAGTAGTATGTTTAAGACGAATATGAAGTAGTATGTGTAAGAGTAATATGAAGTAGTATGTTTAAAAGGAATATGCAGTAGTATGTTTAAGAGGAATATGAAGTAGTATGTTTAAGAGGCATATGAAGTAGTATGTTTAAGAGGAATATGAAGTAGTATGTTTAAGAGGAATATGAAGTAGTATGTTTAGGAGGAATATGAAGTAGTATATTTAAGAGGAATATGAAGTAGCATATTTAAGAGGAATATGAAGTAGTATGTTTAAAAGTAATATGAAGTAGTATATTTTTGAGGTATATGCAGTAGTTTGTTTAAGAGGAATATGAAGTAGTATGTTTAAGAGGAATATGAAGTAGTATGTTTAAGAGGAATATGAAGTAGTATGTTTAAGAGGAATATGAAGTAGTATGCTTAAAAGGAATATGAAGTAGTATAATTAAGAGGAATATGAAGTAGTTTGTTTAAGAGGAATACGAAGTAGTATGTTTAAGAGGAATATGAAGTAGTATTTTCAAGAAGAATATGAAGTAGTATGTTTAAGAGGAATATGAAGTAGTATGTTTAAGAGGAATATGAAGAAGTATATTTAAGAGGAATATGAAGTAGTATATCTAAGAGGAATATGAAATAGTATATTTAAGAGGAATATGAAGTAGTATATTTAAGAGGAATATGAAGTATTATATTTAAGAGGAATATGAAGTAGTATATTAGGAAAAATATGAAGTAGTATGTTTAAGAGGAATATGAAGTAGTATGTTTAAGAGGAATATGAAGTAGTATATTTAAGAGGAATATGAAGTAGTATATATAAGAGGAATATGAAGTTGTATATTTAAGAGCAGTATGAAGTAGTATATTTAAGAGGAATATGAAGTAGTATATTAGGAGGAATATGAAGTAGTATGTTTAAGAGGAATATGAAGTGGTATGTATAAGAGGAATATGAAGTATTATATTTAAGAGGAATATGCAGTATTATATGTAAGAGGAATATGAAGTAGTATATTTAAGAGGAATATGAAGTAGTATATTTAAGAGGAATATGAAGTAGTTTATTTAAGAGGAATATGAAGTAGTATGTTTAAGAGGAATATGAAGTAGTATGCTTAAAAGGAATATGAAGTAGTATAATTAAGAGGAATATAAAGTAGTTTGTTTAAGAGGAATACGAAGTAGTATGTTTAAGAGGAATATGAAGTAGTATTTTCAAGAAGAATATGAAGTAGTATGTTTAAGAGGAATATGAAGTAGTATGTTTAAGAGGAATATGAAGAAGTATATTTAAGAGGAATATGAAGTAGTTTATTTAAGAGGAATATGAAATAGTATATTTAAGAGGAATATGAAGTAGTATATTTGAGAGGAATATGAAGTATTATATTTAAGAGGAATATGAAGTAGTATATTAGGAGGAATATGAAGTAGTATGTTTAAGAGGAATATGAAGTAGTATGTTTAAGAGGAATATGAAGTAGTATATTTAAGAGGAATATGAAGTAGTATATATAAGAGGAATATGAAGTTGTATATTTAAGAGCAGTATGAAGTAGTATATTTAAGAGGAATATGAAGTTGTATATTTAAGAGGAATATGAAGTATTATGTTTAAGAGGAATATGAAGTAGTATATTAGGAGGAATATGAAGTAGTATGTTTAAGAGGAATATGAAGTAGTATATTTAAGAGGAATATGAAGTAGTATATTAGGAGGAATATGAAGTAGTATATGTAAGAGGAATATGAAGTAGTATATTAGGAGGAATATGAAGTAGTATGTTTAAGAGGAATATGAAGTAGTATGTTTAAGAGGAATATGAAGTAGTATATTTAAGAGGAATATGAAGTAGTATATATGAGAGGAATATGAAGTAGTATATTTAAGAGGAATATGAAGTAGTATATTTAAGAGGAATATGAAGTTGTATATTTAAGAGGAATATGAAGTATTATGTTTAAGAGGAATATGAAGTAGTATGTTTAAGAGGAATATGAAGTAGTATGTTGAAGAGGAATATGAAGTAGTATGTTGAAGAGGAATATGAAGTAATATGTTTAAGAGTAATATGAAGTAGTATATTTAAGAGTAATATGAAATAGTATGTTTAAGAGGATTATGAAGTAGTATATTTACGAGGAATATGAAGTAGTATGTTTAGGAGGAATATGCAGTAGTATATTTAAGAGGAATATGAAGTAGTATATTTAAGAGGAATATGAAGTAGTATGTTTAAGAGCAATATGAAGTAGTATATTTAAGAGTAATATGAAGTAGTATGTTTAAGAGGAATATGAAGTAGTATGTTTAAGAGGAATATGAAGTAGTATGTTTAAGAGGAATATGAAGTAGTATATTTAAGAGGAATATGAAGTAGTATATTTAAGAGGAATATGAAGTAATATATTTAAGAGGAATATGAAGAGTAGTATATTTAAGAGGAATATGAATTAGAATATTTAAGAGGAATATGAAGTAGTATATTTAAGAGGAATATGAAGTAGTATGTTTAAGAGGAATATGAAGTAGTATGTTTAAGAGGAATATGAAGCAGTATGTTTAAGTGGAATATGAAGTAGTATGTTTAAGAGGAATACGAAGTAGTATGTTTAAGAGGAATATGAAGTAGTATGTGCAAAAGGAATATGAAGTAGTATGTTTAAGAGGAATATGAAGTAGTATGTTTAAGAGTAATATGAAGTAGTATGTTTAAGAGAAATATGAAGTAGAATGTTTAGGAGGAATATGAAGTAGTATATTTAAGAGGAATATGAAGTAGTATGTTTAAAAGGAATATGAAGTAGTATGTTTAAGAGGAATATGAAGTAGTATGTTTAAGAGGAATATGAAGTAGTAAGTTTAAGAGGAACATGAAGTAGTATTTTTAAGAGGAATATGAAGTAGTATATTTAAGAGGAATATGAAGAGTAGTATATTTAAGAGGAATATGAAGTATAATATTTAAGAGGAAAAATGAAGTAGTATATTTAAGAGGAATATGAAATAGTATATTTAAGAGGAACATGAAGTAATATATTTAAGAGGAATATGAAGAGTAGTATATTTAAGAGGAATATGAAGTAGAATATTTAAGAGGAAAAATGAAGTAGTATATTTAAGAGGAATATGAAGTAGTATGTTTAAGAGGAATACGAAGTAGTATGTTTAAGAGGAATATGAAGTAGTATATTTAGGAGGAATATGAAGTAGTATATTTAAGAGGAATATGAAGTAGCATATAAGAGGAATATGAAATAGTATATTTAAGAGGAATATGAAGTAGTTTATTTAAGAGGAATATGAAGTAGTATGTTTAAGACCATTATGAAGTAGTATGTTTAAGAGGAATATGAAATAGTATATATAAGAGGAATATGAAGTAGTATATTTAAGAGAAATATGAAGTAGTATATTTAAGAGGAATATGAAGTGGTATATTTAAGAGGAATATGAAGTAGTATGTTTAAGAGGAATACGAAGTAGTATGTTTAAGAGGAATATGAAGTAGTATATTTAAGAGGAATATGAAGTAGTATGTTTAAGAGGAATACGAAGTAGTATGTTTAAGAGGAAAATGAAGTAGTATGTTTAAGAGGAATATGTAGTAGTATGTTTAAGAGGAATATGAAGTAGTATGTTAAAGAGGAATATGAAGTAGTATGTTTAAGAGGAATATGAAGTAGTATATTAGGAGGAATATTAAGTAGTATGTTTAAGAGGAATATGAAGTAGTATATTTAAAAGGAATATGAAGTAGTATATTAGGAGGAATATGAAGTAGTATATGTAAGAGGAATATGAAGTAGTATATCAGGAGGAATAGGAAGTAGTATGTTTAAGAGGAATATGAAGTAGTATATTTAAGAGGAATATGAAGTAGTATGTTTAAGAGGAATATGAAGTAGTATATTTAAAAGGAATATGAAGTAGTATGTTTAAGAGGATTATGAAGTAGTATGTTTAAGACGAATATGAAGTAGTATGTTTAAGAGTAATATGAAGTAGTATGTTTAAAAGGAATATGAAGTAGTATGTTTAAGAGGAATATGAAGTAGTATGTTTAAGAGGAATATGAAGTAGTAAGTTTAAGAGGAACATGAAGTAGTATTTTTAAGAGGAATATGAAGTAGTATATTTAAGAGGAATATGAAGAGTAGTATATTTAAGAGGAATATGAAGTATAATATTTAAGAGGAAAAATGAAGTAGTATATTTAAGAGGAATATGAAATAGTATATTTAAGAGGAACATGAAGTAGTATGTTTAAGAGGAATACGAAGTAGTATGTTTAAGAGGAATATGAAGTAGTATGTGCAAAAGGAATATGAAGTAGTATGTTTAAGAGGAATATGAAGTAGTATGTTTAAGAGTAATATGAAGTAGTATGTTTAAGAGAAATATAAAGTAGAATGTTAAGGAGGAATATGAAGTAGTATATTTAAGAGGAATATGAAGTAGTATATTTAAGAGGAATATGAAGTAGTATGTTTAAGAGGAATATGAAGTAGTATATTTAAAAGGAATATGAAGTAGTATGTTTAAGAGGATTATGAAGTAGTATGTTTAAGACGAATATGAAGTAGTATGTTTAAGAGTAATATGAAGTAGTATGTTTAAAAGGAATATGAAGTAGTATGTTTAAGAGGAATATGAAGTAGTATGTTTAAGAGGAATATGAAGTAGTAAGTTTAAGAGGAACATGAAGTAGTATTTTTAAGAGGAATATGAAGTAGTATATTTAAGAGGAATATGAAGAGTAGTATATTTAAGAGGAATATGAAGTATAATATTTAAGAGGCAAAATGAAGTAGTATATTTAAGAGGAATATGAAATAGTATATTTAAGAGGAACATGAAGTAATATATTTAAGAGGAATATGAAGAGTAGTATATTTAAGAGGAATATGAAGTAGAATATTTAAGAGGAAAAATGAAGTAGTATATTTAAGAGGAATATGAAGTAGTATGTTTAAGATGAATATGAAGTAGTATATTTAAGAGGAATATGAAGTAGTTTGTTTAAGTGGCATATGAAGTAGTATGTTTAAGAGGAATACGAAGTAGTATGTTTAAGAGGAATATGAAGTAGTATATTTAGGAGGAATATGAAGTAGTATATTTAAGAGGAATATGAAGTAGCATATAAGAGGAATATGAAATAGTATATTTAAGAGGAATATGAAGTAGTTTATTTAAGAGGAATATGAAGTAGTATGTTTAAGACCATTATGAAGTAGTATGTTTAAGAGGAATATGAAATAGTATATATAAGAGGAATATGAAGTAGTATATTTAAGAGAAATATGAAGTAGTATATTTAAGAGGAATATGAAGTGGTATATTTAAGAGGAATATGAAGTAGTATGTTTAAGAGGAATACGAAGTAGTATGTTTAAGAGGAATATGAAGTAGTATATTTAAGAGGAATATGAAGTAGTATGTTTAAGAGGAATACGAAGTAGTATGTTTAAGAGGAAAATGAAGTAGTATGTTTAAGAGGAATATGTAGTAGTATGTTTAAGAGGAATATGAAGTAGTATGTTAAAGAGGAATATGAAGTAGTATGTTTAAGAGGAATATGAAGTAGTATATTAGGAGGAATATTAAGTAGTATGTTTAAGAGGAATATGAAGTAGTATATTTAAGAGGAATATGAAGTAGTATATTAGGAGGAATATGAAGTAGTATATGTAAGAGGAATATGAAGTAGTATATTAGGAGGAATAGGAAGTAGTATGTTTAAGAGGAATATGAAGTAGTATATTTAAGAGGAATATGAAGTAGTATATTTAAGAGGAATATGAAGTAGTATATATAAGAGGAATATGAAGTAGTATATTTAAGAGGAATATGAAGTAGTATATTTAAGAGGAATATGAAGTTGTATATTTAAGAGGAATATGAAGTATTATGTTTAAGAGGAATATGAAGTAGTATGTTTAAGAGGAATATGAAGTAGTATGTTAAAGAGGAATATGAAGTAGTATGTTTAAGAGGAATATGAAGTAGTATGTTTAAGAGTAATATGAAGTAGTATATTTAAGAGTAATATGAATTAGTATGTTTAAGAGGATTATGAAGTAGTATATTTACGAGGAATATGAAGTAGTATGTTTAGGAGGAATATGAAGTAGTATATTTAAGAGGAATATAAAGTAGTATATTTAAGAGGAATATGAAGTAGTATGTTTAAGAGCAATATGAAGTAGTATATTTAAGAGTAATATGAAGTAGTATGTTTAAGAGGAATATGAAGTAGTATGTTTAAGAGTAATATGAAGTAGTATGTTTAAGAGGAATATGAAGTAGTATATTTAAGAGGAATACGAAGTAGTATATTTAAGAGGAATATGAAGTAATATATTTAAGAGGAATATGAAGAGTAGTATATTTAAGAGGAATATGAATTAGAATATTTAAGAGGAATATGAAGTAGTATATTTAAGAGGAATATGAAGTAGTATGTTTAAGAGGAATATGAAGTAGTATGTTTAAGAGAAATATGAAGTAGTATGTTTAAGTGGAATATGAAGTAGTATGTTTAAGAGGAATACGAAGTAGTATGTTTAAGAGGAATATGAAGTAGTATGTGCAAAAGGAATATGAAGTAGTATGTTTAAGAGGAATATGAAGTAGTATGTTTAAGAGTAATATGAAGTAGTATATTTAAGAGTAATATGAAGTAGTATGTTTAAGAGAAATATGAAGTAGTATGTTTAAGAGGAATATGAAGTAGTATATTTAAGAGGGATATGAAGTAGCATATTTACGAGGAATATGAAGTAGTATATTTAAGAGGAATATGAAGTTGTATATTTAAGAGAAATATGAAGTAGTATATTAGGAGGAATATGAAGTAGTATGTTTAAGAGAAATATGAAGTAATTTGTTTAAGACGAATATGAAGTAGAATGTTTAGGAGGAATATGAAGTAGTATATTTAAGAGGAATATGAAGTAGTATATTTAAGAGGAATATGAAGTAGTATGTTTAAGAGTAATAGGAAGTAGTATATTTAAGAGTAATATGAAGTAGTATGTTTAAGAGAAATATGAAGTAGTATGTTTAAGAGGAATATGAAGTAGTATATTTAAAAGGAATATGAAGTAGTATGTTTAAGAGGAATATGAAGTAGTATGTTTAAGACGAATATGAAGTAGTATGTTTAAGAGTAATATGAAATAGTATGTTTAAAAGGAATATGAAGTAGTATGTTTAAGAGGAATATGAAGTACGTATAGTATGTTTAAGAGGAATATGAAGTAGTAAGTTTAAGAGGATAATGAAGTTGTATTTTTAAGAGGAATATGAAGTAGTATATTTAAGAGGAATATGAAGAGTAGTATATTTAAGAGGAATATGAAGTAGAATATTTAAGAGGAAAAATGAAGTAGTATATTTAAGAGGAATATGAAATAGTATATTTAAGAGGAATATGAAGTAATATATTTAAGAGGAATATGAAGAGTAGTATATTTAAGAGGAATATGAAGTAGAATATTTAAGAGGAAAAATGAAGTAGTATATTTAAGAGGAATATGAAGTAGTATGTTTAAGATGAATATGAAGTAGTATGTTTAAGAGGAATATGAAGTAGTTTGTTTAAGTGGCATATGAAGTAGTATGTTTAAGAGGAATACGAAGTAGTATGTTTAAGAGGAATATGAAGTAGTATATTTAGGAGGAATATGAAGTAGTATATTTAAGAGGAATATGAAGTAGTATATTTAAGAGGAATATGAAATAGTATATTTAAGAGGAATATGAAGTAGTTTATTTAAGAGGAATATGAAGTAGTATGTTTAAGACCATTATGAAGTAGTATGTTTAAGAGGAATATTAAATAGTATATATAAGAGGAATATAAAGTAGTATATTTAAGAGGAATATGAAGTAGTATATTTAAGAGGAATATGAAGTAGTATATTTAAGAGGAATATGAAGTAGTATGTTTAAGAGGAATACGAAGTAGTATGTTTAAGAGGAATATGAAGTAGTATATTTAAGAGGAATATGAAGTAGTATGTTTTAGAGTAATACGAAGTAGTATGTTTAAGAGGAAAATGAAGTAGTATGTTTAAGAGTAATATGTAGTAGTATGTTTAAGAGGAATATGAAGTAGTATATTTAAGAGGAATATGAAGTAGTATATTTAAGAGGAATATGAAGAAGTATATTTAAGAGGAATATGAAGAGTAGTATATGTAAGAGGAATATGAAGTAGTATGTTTAAGAGGAATATGAAGTAGTATGCTTAAGAGGAATATGAAGTAGTATATTTAAGATGAATATGAAGTAGTATGTTTAAGAGGAATATGAAGTAGTATGTTTAAGAGCAATATGAAGTTGTATATTTAAGAGGAATATGAAGTAGTATATTAAAGAGGAACATGAAGTAGTATATTTAAGAGGAATAGGAAGTAGTATATTTAAGAGGCATATGATGTAGTATATTTAGGAGGAATATGAAGTAATATATGTAAGACGAAAATGAAGTTTGTTTAAGAGGAATATGAAGTAGTATATTTAAGAGGAATATGAAGTAGTATATTTAAGAGGAATATGAAGTAGTATATTTAAGAGGAATATAAAGTAGTATATTTAAGAGGAAAATGAAGTAGTATATTTACGAGGAATGTGAAGTAGTATATTTAAGAGGAATATGAAATAGTATGTTTAAGAGGAATATGAAGTGGTATGTTTAAGAGGAATATGAAGTAGTATATTTAAGAGGAATATGAAGTAGTAAATTTAAGAGGAATATGAAGTAATATATTTAAGAGGAATATGAAGAGTAGTATATTTAAGAGGAATATAAAGTAGAATATTTAAGAGGAATATGAAGTAGTATATTTAAGAAGAATATGAAGTAGTATGTTTAAGAAGAATATGAAGTGGTATGTTTAAGAGGAATATGAAGTAGTATGTTTAAGTGGAATATGAAGTAGTATGTTTAAGAGGAATACGAAGTAGTATGTTTAAGAGGAATATGAAGTAGTATATTTAGGAGGAATTTGAAGTAGTATATTTAAGAGAAATATGAAGTAGTATATTTAAGAGGAATATGAAGTAGTATATTTAACAGGAATATGAAGTAGTATATTTAAGAGGAATATGAAGTAGTATGTTTAAGACCATTATGAAGTAGTATGTTTAAGAGGTATATGAAGTAGTATATTTAAGAGGAATATGAAGTAGTATATTTAAGAGGAATATGAAATAGTATATTTAAGAGGATTATGAAGTAGTATATTTAAGAGGAATATGAAGTAGTATATTTAAGATGAATATGAAATAGTATATTTAAGAGGAATATGAAGTAGTATGTTTAAGAGGAATACGAAGTAGTATGTTTAAGAGGAATATGAAGTAGTATGTTTAACAGGAATATGAAGTAGTATGTTTAAGATGAATATGAAGTAGTATATTTAAGACGAATATGAAGTAGTATATTTAAGAGGAATATGAAGTTATATATTTAAGAGGTATATGAAGTAGTATGTTTAAAAGGAATATGAAGTAGTATGTTTAAGAGGAATATGAAGTAGTATCATATGTTTAATTAGAATATGAAGTAGTATGTTTAAGAGGAATACAAAGTAGTATGTTTAAGAGGAATATGAAGTAGTATATTTAAAAAGAATATGAAGTAGTATGTTTAAGAGGATTATGAAGAAGTATGTTTAAGAGGAATATGAAGTAGTATATTTAAGAGGAATATGAAGTATTATATTTAAGAGGAATATGAAGTAGCGTATTTAAGGGGAATATAAGTAGTATATTTAAGAGGAATATGAAGTAGTATATTTAAGAGGAATATGAAGTAGTATATTAGGAGGAATATGAAATAGAATGTTTAAGAGGTATATGAAGTAGTATATTTAAGAGGAATATGAAATAGTATATATAAGAGGAATATTAAGTAGTGTATTTAAGAGGAACATGAAGTAGTATATTTAGGAGGACTATGAAGTAGTATGTTTAAGAGGAATATGAAGTAGTATGTTTAAGAGGAATATGAAGTAGTATGTTTAAGAGGAATATGAAGTAGTATGTTTAAGAGGAATATGAAGTAGTATGTTTAAAAGGAATATGAAGTAGTATGTTTAAGAGGAATATGAAGTAGTATGATTAAGAGTGATATGAAGTAGTGTATTTAAGAGGAATATGAAGTAGTATATTTAAGAGGAATATGAAGAGTAGTATATGTAAGAGGAATATGAAGTAGTATGTTTAAGAGGAATATGAAGTAGTATGTTTAAGAGGAATATGAAGTAGTATATTTAAGATGAATATGAAGTAGTATGTTTAAGAGGAATATGAAGTAGTATGTTTAAGAGGAATATGAAGTAGTATATTTAAGAGGAATATGAAGTAGTATATTTAAGAGGACTATGAAGAAGTATGCTTAAGAGGAATATGAAGAAGTATGTTTAAGAGGAATATGAAGTAGTATATTTAAGAGGAATATGAAGTAGTATATTTAAGAGGAATATGAAGTAGCGTATTTAAGGGGAATATAAGTAGTATATTTAAGAGGAATATGAAGTAGTATATTTAAGAGGAATATGAAGTAGTATATTAGGAGGAATATGAAATAGAATGTTTAAGAGGAATATGAAGTAGTATATTTAAGAGGAATATGAAATAGTATATATAAGAGGAATATTAAGTAGTGTATTTAAGAGGAATATGAAGTAGTATATTTAAGAGGAATATGAAGTAGTATATTTAAGAGGACTATGAAGTAGTATGTTTAAGAGGAATATGAAGTAGTATGTTTAAGAGGAATATGAAGTAGTATGTTTAAGAGGAATATGAAGTAGTATGTTTAAGAGGAATACAAAGTAGTATGTTTAAGAGGAATATGAAGTAGTATATTTAAAAAGAATATGAAGTAGTATGTTTAAGAGGACTATGAAGAAGTATGTTTAAGAGGAATATGAAGTAGTATATTTAAGAGGAATATGAAGTAGTATATTTAAGAGGAATATGAAGTAGCGTATTTAAGGGGAATATAAGTAGTATATTTAAGAGGAATATGAAGTAGTATATTTAAGAGGAATATGAAGTAGTATATTAGGAGGAATATGAAATAGAATGTTTAAGAGGAATATGAAGTAGTATATTTAAGAGGAATATGAAATAGTATATATAAGAGGAATATTAAGTAGTGTATTTAAGAGGAATATGAAGTAGTATATTTAAGAGGTATATGAAGTAGTATATTTAAGAGGACTATGAAGTAGTATGTTTAAGAGGAATATGAAGTAGTATGTTTAAGAGGAATATGAAGTAGTATGTTTAAGAGGAATATGAAGTGGTATGTTTAAGAGGAATATGAAGTAGTATGTTTAAAAGGAATATGAAGTAGTATGTTTAAGAGGAATATGAAGTAGTATGATTAAGAGTGATATGAAGTAGTGTATTTAAGAGGAATATGAAGTAGTATATTTAAGAGGAATATGAAGAGTAGTATATGTAAGAGGAATATGAAGTAGTATGTTTAAGAGGAATATGAAGTAGTATGTTTAAGAGGAATATGAAGTAGTATATTTAAGATGAATATGAAGTAGTATGTTTAAGAGGAATATGAAGTAGTATGTTTAAGAGGAATATAAAGTAGTATATTTAAGAGGAATATGAAGTAGTATATTTAAGAGGAACATGAAGTAGTATATTTAAGAGGAATAGGAAGTAGTATATTTGAGAGGCATATGATGTAGTATATTTAGGAGGAATATGAAGTAATATGTGTAAGACGAAAATGAAGTAGTATGTTTAAGAGGAATATGAAGTAGTATATTTAAGAGGAATATGAAGTAGTATCTTTAAGAGGAATATGAAGTAGTATATTTAAGAGGAATATAAAGTAGTATATTTAAGAGGAAAATAAAGTAGTATATTTACGAGGAATATGAAGTAGTATATTTAAGAGGAATATGAAATAGTATGTTTAAGAGGAATATAAAGTAGTATGTTTAAAAGGAATATGAAGTAGTATGTTTAAGAGGAATATGAAGTGGTATATTTAAGAGGAATATGAAGTAGTAAATTTAAGAGGAATATGAAGTAATATATTTAAGAGGAATATGAAGAGTAGTATATTTAAGAGGAATATAAAATAGAATATTTAAGAGGAATATGAAGTAGTATATTTAAGAGGAATATGAAGTAGTATGTTTAAGAAGAATATGAAGTGGTATGTTTAAGAGGAATATGAAGTAGTATGTTTAAGTGGAATATGAAGTAGTATGTTTAAGAGGAATACGAAGTAGTATGTTTAAGAGGAATATGAAGTAGTATATTTAGGAGGAATATGAAGTAGTATATTTAAGAGAAATATGAAGTAGTATATTTAAGAGGAATATGAAGTAGTATATTTAAGAAGAATATGAAGTAGTATATTTAAGAGGAATATGAAGTAGTATGTTTAAGACCATTATGAAGTAGTATGTTTAAGAGGTATATGAAGTAGTATATTTAAGAGGAATATGAAGGAGTATATTTAAGAGGAATATGAAGTAGTATATTTAAGAGGATTATGAAGTAGTATATTTAAGAGGAATATGAAGTAGTATATTTAAGAGGAATATGAAGAGTAGTATATTTAAGAGGAATATGAAGTAGTATATTTAAGAGGAATATGAAGTTATATATGTAAGAAGAATATGAAGTAGTATGTTTAAGAGGACTATGAAGAAGTATGTTTAAGAGGAATATGAAGTAGTATATTTAAGAGGAATATGAAGTAGTTTATTTAAGAGGAATATGAAGTAGCGTATTTAAGAGGAATATAAGTAGTATATTTAAGAGGAATATGAAGTAGTATATTTAAGAGGAATATGAAGTAGTATCATATGTTTAATTGGAATATGAAGTAGTATGTTTAAGAGGAATACAAAGTAGTATGTTTAAGAGGAATATGAAGTAGTATATTTAAGAAGAATATGAATTAGTACGTTTAAGAGGACTATGAAGAAGTATGTTTAAGAGGAATATGAAGTAGTATATTTAAGAGGAATATGAAGTAGTTTATTTAAGAGGAATATGAAGTAGCGTATTTAAGAGGAATATAAGTAGTATATTTAAGAGGAATATGAAGTAGTATATTTAAGAGGAATATGAAGTAGTATATTAGGAGGAATATGAAATAGTATGTTTAAGAGGAATATGAAGTAGTACGTTTAAGAGGAATATGAAGTAGTATATTCAAGAGAAATATGAAGTAGTATATATAAGAGGAATATTAAGTAGTGTATTTAAGAGGAATATGAAGTAGTATATTTAAGAGGAATATGAAGTAGTATATTTAAGAGGACTATGAAGTAGTATGTTTAAGAGGAATATGAAGTAGTATGTTTAAGAGGAATATGAAGTAGTATGTTTAAGAAGAATATGAAGTAGTATGCTTAAGAGGAATATGAAGTAGTATGTTTAAAAGGAATATGAAGTAGTATGTTTAAGAGGAATATGAAGTATTATGATTAAGAGTAATATGAAGTAGTGTATTTCAGAGGAATATGAAGTAGTATATTTAAGAGGAATATGAAGTAGTATATTTAAGAGGACTATGAAGTAGTATGTTTAAGAGGAATATGAAGTAGTATGTTTAAAAAGAATATGAAGTAGTATGTTTAAGAGGAATATGAAGTAGTATGTTTAAGAGGAATATGAAGTAGTATGTTTAAAAGGAATATGAAGTAGTATGTTTAAGAGGAAGATGAAGTAGTATGATTAAGAGTAATATGAAGTAGTATATTTAAGAGGAATATGAAGTAGTATATTTAAGAGGAATATGAAGTAGCGTATTTAAGAGGAATATAAGTAGTATATTTAAGAGGAATATGAAGCAGTATATTTAAGAGGAATATAAAGTAGTATATTAGGAGGAATATGAAATAGTATGTTTAAGAGGAATATGAAGTAGTATGTTTAAGACGAATATGAAGTAGTATATTTAAGAGGAATATGAAGTATTATATTTAAGAAGAATATGAAGTAGTATATTTAAAAAAGAATATGAAGTAGTATGTTTAAGAGGAATATGAAGTAGTATGCTTAAGACGAATATGAAGTAGTATGTTTAAGAGCAATATGAAGTAGTTTGTTTAAAAGGAATGTGAAGTAGTATGTTTAAGAGGAATATGAAGTAGTATATTTAAGAAGAATATGAAGTAGTATATTTAAGAGGAATATGAAGTAATATGTTTAAGACCATTATGAAGTAGTATGTTTAAGAGGTATATGAAGTAGTATATTTAAGAGGAATATGAAGAGTAGTATATTTAAGAGGAATATGAAGTAGTTTATTTAAGAGGAATATGAAGTTATATATTTAAGAGGAATATGAAGTAGTATATTTAAGAGGAATATAAAGAGTAGTATATTTAAGAGGAATATGAAGTAGTATCATATGTTTAATTGGAATATGAAGTAGTATGTTTAAGAGGAATACAAAGTAGTATGTTTAAGAGGAATATGAAGTAGTATATTTAAGAAGAATATGAAGTAGTATGTTTAAGAGGACTATGAAAAAGTATGTTTAAGAGGAATATGAAGTAGTATATTTAAGAGGAATATGAAGTAGTTTATTTAAGAGGAATATGAAGTAGCGTATTTAAGATGAATATAAGTAGTATATTTAAGAGGAATATGAAGTAGTATATTTAAGAGGAATATGAAGTAGTATATTAGGAGGAATATGAAATAGTATGTTTAAGAGCAATATGAAGTAGTACGTTTAAGAGGAATATGAAGTAGTATATTTAAGAGGAATATGAAGTAGTATATATAAGAGGAATATTAAGTAGTGTATTTAAGAGGAATATGAAGTGGTATGTTTAAGAGGAATATGAAGTAGTATGTTTAAGAGGAATATGAAGTAGTATGTTTAAGAGGAATATGAAGTAGTATGCTTTAGAGGAATATGAAGTAGTATGTTTAAAAGGAATATGAAGTAGTATGTTTAAGAGGAATATGAAGTATTATGATTAAGAGTAATATGAAGTAGTGTATTTCAGAGGAATATGAAGTAGTATATTTAAGAGGAATATGAAGTGGTATATTTAAGAGGACTATGAAGTAGTATGTTTAAGAGGAATATGAAGTAGTATGTTTAAGAAGAATATGAAGTAGTATGTTTAAGAGGAATATGAAGTAGTATGTTTAAGAGGAATATGAAGTAGTATGTTTCAAAGGAATATGAAGTAGTATGTTTAAGAGGAATATGAAGTAGTATGATTAAGAGTAATATGAAGTAGTATATTTAAGAGGAATATGAAGTCGTATATTTAAGAGGAATATGAAGTAGCGTATTTAAGAGGAATATAAGTAATATATTTAAGAGGCATATGAAGCAGTATATTTAAGAGGAATATGAAGTAGTATATTAGGAGGAATATGAAATAGTATGTTTAAGAGGAATATGAAGTAGTATGTTTAAGACGAATATGAAGTAGTATATTTAAGAGGAATATGAAGTATTATATTTAAGAGGAATATGAAGTAGTATATTTAAAAAAGAATATGAAGTAGTATGTTTAAGAGGAATATGAAGTAGTATGTTTAAGACGAATATGAAGTAGTGTGTTTAAGAGTAATATGGAGTAGTTTGTTTAAAAGGAATGTGAAGTAGTATGTTTAAGAGGAATATGAAGTAGTATATTTAAGGGGAATATGAAGTAGTATATTTAAGAGGAATATGAAGTAGTATGTTTAAGAGTAATATGAAGTAGTATATTTAAGAGTAATATGAAGTAGTATGTTTAAGAGAAATATGAAGTAGTATGTATAAGAGGAATATGAAGTAGTATATTTAAAAGGAATATGAAGTAGTATGTTTAAGAGGAATATGAAGTACTATGTTTAAGACGAATATGAAGTAGTATGTTTAAGAGTAATATGAAGTAGTATGTTTAAAAGGAATATGAAGGAGTATGTTTAAGAGGAATATGAAGTAGTTTGTTTAAGAGGAATATGAAGTAGTATATTTAAGAGGAATATGAAGTAGTATGTTTAAGAGAAATATGAAGTAGTATGTTTAGGAGGAATATGAAGTAGTATATTCAAGAGAAATATGAAGTAGTATGTTTAAGAGAAATATGAAGTAGTATGTTTAAGAGGAATATGAAGTAGTATATTTAAGAGGAATATGAAGTAGTATATTTAAGAGAAATATGAAGTTATATATTTAAGAGAAATATGAAGAGTAGTATATTTAAGAGGAATATGAAGTAGAATATTTAAGAGGAATATGAAGTAGTATATTTAAGAGGAATATGAAGTTGTATGTTTAACCGGAATATGAAGTAGTATGTTTAAGAGGAATATGAAGTAGTATGTGTAAGTGGAATATGAAGTAGTATGTTTAAGAGAAATACGAAGTAGTATGTTTAAGAGGAATATGAAGTAGTATATTTAGGATGAATATGAAGTTGTATATTTAAGAGGAATATGAAGTAGTATATTTAAGAGGAATATGAAGTAGTATATTTAAGAGGAATATGAAGTAGTATATTTCAGAGGAATATGAAGTAGTATATTAAGAGGAATATGAAGTAGTATGCTTAAGAGGAATATGAAGTAGTATGTTTAAGAGGAATATGAAGTAGTATGTTTAAGAGAAGTATGAAGTAGTATGTATAAGAGGAATATGAAGTAGTATATTTAAAATGAATATGAAGTAGTATGTTTAAGAGGAATATGAAGTAGTATATTTAAGAGGAATATGAAGTAGTATGTTTAAGAGAAATATGAAGTAGTATGTTTAGGAGGAATATAAAGTAGTATATTCAAGAGAAATATGAAGTAGTATGTTTAAGAGAAATATGAAGTAGTATATTTAAGAGGAATATGAAGTAGTATGTTTAAGAGGAATATGAAGTAGTATATTTAAGAGGAATATGAAGTAGTATGTTTAAGAGAAGTATGAAGTAGTATGTATAAGAGGAATATGAAGTAGTATATTTAAAATGAATATGAAGTAGTATGTTTAAGAGGAATATGAAGTAGTATATTTAAGAGGAATATGAAGTAGTATGTTTAAGAGAAATATGAAGTAGTATGCTTAGGAGGAATATAAAGTAGTATATTCAAGAGAAATATGAAGTAGTATGTTTAAGAGAAATATGAAGTAGTATGTTTAAGAGGAATATGAAGTAGTATATTTAAGAGGAATATGAAGTAGTATATTTAAGAGAAATATGAAGTTATATATTTAAGAGAAATATGAAGAGTAGTATATTTAAGAGGAATATGAAGTAAAATATTTAAGAGGAATATGAAGTAGTATATTTAAGAGGAATATGAAGTAGTATGTTTAACTGGAATATGAAGTAGTATGTTTAAGAGGAATATGAAGTAGTATGTGTAAGTGGAATATGAAGTAGTATGTTTAAGAGAAATACGAAGTAGTATGTTTAAGAGGAATATGAAGTAGTATATTTAGGATGAATATGAAGTAGTATATTTAAGAGGAATATGAAGTAGTATATTTAAGAGGAATATGAAGTAGTATATTTAAGAGGAATATGAAGTAGTATATTTCAGAGGAATATGAAGTAGTATATTAAGAGGAATATGAAGTAGTATGCTTAAGAGGAATATGAAGTAGTATGTTTAAGAGGAATATGAAGTAGTATATTTAAGAGGAATATGAAGTAGTATATATAAGAGGAATATGAAGTAGTATATTTAAGAGGAATATGAAGTAGTATATTTAATAGGAATATGAAGTAGTATATTTAAGAGGAATATGAAGTAGTATGTTTAAGAGGAATATGAAGTAGTATGTTTAAGAGGAATATGAAGTAGTATGTTTAAGAGGAATATGAAGTAGTATGTTTAAAAGGAATATGAAGTAGTATGTTTAAGAGGAATATGAAGTAGTATGTTTAAGAGTAATATGAAGTAGTATATTTAAGAGTTATATGAAGTAGTATGTTTAAGAGAAATATGAAGTAGTTGTTTAAGAGAAATATGAAGTTGTATATTTAAGAGGAATATGAAGTTCTATATTTAAAAGGAATATGAAGTAGTATATTTAAGAGGAATATGAAGTAGTGTGTTTAAGACGAATATGAAGTAGTATGTTTAAGAGTAATATGAAGAAGTATGTTTCAAAGGAATATGAAGTAGTATGTTTAAGAGGAATATGAAGTAGTATGTTTAAGAGGAATATGAAGTAGTATGTTTAAGAAGAATATGAAGTAGTATGTTTAAGATAAATATGAAGTAGTATGTTTAGGAGGAATATGAAGTAGTATATTTAAGAGGAATATGAAGTAGTATATTTAAGAGGAATATGAAGTAGTATGTTTAAAAGGAATATGAAGTAGTATATTTTTGAGGAATATGCAGTTGTATGTTTAAGAGGAATATGAAGTAGTATGCTTAAGAGGAATATGAAGTAGTATGTTTAAGAGGAATATGAAGTGGTATAATTAAGAGGAATATGAAGTAGTATGTTTAAGAGGAATATGAAGTAGTATGTTTAAGAGGAATATGAAGTTGTATGTTTAAGAGGAATATGAAGTAGTATGTTTAAGAATAATATGAAGTAGTATATTTAAGAGGAATATGAAGTAGTATATTTGGAGGAATATAAAGTAGTATGTTTAAGAGGAATATGAAGTAGTATGTTTAAGAGGAATATGAAGTAGTATATTTAAGAGGAATATGAAGTATTATATATAAGAGGAATATGAAGTAGTATATTTAAGAGCAATATGTAGTAGTATATTTAAGAGGAATATGAAGTAGTATATTTAAGAGGATGAAGTATTATGTCTAAGAGGAATATGAAGTAGTATATTTAAGAGGAATATGAAGTAGTATGTTTAAGAGGAATATGAAGTAGTATGTTTAAGAGTAATATGAAGTATTATGTTTAAGAGTAATATGAAGTAGTATGTTTAAGAGTAATATGAAGTAGTTTGTTTAAGAGGAATATGCAGTAGTATGTTTAAGAGGAATATGAAGTAGTATGTTTAAGAGGAATATGAAGTAGTATGTTTAAGAGGAATATGAAGTAGTATGTTTAAGAGGAATATGAAGTAGTATGTCTAACAGGAATATGAAGTAGTATAATTAAGAGGAATATGAAGAAGTATGTTTAAGAGGAATATGAAGTAGTATGTTTAAGAGGAATATGAAGTTGTATGTTTAAGAGGAATATGAAGTAGTATATATGGAGGAATATGAAGTAGTATGTTTAAGAGGAATATGAAGTAGTATGTTTAAGAGGAATATGAAGTAGTATATTTAAGAGGAATATGAAGTATTATATATAAGAGGAATATGAAGTAGTATATTTAAGAGGAATATGAAGTAGTATATTTAAGAGGAATATGAAGTAGTATATTTAAGAGGAATATGAAGTAGTATATTTAAGAGGAATATGAAGTAGTATATTTAAGAGGAATATGAAGTAGTATATGAGGAGAAATATGAAGTAGTATGTTTAAGAGGAATATGAAGTAGTATGTTTAAGAGGAATATGAAGTAGTATATTTAAGAGGAATATGCATTAGTATATATAAGAGGAATATGAAGTAGTATATTTAAGAGGAATATGAAGTAGTATATTTAAGAGAAATATGAAGTAGTTTATTTAAGAGGAATATAAAGTAGTATATTTAAGAGGAATATGAAGTAGTATGTTTAAGAGGAATATGAAGTAGTATGTTTAAGACGAATATGAAGTAGTATGTTTAAGAGTAATATAAAGTAGTATGTTTAAAAGGAATATGCAGTAGTATGTTTAAGAGGAATATGAAGTAGTATGTTTAAGAGGAATATGAAGTAGTATGTTTAAGAGGAATATGAAGTAGTATGTTTAAGAGGAATATGAAGTAGTATATTTAAGAGGCATACGAAGTAGTATATTTAAGAGGAATATGAAGTAGTATGTTAGGAGGAATATGAAGTAGTATGCTTAAGAGGAATATGAAGTAGTATGTTTAAGAGGAATATGAAGTAGTATATTTAAGAGGAATATGAAGTAGTATATATAAGAGGAATATGAGGTAGTGTATTTAAGAGGAATATGAAGTAGTATATTTGAGAGGAATATGAAGTTGTATATTTAAGATGAATATGAAGTATTATGTTTAAGAGGAATATGAAGTAGTATGTTTAAGAGGAATATGAAATAGTATGTTTAAGAGGAATATGAAGTAGTATGCTTAAAAGGAATATGAAGTAGTATATTTAAGAGGAATAGGAAGTAGTATATTTAAGAGGAATATGAAGAAGTATATTTAAGAGGAATAAGAAGTATATTTAATAGAAATATGAAGTATTATGTTTAAGAGAAATATGAAGTAGTATATTTAAGAGGAATATGAAGTAGTATATATAAGAGGAATATGAGGTAGTGTATTTAAGAGGAATATGAAGTAGTATATTTGAGAGGAATATGAAGTTGTATATTTAAGATGAATATGAAGTATTATGTTTAAGAGGAATATGAAGTAGTATGTTTAAGAGAAATATGAAGTAGTTGTTTAAGAGAAATATGAAGTTGTATATTTAAGAGGAATATGAAGTTCTATATTTAAAAGGAATATGAAGTAGTATATTTAAGAGGAATATGAAGTAGTGTGTTTAAGACGAATATGAAGTAGTATGTTTAAGAGTAATATGAAGAAGTATATTTCAAAGGAATATGAAGTAGTATGTTTAAGAGGAATATGAAGTAGTATGTTTAAGAGGAATATGAAGTAGTATGTTTAAGAAGAATATGAAGTAGTATGTTTAAGATAAATATGAAGTAGTATGTTTAGGAGGAATATGAAGTAGTATATTTAAGAGGAATATGAAGTAGTATATTTAAGAGGAATATGAAGTAGTATGTTTAAAAGGAATATGAAGTAGTATATTTTTGAGGAATATGCAGTTGTATGTTTAAGAGGAATATGAAGTAGTATGCTTAAGAGGAATATGAAGTAGTATGTTTAAGAGGAATATGAAGTGGTATAATTAAGAGGAATATGAAGTAGTATGTTTAAGAGGAATATGAAGTAGTATGTTTAAGAGGAATATGAAGTTGTATGTTTAAGAGGAATATGAAGTAGTATGTTTAAGAATAATATGAAGTAGTATATTTAAGAGGAATATGAAGTAGTATATTTGGAGGAATATAAAGTAGTATGTTTAAGAGGAATATGAAGTAGTATGTTTAAGAGGAATATGAAGTAGTATATTTAAGAGGAATATGAAGTATTATATATAAGAGGAATATGAAGTAGTATATTTAAGAGCAATATGTAGTAGTATATTTAAGAGGAATATGAAGTAGTATATTTAAGAGGATGAAGTATTATGTCTAAGAGGAATATGAAGTAGTATATTTAAGAGGAATATGAAGTAGTATGTTTAAGAGGAATATGAAGTAGTATGTTTAAGAGTAATATGAAGTATTATGTTTAAGAGTAATATGAAGTAGTATGTTTAAGAGTAATATGAAGTAGTATGTTTAAGAGGAATATGCAGTAGTATGTTTAAGAGGAATATGAAGTAGTATGTTTAAGAGGAATATGAAGTAGTATGTTTAAGAGGAATATGAAGTAGTATGTTTAAGAGGAATATGAAGTAGTATGTCTAACAGGAATATGAAGTAGTATAATTAAGAGGAATATGAAGAAGTATGTTTAAGAGGAATATGAAGTAGTATGTTTAAGAGGAATATGAAGTTGTATGTTTAAGAGGAATATGAAGTAGTATATATGGAGGAATATGAAGTAGTATGTTTAAGAGGAATATGAAGTAGTATGTTTAAGAGGAATATGAAGTAGTATATTTAAGAGGAATATGAAGTATTATATATAAGAGGAATATGAAGTAGTATATTTAAGAGGAATATGAAGTAGTATATTTAAGAGGAATATGAAGTAGTATATTTAAGAGGAATATGAAGTAGTATATTTAAGAGGAATATGAAGTAGTATATTTAAGAGGAATATGAAGTAGTATATGAGGAGAAATATGAAGTAGTATGTTTAAGAGGAATATGAAGTAGTATGTTTAAGAGGAATATGAAGTAGTATATTTAAGAGGAATATGCATTAGTATATATAAGAGGAATATGAAGTAGTATATTTAAGAGGAATATGAAGTAGTATATTTAAGAGAAATATGAAGTAGTTTATTTAAGAGGAATATAAAGTAGTATATTTAAGAGGAATATGAAGTAGTATGTTTAAGAGGAATATGAAGTAGTATGTTTAAGACGAATATGAAGTAGTATGTTTAAGAGTAATATAAAGTAGTATGTTTAAAAGGAATATGCAGTAGTATGTTTAAGAGGAATATGAAGTAGTATGTTTAAGAGGAATATGAAGTAGTATGTTTAAGAGGAATATGAAGTAGTATGTTTAAGAGGAATATGAAGTAGTATATTTAAGAGGCATACGAAGTAGTATATTTAAGAGGAATATGAAGTAGTATGTTAGGAGGAATATGAAGTAGTATGCTTAAGAGGAATATGAAGTAGTATGTTTAAGAGGAATATGAAGTAGTATATTTAAGAGGAATATGAAGTAGTATATATAAGAGGAATATGAGGTAGTGTATTTAAGAGGAATATGAAGTAGTATATTTGAGAGGAATATGAAGTTGTATATTTAAGATGAATATGAAGTATTATGTTTAAGAGGAATATGAAGTAGTATGTTTAAGAGGAATATGAAATAGTATGTTTAAGAGGAATATGAAGTAGTATGCTTAAAAGGAATATGAAGTAGTATATTTAAGAGGAATAGGAAGTAGTATATTTAAGAGGAATATGAAGAAGTATATTTAAGAGGAATAAGAAGTATATTTAATAGAAATATGAAGTATTATGTTTAAGAGAAATATGAAGTAGTATGTTTAAGAGGAATATGAAGTAGTATGTTTAAGAGGAATATGAAGTAGTATGTTTAAGAGGAATATGAAGTAGTATGTTTAAAAGGCATATGAGGTAGTATGTTTAAGAGGAATATGAAGTATTATGTTTAAAAGGCATATGAAGTAGTATGTTTAAGAGGAATATGAAGTAGTATGTTTAAGAGTAATATGAAGTAGTATATTTAAGAGTTATATGAAGTAGTATGTTTAAGAGAAATATGAAGTAGTATGTTTAAGAGGAATATGAAGTAGTATATTTAAGAGGAATATGTAGTAGTATATTTACGAGGAATATGAAGTAGTATATTTAAGAGGAATATGAAGTAGTATATTTAAGAGGAATATGAAGTATTATATTTAAGAGGAATATGAAGTAGTATATTTAAAAGGAATATGAAGTAGTATGTTTAAGAGGAATATGAAGTAGTATGTTTAAAAGGAATATGAAGTAGTATATTTTTGAGGAATATGCAGTTGTATGTTTAAGAGGAATATGAAGTAGTATGCTTAAGAGGAATATGAAGTAGTATGTTTAAGAGGAATATGAAGTGGTATAATTAAGAGGAATATGAAGTAGTATGTTTAAGAGGAATATGAAGTAGTATGTTTAAGAGGAATATGAAGTTGTATATTTAAGAGGAATATGAAGTAGTATGTTTAAGAATAATATGAAGTAGTATATTTAAGAGGAATATGAAGTAGTATATTTGGAGGAATATAAAGTAGTATGTTTAAGAGGAATATGAAGTAGTATGTTTAAGAGGAATATGAAGTAGTATATTTAAGAGGAATATGAAGTATTATATATAAGAGGAATATGAAGTAGTATATTTAAGAGCAATATGTAGTAGTATATTTAAGAGGAATATGAAGTAGTATATTTAAGAGGATGAAGTATTATGTCTAAGAGGAATATGAAGTAGTATATTTAAGAGGAATATGAAGTAGTATGTTTAAGAGGAATATGAAGTAGTATGTTTAAGAGGAATATGAAGTAGTATATTTAAGAGGCATACGAAGTAGTATATTTAAGAGGAATATGAAGTAGTATGTTAGGAGGAATATGAAGTAGTATGCTTAAGAGGAATATGAAGTAGTATGTTTAAGAGGAATATGAAGTAGTATATTTAAGAGGAATATGAAGTAGTATATATAAGAGGAATATGAGGTAGTGTATTTAAGAGGAATATGAAGTAGTATATTTGAGAGGAATATGAAGTTGTATATTTAAGATGAATATGAAGTATTATGTTTAAGAGGAATATGAAGTAGTATGTTTAAGAGGAATATGAAATAGTATGTTTAAGAGGAATATGAAGTAGTATGCTTAAAAGGAATATGAAGTAGTATATTTAAGAGGAATAGGAAGTAGTATATTTAAGAGGAATATGAAGAAGTATATTTAAGAGGAATAAGAAGTATATTTAATAGAAATATGAAGTATTATGTTTAAGAGAAATATGAAGTAGTATGTTTAAGAGGAATATGAAGTAGTATGTTTAAGAGGAATATGAAGTAGTATGTTTAAGAGGAATATGAAGTAGTATGTTTAAAAGGCATATGAGGTAGTATGTTTAAGAGGAATATGAAGTATTATGTTTAAAAGGCATATGAAGTAGTATGTTTAAGAGGAATATGAAGTAGTATGTTTAAGAGTAATATGAAGTAGTATATTTAAGAGTTATATGAAGTTGTATGTTTAAGAGAAATATGAAGTAGTATGTTTAAGAGGAATATGAAGTAGTATATTTAAGAGGAATATGTAGTAGTATATTTACGAGGAATATGAAGTAGTATATTTAAGAGGAATATGAAGTAGTATATTTAAGAGGAATATGAAGTATTATATTTAAGAGGAATATGAAGTAGTATATTTAAAAGGAATATGAAGTAGTATGTTTAAGAGGAATATGAAGTAGTATGTTTAAAAGGAATATGAAGTAGTATATTTTTGAGGAATATGCAGTTGTATGTTTAAGAGGAATATGAAGTAGTATGCTTAAGAGGAATATGAAGTAGTATGTTTAAGAGGAATATGAAGTGGTATAATTAAGAGGAATATGAAGTAGTATGTTTAAGAGGAATATGAAGTAGTATGTTTAAGAGGTATATGAAGTTGTATGTTTAAGAGGAATATGAAGTAGTATGTTTAAGAATAATATGAAGTAGTATATTTAAGAGGAATATGAAGTAGTATATTTGGAGGAATATAAAGTAGTATGTTTAAGAGGAATATGAAGTAGTATGTTTAAGAGGAATATGAAGTAGTATATTTAAGAGGAATATGAAGTATTATATATAAGAGGAATATGAAGTAGTATATTTAAGAGCAATATGTAGTAGTATATTTAAGAGGAATATGAAGTAGTATATTTAAGAGGATGAAGTATTATGTCTAAGAGGAATATGAAGTAGTATATTTAAGAGGAATATGAAGTAGTATGTTTAAGAGAAATATGAAGTAGTATGTTTAAGAGTAATATGAAGTATTATGTTTAAGAGTAATATGAAGTAGTATGTTTAAGAGTAATATGAAGTAGTATGTTTAAGAGGAATATGCAGTAGTATGTTTAAGAGGAATATGAAGTAGTATGTTTAAGAGGAATATGAAGTAGTATGTTTAAGAGGAATATGAAGTAGTATGTTTAAGAGGAATATGAAGTAGTATGTCTAACAGGAATATGAAGTAGTATAATTAAGAGGAATATGAAGAAGTATGTTTAAGAGGAATATGAAGTAGTATGTTTAAGAGGAATATGAAGTTGTATGTTTAAGAGGAATATGAAGTAGTAGATATGGAGGAATATGAAGTAGTATGTTTAAGAGGAATATGAAGTAGTATGTTTAAGAGGAATATGAAGTAGTATATTTAAGAGGAATATGAAGTATTATATATAAGAGGAATATGAAGTAGTATATTTAAGAGGAATATGAAGTAGTATATTTAAGAGGAATATGAAGTAGTATATTTAAGAGGAATATGAAGTAGTATATTTAAGAGGAATATGAAGTAGTATATTTAAGAGGAATATGAAGTAGTATATGAGGAGAAATATGAAGTAGTATGTTTAAGAGGAATATGAAGTAGTATGTTTAAGAGGAATATGAAGTAGTATATTTAAGAGGAATATGCATTAGTATATATAAGAGGAATATGAAGTAGTATATTTAAGAGGAATATGAAGTAGTATATTTAAGAGAAATATGAAGTAGTTTATTTAAGAGGAATATAAAGTAGTATATTTAAGAGGAATATGAAGTAGTATGTTTAAGAGGAATATGAAGTAGTATGTTTAAGACGAATATGAAGTAGTATGTTTAAGAGTAATATAAAGTAGTATGTTTAAAAGGAATATGCAGTAGTATGTTTAAGAGGAATATGAAGTAGTATGTTTAAGAGGAATATGAAGTAGTATGTTTAAGAGGAATATGAAGTAGTATGTTTAAGAGGAATATGAAGTAGTATATTTAAGAGGCATACGAAGTAGTATATTTAAGAGGAATATGAAGTAGTATGTTAGGAGGAATATGAAGTAGTATGCTTAAGAGGAATATGAAGTAGTATGTTTAAGAGGAATATGAAGTAGTATATTTAAGAGGAATATGAAGTAGTATATATAAGAGGAATATGAGGTAGTGTATTTAAGAGGAATATGAAGTAGTATATTTGAGAGGAATATGAAGTTGTATATTTAAGATGAATATGAAGTATTATGTTTAAGAGGAATATGAAGTAGTATGTTTAAGAGGAATATGAAATAGTATGTTTAAGAGGAATATGAAGTAGTATGCTTAAAAGGAATATGAAGTAGTATATTTAAGAGGAATATGAAGTAGTATATTTAAGAGGAATATGAAGAAGTATATTTAAGAGGAATAAGAAGTATATTTAATAGAAATATGAAGTATTATGTTTAAGAGAAATATGAAGTAGTATGTTTAAGAGGTATATGAAGTAGTATGTTTAAGAGGAATATGAAGTAGTATGTTTAAGAGGAATATGAAGTAGTATGTTTAAAAGGCATATGAGGTAGTATGTTTAAGAGGAATATGAAGTATTATGTTTAAAAGGCATATGAAGTAGTATGTTTAAGAGGAATATGAAGTAGTATGTTTAAGAGTAATATGAAGTAGTATATTTAAGAGTTATATGAAGTAGTATGTTTAAGAGAAATATGAAGTAGTATGTTTAAGAGGAATATGAAGTAGTATATTTAAGAGGAATATGAAGTAGTATATTTACGAGGAATATGAAGTAGTATATTTAAGAGGAATATGAAGTAGTATATTTAAGAGGAATATGAAGTATTATATTTAAGAGGAATATGAAGTAGTATATTTAAAAGGAATATGAAGTAGTATGTTTAAGAGGAATATGAAGTAGTGTGTTTAAGACGAATATGAGGTAGTATGTTTAAAAGTAATATGAAGTAGTATGTTTAAAAGTAATATGAAGTAGTATGTTTAAGACGAATATGAAGTATTATATTCAAGAGGAATATGAAGTAGTATATTTAAGAGGAATAAGAAGTATATTTAACAGAAATATGAAGTAGTATGTTTAAGAGGAATATGAAGTAGTATGTTTAAGAGGAATATGTAGTAGTATATTTAAGAGGACTATGAAGTAGTATATTTAAGAGGAATATGAAGTAGTATATTTAAGAGGAATATGAAGTAGTATATTTAAGAGGAATATGAAGTATTATGTTTAAGAGGAATATGAAGTAGTATATTTAAGAGGAATATGAAGTAGTATGTTTAAGAGGAATATGAAGTAGTATGTTTAAGAGTAATATGAAGTATTATGTTTAACAGTAATATGAAGTAGTATGTTTAAGAGTAATATGAAGTAGTATATTTAAGAGGAATATGCAGTAGTATGTTTAAGAGGAATATGAAGTAGTATGTTTAAGAGGAATATGAAGTAGTATGTTTAAGAGGAATATGAAGTAGTATGTTTAAGAGGAATATGAAGTAGTATGTCTAACAGGAATATGAAGTAGTATAATTAAGAGGAATATGAAGAAGTATGTTTAAGAGGAATATGAAGTAGTATGTTTAAGAGGAATATGAAGTTGTATGTTTAAGAGGAATATGAAGTAGTATGTTTAAGAGGAATATGAAGTAGTATGTTTAAGAGGAATATGAAGTAGTATGTTTAAGAGGAATATGAAGTAGTATGTTTAAGAGGAATATGAAGTAGTATGTTTAAGAAGAATATGAAGTAGTATGTTTAAGAGGAATATGAAGTAGTATGTTTAAGAGGAATATGAAGTAGTATATTTAAGAGGAATATGAAGTAGTATATTTAAGAGGAATATGAAGTAGTATATTTAAGAGGAATATGAAGTAGTATATTTAAGAGGAATATGAAGTAGTATATTTAAGAGGAATATGAAGTAGTATATTAGGAGAAATATGAAGTAGTATGTTTAAGAGGAATATGAAGTAGTATGTTTAAGAGGAATATGAAGTAGTATATTTAAGAGGAATATGCAGTAGTATATATAAGAGGAATATGAAGTAGTATAAATTAAGAGGAATATGAAGTAGTATATTTAAGAGAAATATGAAGCAGTTTATTTAAGAGGAATATAAAGTAGTATATTTAAGAGGAATATGAAGTAGTATGTTTAAGAGGAATATGAAGTAGTATGTTTAAGACAAATATGAAGTAGTATGTTTAAGAGTAATATGAAGTAGTATGTTTAAAAGGAATATGCAGTAGTATGTTTAAGAGGAATATGAAGTAGTATGTTTAAGAGGAATATGAAGTAGTATGTTTAAGAGGAATATGAAGTAGTATGTTTAAGAGGAATATGAAGTAGTATATTTAAGAGGAATATGAAGTAGTATATTTAAGAGGAATATGAAGTAGTATGTTAGGAGGAATATGAAGTAGTATGCTTAAGAGGAATATGAAGTAGTATGTTTAAGAGGAATATGAAGTAGTATATTTAAGAGGAATATGAAGTAGTATATATAAGAGGAATATGAGGTAGTGTATTTAAGAGGAATATGAAGTAGTATATTTGAGAGGAATATGAAGTTGTATATTTAAGAGGAATATGAAGTATTATGTTTAAGAGGAATATGAAGTAGTATGTTTAAGAGGAATATGAAATAGTATGTTTAAGAGGAATATGAAGTAGTATGCTTAAAAGGAATATGAAGTAGTATATTAAAGAGGAATATGAAGTAGTATATTTAAAAGGCATATGAAGTAGAATGTTTAAGAGGAATATGAAGTAGTATGTTTAAAAGGCATATGAAGTAGTATGTTTAAGAGGAATATGAAGTATTATGTTTAAAAGGCATATGAAGTAGTATGTTTAAGAGGAATATGAAGTAGTATGTTTAAGAGTAATATGAAGTAGTATATTTAAGAGTTATATGAAGTAGTATGTTTAAGAGAAATATGAAGTAGTATGTTTAAGAGGATTATGAAGTAGTATATTTAAGAGGAATATGAAGTAGTATATTTACGAGGAATATGAAGTAGTATATTTACGAGGAATATGAAGTAGTATATTTAAGAGGAATATGAAGTAGTATATTTAAGAGGAATATGAAGTATTATATTTAAGAGGAATATGAAGTAGTATATTTAAAAGGAATATGAAGTAGTATGTTTAAGAGGAATATGAAGTAGTGTGTTTAAGACGAATATGAAGTAGTATGTTTAAGAGTAATATGAAGTAGTATGTTTAAAAGTAATATGAAGTAGTATGTTTAAGACGAATATGAAGTAGTATATTCCAGAGGAATATGAAGTAGTATATTTAAGAGGAATAAGAAGTATATTCAACAGAAATATGAAGTAGTATGTCTAAGAGGAATGTGGAGTAGTATGTTTAAGAGGAATATGTAGTAGTATATTTAAGAGGAATATGAACTAGTATATTTAAGAGGAATATGAAGTAGTATATTTAAGAGGAATATGAAGTAGTAAATTTAAGAGGAATATGAAGTAGTATATCTAAGAGGAATATGAAGTAGTATGTGTAAGAGGAATATGAAGTAGTATGTTTAAGAGGAATATGAAGTAGTATATTTAAGAGGAATATGAAGTAGTATATTTAAGAGGAATATAAAGTAATATGTTTAAGAGGAATATGAAGTAGTATGTTTAAGAGGAATATGAAGTAGTATGTTTAAGAGGAATATGAAGTAGTATGTTTAAGAGGAATATGAAGTATTATGTTTAAGAGTAATATGAAGTAGTATATTTAAGAGTAATATGAAGTAGTATGTTTAAGAGGAATATGCAGTAGTATGTTTAAGAGGAATATGAAGTAGTATGTTTAAGAGGAATATGAAGTAGTATGTTTAAGAGGAATATGAAGTAGTATGTTTAAGAGGAATATGAAGTAGTATGTCTAACAGGAATATGAAGTAGTATAATTAAGAGGAATATGAAGTAGTATGTTTAAGAGGAATATGAAGTAGTAAGTTTAAGAGGAATATGAAGTTGTCTGTTTTAGAGGAATATAAAGTAGTATGTTTAAGAGGAATATGAAGTAGTATATTTAAGAGGAATATGAAGTAGTATGTTTAAGGGGAATATGAAGTAGTATGTTTAAGAGGAATATGAAGTAGTATGTTTAAGAAGAATATGAAGTAGTATGTTTAAGAGGAATATGAAGTAGTATATTTAAGAGGAATATGAAGTAGTATATTTAAGAGGAATATGAAGTAGTATATTTAAGAGGAATATGAAGTAGTATATTCAAGAGGAATATGAAGTAGAATATTTAAGAGGAATATGAAGTAGTATATTAGGAGGAATATGAAGTAGTATGTTTAAGAGGAATATGAAGTAATATGTTTAAGAGGAATATGAAGTAGTATATTTAAGAGGAATATGCAGTAGTTTATATAAGAGGAATATGAAGTAGTATATTTAAGAGGAATATGAAGTAGTATATTTAAGAGGAATATGAAGTAGTTTATTTAAGAGGAATATGAAGTAGTATATTTAAGAGGAATATGAAGTAGTATGTTTAAGAGGAATATGAAGTAGTATGTTTCAGACGAATATGAAGTAGTATGTTTAAGAGTAATATGAAGTAGTATGTTTAAGAGGAATATGCAGTAGTATGTTTAAGAGGAATATGAAGTAGTATGTTTAAGAGGAATATGCAGTAGTATGTTTAAGAGGAATATGAAGTAGTATGTTTAAGAGGAATATGAAGTAGTATGTTTAGGAGGAATATAAAGTAGTATATTTAAGAGGAATATGAAGTAGTATATTTAAGAGGAATATGAAGTAGTATGTTTAAAAGTAATATGAAGTAGTATATTTTTGAGGAATATGCAGTAGTATGTTTAAGAGGAATATGAAGTAGTATGTTTAAGAGGAATATGAAGTAGTATGTTTAAGAGGTATATGAAGTTGTATGTTTAAGAGTAATATGAAGTAGTATAATTAAGAGGAATGTGAAGTAGTATGTTTAAGAGGAATACGAAGTAGTATGTTTAAGAGGAATATGTAGTAGTATATTTAAGAGGAATATGAAGTAGTATATTTAAGAGGAATATGAAGTATTATATTAGGAGGAATATGAAGTAGTATGCTTAAGAGGAATATGAAGTAGTATGTTTAAGAGGAATATGAAGTAGTATATTTAAGAGGAATATGAAGTAGTATAAATAAGAGGAATATGAAGTAGTATATTTAAGAGGAATATGAAGTCAAATATTTAAGAGGAATATGAAGTTGTATATTTAAGAGGAATATGAAGTATAATGTTTAAGAGGAATATGAAGTAGTATGTTTAAGAGGAATATGAAATAGTATGTTTAAGAGGAATATGAAGTAGTATGTTTAAAAGGACTGTGAAGTTGTATATTTAAGGGGAATATGAAGTAGTATATTTAAGAGGAATATGAAGAAGTATATTTAAGAGGAATAAGAAGTATATTTAACAGAAATATGAAGTAGTATGTTTAAGAGGAATATGAAGTAGTATGTTTAAGAGGAATATAAAGTATTATGTTTAAGAGTAATATGAAGTAGTATATTTAAGAGTAATATGAAGTAGTATGTTTAAGAGGAATATGCAGTAGTATGTTTAAGAGGAATATGAAGTAGTATGTTTAAGAGGAATATGAAGTAGTATGTTTAAGAGGAATATGAAGTAGTATGTTTAAGAGGAATATGAAGTAGTATGTCTAACAGGAATATGAAGTAGTATAATTAAGAGGAATATGAAGTAGTATGTTTAAGAGGAATATGAAGTAGTATGTTTAAGAGGAATATGAAGTTGTATGTTTAAGAGGAATATGAAGTAGTATGTTTAAGTGGAATATGAAGTAGTATATTTAAGAGGAATATGAAGTAGTATGTTTAAGGGGAATATGAAGTAGTATGTTTAAGAGGAATATGAAGTAGTATGTTTAAGAAGAATATGAAGTAGTATGTTTAAGAGGAATATGAAGTAGTATGTTTAAGAGGAATATGAAGTAGTATATTTAAGAGGAATATGAAGTAGTATATTTAAGAGGAATATGAAGCTGTATATTTAAGAGGAATATGAACTAGTATATTTAAGAGGAATATGAAGTAGAATATTTAAGAGGAATATGCAGTAGTATATTAGGAGGAATATGAAGTAGTATATTTAAGAGGAATATGCAGTAGTATATATTAGAGGAATATGAAGTAGTATATTTAAGAGGAATATGAAGTAGTTTATTTAAGAGGAATATGAAGTAGTATATTTAAGAGGAATATGAAGTAGTATGTTTAAGAGGAATATGAAGTAGTATGTTTAAGAGGAATATGAAGTAGTATGTTTAAGAGGAATATGAAGTAGTATATTTAAGAGGAATATGAAGTAGTATGTTTAGGAGGAATATGAAGTAGTATATTTAAGAGGAATATGAAGTAGTATATTTAAGAGGAATATGAAGTAGTATGTTTAAGAGGAATATGAAGTAGTATGTTTAAGACGAATATGAAGTAGTATGTTTAAGAGTAATATGAAGTAGTATGTTTAAGAGGAATATGCAGTAGTATGTTTAAGAGCAATATGAAGTAGTATGTTTAAGAGGAATAAGAAGTAGTATGTTTAAGAGGAATATGAAGTAGTATGTTTAAGAGGAATATGAAGTAGTATGTTTAGGAGGAATATGAAGTAGTATATTTAAGAGGAATATGAAGTAGTATATTTAAGAGGAATATGAAGTAGTATGTTTAAAAGTAATATGAAGTAGTATATTTTTGAGGAATATGCAGTAGTATGTTTAAGAGGAATATGAAGTAGTATGTTTAAGAGGAATATGAAGTAGTATGTTTAAGAGGTATATGAAGTTGTATGTTTAAGAGGAATATGAAGTAGTACAATTAAGAGGAATGTGAAGTAGTATGTTTAAGAGGAATACGAAGTAGTATGTTTAAGAAGAATATGAAGTGGTATATTTAAGAGGAATATGAAGTAGTATATTTAAGAGGAATATGAAGTAGTATATTTAAGAGGAATATGAAGTAGTATATTTAAGAGGAATATGAAGTAGTATATTAGGAGGAATATGAAGTAGTATGCTTAAGAGGAATATGAAGTAGTATGTTTAAGAGGAATATGAAGTAGTATATTTAAGAGGAATATGAAGTAGTATAAATAAGAGGAATATGAAGTAGTATATTTAAGAGGAATAAGAAGCATATTTAACAGAAATATGAAGTAGTATGTTTAAGAGGAATATGAAGTAGTATGTTTAAGAGGAATATGAAGTGGTATGTTTAAGAGGAATATGAAGTAGTATGTTTAAGAGGAATATGAAGTAGTATGTTTAAAAGGCATATGAAGTAGTATGTTTAAGAGGAATATGAAGTAGTATGTTTAAAAGGCATATGAAGTAGTATGTTTAAGAGGAATATGAAGTAGTATGTTTAAAAGGCATATGAAGTAGTATGTTTAAGAGGAATATGAAGTAGTATGTTTAAGAGTAATATGAAGTAGTATATTTAAGAGTTATATGAAGTAGTATGTTTCAGAGAAATATGAAGTAGTATGTTTAAGAGGAATATGAAGTAGTATATTTAAGACGAATATGAAGTAGTATATTTACGAGGAATATGAAGTAGTATATTTAAGAGGAATATGAAGTAGTATATTTAAGAGGAATATGAAGCATTATATATAAGAGGAATATGAAGTAGTATATTTAAAAGGAATATGAAGTAGTATGTTTAAGAGGAATATGAAGTAGTATGTTTAAGAGTAATATGAAGTAGTATGTTTAAGAGTAATATGAAGTAGTATGTTTAAAAGTAATATGAAGTAGTATGTTTAAGACGAATATGAAGTAGTATATTTAAGAGGAATATGAAGTAGTATATTTAAGAGGAATAAGAAGTATATTTAACAGAAATATGAAGTAGTATGTTTAAGAGGAATATGAAGTAGTATGTTTAAGAGGAATATGAAGTAGTATATTTAAGAGGAATATGAATTAGTATATTTAAGAGGAATATGAAATAGTATATTTAAGAGGAATATGAAGTAGTATATTTAAGAGGAATATGCAGTAGTATATTTAAGAGGAATATGAAGTAGTATGTTTAAGAGGAATATGAAGTAGTATGTTTAAGAGGAATATGAAGTAGTATGTTTAAGAGGAATGTGAAGTAATATGTTTAAGAGGAATATGAAGTAGTATGTTTAAGAGGAATATGAAGTAGTATATTTAAGAGGAATATGTAGTAGTATTTTTAAGAGGAATATGAAGTAGTATATTTAAGGGGAATATGAAGTATTATATTTAAGAAGAATATGAAGTAATATGTTTAAGTGGAATATGAAGTAGTTTGTTTAAGAGGAATATGAAGTAGTATGTTTAAGAGGAATATGAAGAAGTATATTTAAGATAATTATGAAGTAGTATATTTAAGAGGAATATGAAGTAGTATGTTTAATAGGAATATGAAGTAGTATATTTAAGAGGAATATGAAGTAGTATATTTAAGAGGAATATGAAGTAGTATATTTAAGATGAATATGTGGTCGTATATTTAAGAGGAATATGAAGTAGTATGTTTAAGAGTAATATGAAGTAGTATGTTTAAAAGTAATATGAAGTAGTATGTTTAAGACGAATATGAAGTAGTATATTTAAGAGGAATATGAAGTAGTATATTTAAGAGGAATAAGAAGTATATATAACAGAAATATGAAGTAGTATGTTTAAGAGGAATATGAAGTAGTATGTTTAAGAGGAATATGAAGTAGTATATTTAAGAGGAATATGAAGTAGTATATTTAAGAGGAATATGAAATAGTATATTTAAGAGGAATATGAAGTAGTATATTTAAGAGGAATATGCAGTAGTATATTTAAGAGGAATATGAAGTAGTATGTTTAAGAGGAATATGAAGTAGTATGTTTAAGAGGAATATGAAGTAGTATGTTTAAGAGGAATATGAAGAAGTATATTTAAGATAATTATGAAGTAGTATATTTAAGAGGAATATGAAGTAGTATGTTTAATAGGAATATGAAGTAGTATATTTAAGAGGAATATGAAGTAGTATATTTAAGAGGAATATGAAGTAGTATATTTAAGATGAATATGTGGTCGTATATTTAAGAGGAATATGAAGTAGTATGTTTAAGAGTAATATGAAGTAGTATGTTTAAAAGTAATATGAAGTAGTATGTTTAAGACGAATATGAAGTAGTATATTTAAGAGGAATATGAAGTAGTATATTTAAGAGGAATAAGAAGTATATATAACAGAAATATGAAGTAGTATGTTTAAGAGGAATATGAAGTAGTATGTTTAAGAGGAATGTGAAGTAGTATGTTTAAGAGGAATACGAAGTAGTATGTTTAAGAAGAATATGAAGTAGTATATTTAAGAGGAATATGAAGTAGTATATTTAAGAGGAATATGAAGTAGTATATTTAAGAGGAATATGAAGTAGTATATTTAAGAGGAATATGAAGTAGTATATTAGGAGGAATATGAAGTAGTATGCTTAAGAGGAATATGAAGTAGTATGTTTAAGAGGAATATGAAGTAGTATATTTAAGAGGAATATGAAGTAGTATAAATACGAGGAATATGAAGTAGTATATTTAAGAGGAATAAGAAGTATATTTAACAGAAATATGAAGTAGTATGTTTAACAGGAATATGAAGTAGTATGTTTAAGAGGAATATGAAGTGGTATGTTTAAGAGGAATATGAAGTAGTATGTTTAAGAGGAATATGAAGTAGTATGTTTAAAAGGTATATGAAGTAGTATGTTTAAGAGGAATATGAAGTAGTATGTTTAAAAGACATATGAAGTAGTATGTTTAAGAGGAATATGAAGTTGTATGTTTAAAAGGCATATGAAGTAGTATGTTTAAGAGGAATATGAAGTAGTATGTTTAAGAGTAATATGAAGTAGTATATTTAAGAGTTATATGAAGTAGTATGTTTAAGAGAAATATGAAGTAGTATGTTTAAGAGGAATATGAAGTAGTATATTTAAGACGAATATGAAGTAGTATATTTACGAGGAATATGAAGTAGTATATTTAAGAGGAATATGAAGTAGTATATTTAAGAGGAATATGAAGCATTATATTTAAGAGGAATATGAAGTAGTATATTTAAAAGGAATATGAAGTAGTATGTTTAAGAGGAATATGAAGTAGTATGTTTAAGAGTAATATGAAGTAGTATGTTTAAGAGTAATATGAAGTAGTATGTTTAAAAGTAATATGAAGTAGTATGTTTAAGACGAATATGAAGTAGTATATTTAAGAGGAATATGAAGTAGTATATTTAAGAGGAATAAGAAGTATATTTAACAGAAATATGAAGTAGTATGTTTAAGAGGAATATGAAGTAGTATGTTTAAGAGGAATATGAAGTAGTATATTTAAGAGGAATATGAAGTAGTATATTTAAGAGGAATATGAAATAGTATATTTAAGAGGAATATGAAGTAGTATATTTAAGAGGAATATGCAGTAGTATATTTAAGAGGAATATGAAGTAGTATGTTTAAGAGGAATATGAAGTAGTATGTTTAAGAGGAATATGAAGTAGTATGTTTAAGAGGAATGTGAAGTAATATGTTTAAGAGGAATATGAAGTAGTATGTTTAAGAGGAATATGAAGTAGTATATTTAAGAGGAATATGTAGTAGTATTTTTAAGAGGAATATGAAGTAGTATATTTAAGGGGAATGTGAAGTAGTATATTTAAGAAGAATATGAAGTAATATGTTTAAGTGGAATATGAAGTAGTTTGTTTAAGAGGAATATGAAGTAGTATGTTTAAGAGGAATATGAAGAAGTATATTTAAGATAATTATGAAGTAGTATATTTAAGAGGAATATGAAGTAGTATGTTTAATAGGAATATGAAGTAGTATATTTAAGAGGAATATGAAGTAGTATATTTAAGAGGAATATGAAGTAGTATATTTAAGATGAATATGTGGTCGTATATTTAAGAGGAATATGAAGTAGTATGTTTAAGAGTAATATGAAGTAGTATGTTTAAAAGTAATATGAAGTAGTATTATTAAGACGAATATGAAGTAGTATATTTAAGAGGAATATGAAGTAGTATATTTAAGAGGAATAAGAAGTATATTTAACAGAAATATGAAGTAGTATGTTTAAGAGGAATATGAAGTAGTATGTTTAAGAGGAATATGAAGTAGTATATTTAAGAGGAATATGAAGTAGTATATTTAAGAGGAATATGAAATAGTATATTTAAGAGGAATATGAAGTAGTATATTTAAGAGGAATATGCAGTAGTATATTTAAGAGGAATATGAAGTAGTATGTTTAAGAGGAATATGAAGTAGTATGTTTAAGAGGAATATGAAGTAGTATGTTTAAGAGGAATGTGAAGTAATATGTTTAAGAGGAATATGAAGTAGTATGTTTAAGAGGAATATGAAGTAGTATATTTAAGAGGAACATGTAGTAGTATTTTTAAGAGGAATATGAAGTAGTATATTTAAGGGGAATATGAAGTTGTATATTTAAGAGGAATATGAAGTAGTATGTTTAAGAGGAATATGAAGTAGTATGTTTAAGAGGAATATGAAGTAGTATGTTTAAAAGGCATATGAAGTAGTAAGTTTAAGAGGATAATGAAGTAGTATGTTTAAGAGTAGTATGAAGTAATATATTTAAGAGTTATATGAAGTAGTATGTTTAAGAGAAATATGAAGTGGTATGTTTAAGAGGAATATGAAGTAGTATATTTAAGAGGAATATGAAGTAGTATATTTACGAGGAATATGAAGTAGTATATTTAAGAGGAACATGAAGTAGTATATTTAAGAGAAATATGAAGTATTATATTTAAGACGAATATGAAGTAGTATATTTAAAAGGAATATGAAGTAGTATGTTTAAGAGGAATATGAAGTAGTATGTTTAAGACGAATATGAAGTAGTATGTTTAAGAGTAATATGAAGTAGTATGTTTAAAAGTTATATGAAGTAGTATGTTTAAGAGGAATATGAAGTATTAGGTTTAAGAGGAATATGAAATAGTATGTTTAAGAGGAATATGAAGTAGTATATTTAAGAGGAATATGAAGTAGTATGTTTAAGAGGAATATGAAGCAGTATGTTTAAGAGGAATATGAAGTAGTATATTTAAGAGGAATATGAAGGAGTATTTTTAAGATCATTATGAAGTAGTACGTTTAAGAGGAATATGAAGAAGTATATTTAAGAGGAATATGAAGTAGTATATTTAATAGGAATATGAAGTAGTTTATTTAAGAGGAATATGAAGTAGTATATTTAAGAGGAATATAAAGTAGTATATTTAAGATGCATATGAAGTAGTATATTTAAGAGGAATATGAAGTAGTATGTTTAAGAGGAATATGAAGCAGTATGTTTAAGAGGAATATGAAGTAGTATATTTAAGAGGAATATGAAGGAGTATTTTTAAGATCATTATGAAGTAGCACGTTTAAGAGGAATATGAAGAAGTATATTTAAGAGGAATATGAAGTAGTATATTTAATAGGAATATGAAGTAGTTTATTTAAGAGGAATATGAAGTAGTATATTTAAGAGGAATATGAAGTAGAATATTTAAGATGTATATGAAGTAGTATGTTAAAGAGTAATATGAAGTAGTATGTTTAAAAGTATTATGAAGTAGTATGTTTAAGACGAATATGAAGTAGTATATTTAAGAGGAATATGAAGTAGTATATTTAAGAGGAATATGAAATAGTATATTTAAGAGGAATATGAAGTAGTATATTTAAGAGGAATATGCAGTAGTATATTTAAGAGGAATATGAAGTAGTATGTTTAAGAGGAATATGAAGTAGTATGTTTAAGAGGAATATGAAGTAGTATGTTTAAGAGGAATGTGAAGTAATATGTTTAAGAGGAATATGAAGTAGTATGTTTAAGAGGAATATGAAGTAGTATATTTTAGAGGAATATGTAGTAGTATTTTTAAGAGGAATATGAAGTAGTATATTTAAGGGGAATATGAAGTAGTATATTTAAGAGGAATATGAAGTAGTATGTTTAAGAGGAATATGAAGTAGTATATTTAAGAGGAATATGAAGTAGTATATTTACGAGGAATATGAAGTAGTATATTTAAGAGGAACATGAAGTAGTATATTTAAGAGAAATATGAAGTATTATATTTAAGACGAATATGAAGTAGTATATTTAAAAGGAATATGAAGTAGTATGTTTAAGAGGAATATGAAGTAGTATGTTTAAGACGAATATGAAGTAGTATGTTTAAGAGTAATATGAAGTAGTATGTTTAAAAGTAATATGAAGTAGTATGTTTAAGAGGAATATGAAGTAGTATGTTTAAGATGAATATGAAGTATTATGTTTAAGAGGAATATGAAGTAGTATGTTTAAGAGAAATATGAAGTAGTATGTTTAGGAGGAATATGAAGTAGTATATTTAAGACGAATATGAAGTAGTATATTTAAGAGGAATATGAAGTAGTATGTTTAAAAGGAATATGAAGTAGTATATTTTTGAGGAATATGCAGTAGTATGTTTAAGAGGAATATGAAGTAGTATGTTTAAGAGGATTATGAAGTAGTATGTTTAAGTGGAATATGAAGTAGTATGTTTAAGAGGAATATGAAGTAGTATGTTTAAGAGTTATATGAAGTAGTATAATTAAGAGGAATATGAAGTAGTATGTTTAAGAGGAATATGAAGTAGTATGTTTAAGAGGAATATGAAGTTGTTTGTTTAAGAGGAATATGAAGTAGTATGTTTAAGAAGAATATGAAGTAGTATGTTTAAGAATAATATGAAGTAGTATGTTTAAGAGGACTATGAAGTAGTATGTTCAAGAGGAATATGAAGTGGTATGTTTAAGAGGAATATGAAGTAGTTAATTTAAGAGAAATATGAAGTAGTATGTTTAAGAGGAATATGAAGTATTACGTTTAGGAGGAATATGAATTAGTATGTTTAAGAGGCATATGAAGTAGTATGTTTAAGAGGAATATGAAGTAGTATGTTTAAGCTTAATATGAAGTAGTATGTTTACGAGGAATATGAAGTAGTATGTTTAAGAGGAATATGAAGTAGTATGTTTAAGAGGAATATAAAGTAGTATGTTTAAGAGGAATAAGAAGTATTAGGTTTAAGAGGAATATGAAATAGTATGTTTAAGAGGAATATGAAGTAGTATATTTAAGAGGAATATGAAGTAGTATGTTTAAGAGGAATTTGAAGCAGTATGTTTAAGAGGAATATGAAGTAGTATATTTAAGAGGAATATGAAGGAGTATTTTTAAGATCATTATGAAGTAGTACGTTTAAGAGGAATATGAATAAGTATATTTAAGAGGAATATGAAGTAGTATATTTAATAGGAATATGAAGTAGTTTATTTAAGAGGGATATGAAGTAGTATATTTAAGAGGAATACGAAGTAGTATATTTAAGATGCATATGAAGTAGTATATTTAAGAGGAATATGAAGTAGTATGTTTAAGTGGAATATGAAGTAGTTTGTTTAAGAGGAATATGAAGTAGTATGTTTAAGAGGAATATGAAGTAGTATATTTAAGATAATTATGAAGTAGTATATTTAAGAGGAATATGAAGTAGTATGTTTAATAGGAATATGAAGTAGTATATTTAAGAGGAATATGAAGTAGTATATTTAAGAGGAATATGAAGTAGTATATTTAAGATGAATATGTGGTCGTATATTTAAGAGGAAAATGAAGTAGTATGTTTAAGAGGAATATGAAGTAGTATGTTTAGGAGGAATATGAAGTAGTATGTTTAAGAGGAATATGAAGTAGTGTGTTTAAGAGGAATATGAAGTAGTATATTTAAGAGGAATTTGAAGTAGTATATTTAAGAGGAATATGAAGTAGTATATTTAAGAGGAATATGAAGTAGTATATTTAAGATGAATATGAAGTAGTATATTTAAGAGGAATATGAAGTAGTATGTTTAAGCGGAATATGAAGTAGTATGTTTAAGAGGAATATGAAGTAGTGTATGTTTAAGAGGAATATCAAGTAGTATGTTTAAGAGGAATATGAAGTAGTATATTTAAGAGGAATATGAAGTAGTATATTTAAGAGGAATATGAAGTAGTATATTTAAGAGGAATATGAAGAGTAGTATATTTAAGAGGAATATGAAGTAGTATATTTAAGAGGAATATGAAGTAGTATATTTAAGAGGAATATGAAATAGTATGTTTAAGAGGAATATGAAGTAGTATGTTTAAGAGGAATATGAAGTAGTATCATATGTTTAAGTGGAATATGAAGTAGTATGTTTAAGAGGAATAAAAAGTAGTATGTTTAAGAGGAATATGAAGTAGTATATTTAAGAGGAATATGAAGTAGTATGTTTAAGAGGAATATGAAGTAGTATGTTTAAGAGGAATATGAGGTAGTATATTTAAGAGAAATATGAAGTAGTATATTTAAGAGGAATATGAAGTAGTATGTTTAAGAGGAATATGAAGTAGTATATTTAAGAGGAATATGAAGTAGTATATTTAAGAGGAATATGAAGTAGTATATTAGGAGGAATATGAAGTAGTATATTTAAGAGTAATATGAAGTAGTATGTTTAAGAGGAATATGAAGTAGTATATTTAAGAGGAATATGAAGTAGTATATTTAAGAGGAATATGAAGTAGTATATTTAAGAGGAATATGAAGTAGTATATTTAAGAGGAATATGAAGTAGTATATATAAGACGAATATGAAGTAGTATGTTTAAGAGGAATATGAAGAAGTATATTTGAGAGGAATATGAGGTAGTATGTGCAAGAGGAATATGAAATAGTATATTTAAGAGGAATATGAAGTAGTATATTTAAGAGGAATATGAAGTAGTATATTTAAGAGGAATATGAAGAGTAGTATATTTAAGAGGAATATGAAGTAGTATATTTAAGAGGAATATGAAGTAGTATATTTAAGAGGAATATAAATTAGGATGTTTAAGAGGAATATGAAGTAGTATGTTTAAGAGGAATATGAGGTAGTATATTTAAGAGAAATATGAAGTAGTATATTTAAGAGGAATATGAAGTAGTATGTTTAAGAGGAATATGAAGTAGTATCATATGTTTAAGTGGAATATGAAGTAGTATGTTTAAGAGGAATAAGAAGTAGTATGTTTAAGAGGAATATAATGTAGTATATTTAAGAGGAATATGAAGTAGTATGTTTAAGAGGAATATGAAGTAGTATGTTTAAGAGGAATATGAGGTAGTATATTTAAGAGAAATATGAAGTAGTATATTTAAGAGGAATATGAAGTAGTATGTTTAAGAGGAATATGAAGTAGTATCATATGTTTAAGTAGAATATGAAGTAGTATGTTTAAGAGGAATAAGAAGTAGTATGTTTAAGAGGAATATGAAGTAGTATATTTAAGAGGAATATGAAGTAGTATGTTTAAGAGGAATATGAAGTAGTATGTTTAAGAGGAATATGAGGTAGTATATTTAAGAGAAATATGAAGTAGTATATTTAAGAGGAATATGAAGTAGTATGTTTAAGAGGAATATGAAGTAGTATATTTAAGAGGAATATGAAGTAGTATATTTAAGAGGAATATGAAGTAGTATATTAGGAGGAATATGAAGTAGTATATTTAAGAGTAATATGAAATAGTATGTTTAAGAGGAATATGAAGTATTATATTTAAGAGGAATATGAAGTAGTATATTTTAGACGAATATGAAGTAGTATATTTAAGAGGAATATGAAGTAGTATATTTAAGAGGAATATGAAGTAGTATATTTAAGAGGAATATGAAGTAGTATATTTTAGACGAATATGAAGTAGTATATTTAAGAGGAATATGAAGTAGTATATTTAAGAGGAATATGAAGTAGTATATTTAAGAGGAATATGAAGTAGTATATTAAAGATGAATATGAAGTAGTATATTTAAGAGGAATATGAAGTAGTATGTTTAAGAGGAATATGAAGTAGTATGTTTAAGAGGAATATGAAGTAGTATGTTTAAGAGGAATATGAAGTAGTATGTTTAAGAGGAATATGAAGTAGTATATTTAAGAGGAATATGAAGTAGTATATTTAAGAGGAATATGAAATAGTATATTTAAGAGGAATATGAAGAGTAGTATATTTAAGAGGAATATGAAGTAGTATATTTAAGAGGAATATGAAGTAGTATATTTAAGAGGAATATAAATTAGGATGTTTAAGAGGAATATGAAGTAGTATGTTTAAGAGGAATATGAAGTAGTATCATATGTTTAAGTGGAATATGAAGTAGTATGTTTAAGAGGAATAAGAAGTAGTATGTTTAAGAGGAATATGAAGTAGTATATTTAAGAGGAATATGAAGTAGTATGTTTAAGAGGAATATGAAGTAGTATGTTTAAGAGGAATATGAGGTAGTATATTTAAGAGAAATATGAAGTAGTATATTTAAGAGGAATATGAAGTAGTATGTTTTAGAGGAATATGAAGTAGTATCATATGTTTAAGTGGAATATGAAGTAGTATGTTTAAGAGGAATAAGAAGTAGTATGTTTAAGAGGAATATGAAGTAGTATATTTAAGAGAAATATGAAGTAGTATGTTTAAGAGGAATATGAAGTAGTATGTTTAAGAGGAATATGAGGTAGTATATTTAAGAGAAATATGAAGTAGTATATTTAAGAGGAATATGAAGTAGTATGTTTAAGAGGAATATGAAGTAGTATATTTAAGAGGAATATGAAGTAGTATATTTAAGAGGAATATGAAGTAGTATATTAGGAGGAATATGAAGTAGTATATTTAAGAGTAATATGAAGTGGTATGTTTAAGAGGAATATGAAGTAGTATATTTAAGAGGAATATGAAGTAGTATATTTAAGAGGAATATGAAGTAGTATATTTAAGAGGAATATGAAGTAGTATATTTAAGAGGAATATGAAGTAGTATATTTAAGACGAATATGAAGTAGTATGTTTAAGAGGAATATGAAGTAGTATGTTTAAGAGGAATATGAAATAGTATGTTTAAGAGGAATATGAAGTAGTATGTTTAAGAGGAATATGAAGTAGTATGTTTAAGAGTAATATGAAATAGTATATTTCAGAGAAATATGAAGTACTCGTAGTATGTTTAAGAGAACTATGAAGTAGTATGTTTAAGAGGAATATGAAGTAGCATATTTAAGAGGAATATTAAGTAGTATATTTACGAGGAATATGAAGTAGTATATTTAAGAGGAATATGAAGTATTATATTTAAGAAGAATATGAAGAAGTATATTTGAGAGGAATATGAGGTAGTATGTGCAAGAGGAATATGAAGTAGTATGTTTAAAAGGAATAGGAAGTAGTATGTTTAAGAGGAATATGAAGTAGTATGTTTAAGAGGAATATGAAGTAGTATGTTTAAGAGGAATATGAAGTAGTATGTTTAAGAGGAATATGAAGTAGTATATTTAAGAGGAATATGAAGTAGTATATTTAAGAGGAATATGAAGTAGTATATTTAAGAGGAATATGAAGTAGTATATTTAAGATGAATATGAAGTAGTATATTTAAGAGGAATATGAAGTAGTATATTTAAGAGGAATATGAAGTAGTATATTTAAGAGGAATATAAATTAGGATGTTTAAGAGGAATATGAAGTAGTATGTTTAAGAGGAATATGAAGTAGTATCATGTGTTTAAGTGGAATATGAAGTAGTATGTTTAAGAGGAATAAGAAGTAGTATGTTTAAGAGGAATATGAAGTAGTATATTTAAGAGGAATATGAAGTAGTATGTTTAAGAGGAATATGAAGTAGTATGTTTAAGAGGAATATGAGGTAGTATATTTAAGAGAAATATGAAGTAGTATATTTAAGAGGAATATGAAGTAGAATGTTAAAGAGGAATATGAAGTAGTATATTTAAGAGAAATATAAAGTAGTATATTTAAGAGGAATATGAAGTAGTATATTAGGAGGAATATGAAGTAGTATATTTAAGAGGAATATGAAGTAGTATGTTTAAGAGGAATATGAAGTAGTATATTTAAGAGGATTATGAAGTAGTATATTTAAGAGGAATATGAAGTAGTATATTTAAGAGGAATATGAAGTAGTATATTTAAGAGGAATATGAAGTACTATATTTAAGACAAATATGAAGTAGTATGTTTAAGAGGAATATGAAGTAGTATGTTTAAGAGGAATATGAAGTGGTATGTTTAAGAGGAATATGAAGTAGTATGTTTAAGAGGAATATGAAACAGTATGTTTAAGAGTAATATGAAGTAATATATTTAAGAGTAATATGAAGTACTCGTAGTATGTTTAAGAGGAATATGAAGTAGTATGTTTAAGAGGAATATGAAGTAGCATATTTAAGAGGAATATGAAGTAGTATATTTACGAGGAATATGAAGTAGTATATTTAAGAGGAATATGAAGTATTATATTTAAGAAGAATATGAAGAAGTATATTTGAGAGGAATATGAGGTAGTATGTGCAAGAGGTATATGAAATAGTATGTTTAAGAGGAATTTGAAGTAGTATATTTAAGAGGAATATGAAGTAGTATGTTTAAAAGGAATATGAAGTAGTATATTTAAGAGGAATATGAAGTATTATGTTTAAGAGGTATATGAAGTAGTATGTTGAAGAGGAATATGAAGTAGTATGTTTAAGAGGAATATGAAGTAGTATGTTTAAGAGGAATATGAAGTAGTATATTTAAGAGGAATATGAAGTAGTATATTTAAGAGGAATACGAAGTAGTATGCTTAAGAGGAATATGAGGTAGTATATTTAAGAGGAATATGCAGTAGTATGTGTAAGAGGATTATGAAGTTGTATGTTCTAGAGGAATATTTAGTAGTATGTTGAAGAGGAATATGAAGTAGTATGTTTAAGATGAATATGAAGTAGTATGTTTAAGAGGAATATGAAGTAGTATATTTAGGAGGAATATGAAGTAGTATATTTAAGAGGAATACGAAGTAGTATGTTTAAGAGGAATATGAGGTAGTATATTTAAGAGGAATATGCAGTAGTATGTGTAAGAGCATTATGAAGTTGTATGTTCTAGAGGAATATGAAGTTGTATGTTCTAGAGGAATATGAAGTAGTATATTTAAGAAGAATATAAAGTAGTACGTTTAAGAGGAATATGAAGTAGTATATTTAAGAGGAATATGAAGTAGTATATTTAAGAGGAATATGAAGTAGTATATTTAACAGAAATATGAAGTAGTTGTTTAAGAGGAATATGAAGTAGTATGTTTAAGAGGAATATGAAGTAGTATATTTAAGAGGAATATGAAGTAGTATATTTAAGAGGAATATGAAGTAGTATATTTAAGAGGAATATGAAGTAGTATATTTAAGAGGAATATGAAGTAGTATGTTTAAGAGGAATATGAAGTAGTATGTTTAAGAGGAATAAGAAGTAGTATTTTTAAGAGGAATATGAAGTAGTATATTTAAGGGGAATATGAAGAAGTATATTTAAGAGGAGTATGAAGTAGTATATTTAAGAGGAATATTAAGTAGTATGTTTAAGAGGAATATGAAGTAGTATGTTTAAAATGAATATGAAGTAGTATGTTTAAGAGGAATATGAAGTAGTATGTTTAGGAGTAATATGAAGTAGTATATTTAAGAGTAATATGAAGTAGTATGTTTAAGAGAAATATGAAGTAGTATGTTTAAGAGGAATATGAAGTAGTATGTTTAAGAGGAATATGAAGTAGTATATTTACGAGGAATATGAAGTAGTATATTCAAGAGGAATATGAAGTAGTATATTTAAGAGGAATATGAAGTATTATATTTAAGAGGAATATGAAGTAGTATGTTTAAAAGGAATATGAAGTAGTATGCTTAAGAGGAATATAAAGTAGTATGTTTAAAAGGAATATGAAGTAGTATGTTTAAGAGTAATATAAATTAGTATGTTTAAAAGGAAATTGAAGTAGTATGTTTAAGAGGAATATGAAGAAGTATGTTTAAGATGAATATGAAGTAGTATGTTTAAGAGAAATATGCAGTAGTATGTTTAAGAGGAATATGAAGTAGTATGTTTAAGAGGAATATGAAGTAGTATGTTTAAGAGGAATATGAAGTAGTATGTTTAAGAGGAATATGAAGTAGTATGTTTAAGAGGAATATGAAGTAGTATGTTTAAGAGGAATATGAAGTACTATGTTTAAGATAAATATGAAGTAGTATGTTTAGGAGGAATATGAAGTAGTATATTTAAGAAGATTATATGAATTAGTATATTTAAGAGGAATATGAAGTAGTATGTTTAGGAGGAATATGAAGTAGTATATTTTTGAGGAATATGCAGTAGTATGTTGAAGAGGAATATGAAGTAGTATGTTTAAGAGGAATATGAAGTAGTATGTTTAAGAGGAATATGAAGTAGTATGTTTAAGAGGAATATGAAGTAGTATATTTAAGAGGAATATGAAGTAGTATATTTAAGAGGAATATGAAGTATTATATTTAAGAGGAATATGAAGTAGAATATTTAAAAGGAATATGAAGTAGTATGTTTAAGAGGAATATGAAGTAGTATGTTTAAGACGAATATGAAGTTGTATGTTTAAGAGTAATATGAAGTAGTATATTTAAGAGGAATATGAAGTAGTATATTTAAGAGGAATATGAAGTAGTATGTTTAAGAGGAATATGAAGCAGTATGTTTAAGACGAATATGAAGTAGTATGTTTAAGAGGAATATGAAGTAATATGTTTAAGAGGAATAAGAAGTAGTATGTTTAAGAGGAATATGAAGTAGTATATTTAAGAGGAATATGAAGTAATATTTTTAAGAGGAATATGAAGTAGTATAATTAAGGGGAATATGAAGTAGTATATTTAAGAGGAATATGAAGTAGTATATTTAAGAGGAATAAGAAGTATATTTAACAGAAATATGAAGTAGTATGTTTAAGAGGAATATGAAGTAGTATGTTTAAGAGGAATATGAAGTAGTATGTTTAAGAGGAATATGAAGTAGTATGTTTAAGAGTAATATGAAGTAGTATATTTAAGAGTTATATGAAGTAGTATGTTTAAGAGGAATATGAAGTAGTATGTTTAAGAGGAATATGAAGTAGTATATTTAAGAGGAATATGAAGTAGTATATTTAAGAGGAATATGAAGTAGTATTTTTAAGAGGAATAAGAAGTATATTTAACAGAAATATGAAGTAGTATGTTTAAGAGGAATATGAAGTAGTATGTTTAAGAGGAATATGAAGTAGTATATTTAAGAGGAATATGAAGTAGTTTATTTAAGAGGAATGTGAAGTAGTATATTTAAGAGGAATATGAAGTAGTATATTTAAGAGGAATATGAAGTAGTATATTTAAGAGGAATATGAAGTAGTATGTTTAAGAGGAATATGAAGCAGTATGTTTAAGAGGAATATGAAGTAGTATGTTTAAGAGGAATATGAAGTAATATGTTTAAGAGGAATAAGAAGTAGTATGTTTAAGAGGAATATGAAGTAGTATATTTAAGAGGAATATGAAGTAGTATTTTTAAGAGGAATTTGAAGTAGTATATTTAAGAGGAATATGAAAAAGTATATTTAAGAGGAATATGAAGTAGTATGTTTAAGAGGAATATGAAGCAGTATGTTTCAGAGGAATATGAAGTAGTATGTTTAAGAGGAATATGAAGTAATATGTTTAAGAGGAATAAGAAGTAGTATGTTTAAGAGGAATATGAAGTAGTATATTTAAGAGGAATATGAAGTAGTATTTTTAAGAGGAATATAAAGTAGTATATTTAAGGGGAATATGAAGTAGTATGTTTAAGAGGAATATGAAGTAGTATGTTTAAAAGGCATATGAAGTAGTATGTTTAAGAGGAATATGAAGTAGTATGTTTAAGAGTAATATGAAGTAGTATATTTGAGAGTTATATTAAGTAGTATGTTTAAGAGGAATATGAAGTAGTATGTTTAAGAGGAATATGAAGTAGTATATTTAAGAGGAATATGAAGTAGTATATTTACGAGGAATATGAAGTAGTATATTTAAAAGGAATATGAAGTAGTATGTTTAAGAGGAATATGAAGTAGTATGTTTAAATGGAATATGAAGTAGTATGTTTAAGAGAAATATGAAGTAGTATGTTTAAGAGGAATATGAAGTAGTATGTTTAAGAGAAATATGAAGTAATATGTTTAGGAGGAATATGAAGTAGTATATTTAAGAGTAATATGAAGTAGTATATTTAAGAGGAATATGAAGTAGTATGTTTAAGAGGAATATGAAGTAGTATGTTTAAGAGGAATATGAAGTAGTATATTTAAGAGGAATATGAAGTAGTATATTTAAGAGGAATATGAAGTAATATGTTTAAGAGTAATATGAAGTAGTATATTTAAGAGTTATATGAAGTAGTATGTTTAAGAGGAATATGAAGTAGTATGTTTAAGAGGAATATGAAGTAGTATATTTAAGAGGAATATGAAGTAGTATATTTACGAGGAATATGAAGTAGTATATTTAAAAGGAATATAAAGTAGTATGTTTAAGAGAAATATGAAGTAGTATGCTTAAGACGAATATGAAGTAGTATGTTTAAGAGTAATATGAAGTGGTATGTTTAAAAGTAATATGAAGTAGTATGTTCAAGAGGAATATGAAGTAGTATGTTTAAGAGGAATATGAAGTAGTATGTTTAAGAGGAATATGAAGTAGTATGTTTAAGAGGAATATGAAGTAGTATGTTTAAGAGGAATATGAAGTAGTATGTTTAAGAGGACTATGAAGTAGTATGTTCAAGAGGAATATGAAGTAGTATATTTAAGAGGAATATGAAGTAGTATGTTTAAGAGTAATATGAAGTAGTATATTTAAGAGTTATATGAAGTAGTATGTTTAAGAGGAATATGAAGTAGTATGTTTAAGAGGAATATGAAGTAGTATATTTAAGAGGAATATGAAGTAGTATATTTACGAAGAATATGAAGTAGTATATTTAAAAGGAATATGAAGTAGTATGTTTAAGAGGAATATGAAGTAGTATGTTTAAGACGAATATGAAGTAGTATGTTTAAGAGTAATATGAAGTAGTATGTTTAAAAGTAATATGAAGTAGTATGTTTAAGAGGAATATGAAGTAGTATGTTTAAGAGGAATATGAAGTAGTATGTTTAAGAGGAATATGAAGTAGTATGTTTAAGAGGAATATGCAGTAGTATGTTTAAGAGGAATATGAAGTAGTATGTTTAAGAGGACTATGAAGTAGTATGTTCAAGAGGAATATGAAGTAGTATATTTAGGAGGAATATGAAGTAGTATGTTTAAGAGGAATATGAGTAGTATGTTTAAGAGGAAAATGAAGTAGAATGTTTAAGAGGAATATGAAGTAGTATGTTTAAGAGGAATATGAAGTAGTATGTTTAAGAGAAATATGATGTAGTATGTTTAGGAGGAATATGAAGTAGTATATTTAAGAGGAATATTTAGTAGTATATTTAAGAGAAATATGAAGTAGTATATTTTTGAGGAATATGCAGTATTATGTTTAAGAGGAATATGAAGTAGTATGTTTAAGAGGAATATGAAGTAGTATGTTTAAGAGGAATATGAAGTAGTATGTTTAAGAGGAATATGAAGTAGTATGTTTAAGAGGAATATGAAGTAGTATGTTTAAGAGGAATATGAAGTACTATGTTTAAGAGAAATATGAAGTAGTATGTTTAGGAGGAATATGAAGTAGTATATTTAAGAGGAATATGAAGTAGTATATTTAAGAGGAATATGAAGTAGTATGCTTAGGAGGAATATGAAGTAGTATATTTTTGAGGAGTATGCAGTAGTATGTTTAAGAGGAATATGAAGTAGTATGTTTAAGAGGAATATGAAGTAGTATGTTTAAGAGGAATATGAAGTAGTATGTTTAAGAGGAATATGAAGTAGTATATTTAAGAGGAATATGAAGTAGTATATTTAAGAGGAATATGAAGTATTATATTTAAGCGGAATATGAAGTAGAATATTTAAAAGGAATATGAAGTAGTATGTTTAAGAGGAATATGAAGTAGTTTGTTTAAGACGAATATGAAGTTGTATGTTTAAGAGTAATATGAAGTAGTATGTTTAAAAGTAATATGAAGTAGTATGTTTAAGACGAATATGAAGTAGCATATTTAAGAGGAATATGAAGTAGTATATTTAAGAGGAATAAGAAGTATATTTAACAGAAATATGAAGTAGTATGTTTAAGAGGAATATGAAGTAGTATGTTTAAGAGGAATATGAAGTAGTATATTTAAGAGGAATATGAAGTAGTTTATTTAAGAGGAATATGAAGTAGTATATTTAAGAGGAATATGAAGTAGTATATTTAAGAGGAATATGAAGTAGTATATTTAAGAGGAATATGAAGTAGTATGTTTAAGAGGAATATGAAGCAGTATGTTTAAGAGGAATATGAAGTAGTATGTTTAAGAGGAATATGAAGTAATATGTTTAAGAGGAATAAGAAGTAGTACGTTTAAGAGGAATATGAAGTAGTATATTTAAGAGGAATATGAAGTAGTATTTTTAAGAGGAATATGAAGTAGTATATTTAAGGGGAATATGAAGTAGTATATTTAAGAGGAATATGAAGTGGTATGTTTAAGAGGAATATGAAGTAGTATGTTTAAGAGGAATATGAAGTAGTATGGTTAAAAGGCATATGAAGTAGTATGTTTAAGAGGAATATGAAGTAGTATGTTTAAGAGTAATATGAAGTAGTATATTTAAGAGTTATATGAAGTAGTATGTTTAAGAGGAATATGAAGTAGTATGTTTAAGAGGAATATGAAGTAGTATATTTAAGAGGAATATGAAGTAGTATATTTACGAGGAATATGAAGTAGTATATTTAAAAGGAATATGAAGTAGTATGTTTAAGAGGAATATGAAGTAGTATGTTTAAGACGAATATGAAGTAGTATGTTTAAGAGTAATATGAAGTAGTATATTTAAAAGTAATATGAAGTAGTATGTTTAAGAGGAATATGAAGTAGTATGTTTAAGAGAAATATGAAGTAGTATGTTTAGGAGGTATATGAAGTAGTATATTTAAGAGGAATATGAAGTAGTATATTTAAGAGGAATATGAAGTAGTATGTTTAAGAGGAATATGAAGTAGTATGTTTAAGAGGAATATGAAGTAGTATATTTAAGAGGAATATGAAGTAGTATATTTAAGAGGAATATGAAGTAGTATGTTTAAGAGTAATATGAAGTAGTATATTTAAGAGTTATATAAAGTAGTATGTTTAAGAGGAATATGAAGTAGTATGTTTAAGAGGAATATGAAGTAGTATGCTTAAGAGGAATATGAAGTATTATGTTTAAGAGGAATATGAAATAGTATGTTTAAGAGGAATATGAAGTAGTATATTTAAGAGGAATATGAAGTAGTATGTTTAAGAGGAATATGAAGTAGTATGTTTAAGAGGAATATGAAGTAGTATATTTAAGAGGAATATGAAGTAATATATTTAAGAGGAATATGAAGTAGTATATTTAAGAGGAATATGAAGTAGTATGTTTAAGAGGAATATGAAGTAGTTTGTTTAAGAGGAATATGAAGTAGTATGTTTAAGAGGAATATGAATTAGTATGTTTAAGAGGAATATGAAGTAGTATATTTAAGAGGAATATGAAGTAGTATATTTAAGAGGAATAAAAAGTAGTATATTTAAGAGGAATATGAAGTAGTATATTTAAGATGAATATGAAGTAGTATATTTAAGAGGAATATGAAGTAGTATGTTTAAGAGGAATATGAAGTAGTTTGTTTAAGAGGAATATGAAGTAGTATATTTACGAGGAATATGAAGTAGTATATTTAAAAGGAATATGAAGTAGTATGTTTAAGAGGAATATGAAGTAGTATGTTTAAGACGAATATGAAGTAGTATGTTTAAGAGGAATATGAATTAGTATGTTTAAGAGGAATATGAAGTAGTATATTTAAGAGGAATATGAAGTAGTATATTTACGAGGAATATGAAGTAGTATATTTAAAAGGAATATGAAGTAGTATGTTTAAGAGGAATATGAAGTAGTATGTTTAAGACGAATATGAAGTAGTATGTTTAAGAGTAATATGAGGTAGAATGTTTAAAAGTAATATTAAGTAGTATGTTTAAGAGGAATATGAAGTAGTATGTTTAAGAGGAATATGAAGTAGTATGTTTAAGAGGAATATGAAGTAGTATGTTTAAGAGGAATATGAAGTATTATGTTTAAGAGGAATATGAAGTAGTATGTTTAAGAGGACTATGAAGTAGTATGTTCAAGAGGAATATGAAGTAGTATGTTTAAGAGGAATATGAAGTAGTATATTTAAGAGGAATATGAAGTAGTATGTTTAAGAGGAATATGAAGTATTACGTTTAAGATGAATATGAATTAGTATGTTTAAGAGGCATATGAAGTAGTATGTTTAAGAGGAATATGAAGTAGTATGTTTAAGATTAATATGAAGTAGTATGTTTAAGAGGAATATGAAGTAGTATGTTTAAGAGGAATATGAAGTAGTATGTTTAAGAGGAATATGAAGTAGTATGTTTAAGAGGAATATGAAGTATTATGTTTAAGGGGAATATGAAATAGTATGTTTAAGAGGAATATGAAGTAGTATATTTAAGAGGAATATGAAGTAGTATGTTTAAGAGGAATATGAAGTAGTATGTTTAAGAGGAATATGAAGTAGTATATTTAAGAGGAATATGAAGTAGTATATTTAAGAGGAATATAAAGTAGTATATTTAAGAGGAATATGAAGTAGTATATTTAAGATGAATATGAAGTAGTATATTTAAGAGGAATATGAAGTAGTATGTTTAAGAGGAATATGAAGTAGTTTGTTTAAGAGGAATATGAAGTAGTATGTTTAAGAGGAATATGAATTAGTATGTTTAAGAGGAATATGAAGTAGTATATTTAAAAGGAATATGAAGTAGTATATTTAGGAGGAATATGAAGTAGTATATTTAAGAGGAATATGAAGTAGTATATTTAAGATGAATATGAAGTAGTATATTTAAGAGGAATATGAAGTAGTATGTTTAAGAGAACTATGAAGTAGTATATTTAAGATGAATATGTGGTAGTATATTTAAGAGGAATATGAGTAGTATGTTTAAGAGGAAAATGAAGTAGTATGTTTAAGAGGAATATGAAATAGTATGTTTAAGAGGAATATGAAGTAGTATATTTAAGAGGTATATGAAGTAGTATATTTAAGAGGAATATGAAGTAGTATATTTAAGAGGAATATGAAGAGTAGTATATTTAAGAGGAATATGAAGTAGTATATTTAAGAGGAATATGAAGTAGTATATTTAAGAGGAATATGAAGTAGTATGTTTAAGTGGAATATGAAGTAGTATGTTTAAGAGGAATAAGAAGTAGTATGTTTAAGAGGAATATGAAGTAGTATATTTAAGAGGAATATGAAATAGTATGTTTAAGAGGAATATGAAGTAGTATGTTTAAGAGGAATATGAGGTAGTATATTTAAGAGAAATATGAAGTAGTATATTTAAGAGGAATTTGAAGTAGTATGTTTAAGAGGAATACGAAGTAGTATATTTAAGAGGAATATGAAGTAGTATATTTAAGAGGAATATGAAGTAGTATATTAGGAGGAATATGAGGTAGTATATTTAAGAGGAATATGAAGTAGTATGTTTAAGAGGAATATGAAGTAGTATATTTAAGAGGAATATGAAGTAGTATATTTAAGAGGAATATGAAGTAGTATATTTAAGAGGAATATGAAGTAGTATATTTAAGAGGAATATGAAGTAGTATATTTAAGACGAATATGAAGTAGTATGTTTAAGAGGAATATGAAGTAGTATGTTTAAGAGGAATATGAAGTAGTATGTTTAAGAGGAATATGAAGTAGTATGTTTAAGATTAATATGAAGTAGTATGTTTAAGAGGAATTTGAAGTAGTATGCTTAAGAGGAATATGAAGTAGTATGTTTAAGAGGAATATGAAGTAGTATGTTTAAGAGGAATATGAAGTATTATGTTTAAGAGGAATATGAAATTGTATGTTTAAGAGGAATATGAAGTAGTATATTTAAGAGGAATATGAAGTAGTATGTTTAAGAGGAATATGAAGTAGTATGTTTAAGAGGAATATGAAGTAGTATATTTAAGAGGAATATGAAGGAGTATGCTTAAGATCATTATGAAGTAGTACGTTTAAGAGGAATATGAAGTAGTATATTTAAGAGGAATATGAAGTAGTATATTTAAGAGGAATATGAAGTAGTATATTTAAGAGGTATATAAAGTAGTATATTTAAGAGGAATATGAAGTAGTATATTTAAGATGAATATGAAGTAGTATATTTAAGAGGAATATGAAGTAGTATGTTTAAGAGGAATATGAAGTAGTTTGTTTAAGAGGAATATGAAGTAGTATGTTTAAGAGGAATATGAATTAGTATGTTTAAGAGGAATATGAAGTAGTATATTTAAGAGGAATATGAAGTAGTATATTTAGGAGGAATATGAAGTAGTATATTTAAGAGGAATATGAAGTAGTATATTTAAGATGAATATGAAGTAGTATATTTAAGAGGAATATGAAGTAGTATGTTTAAGAGGAATATGAAGTAGTATATTTAAGTAGTATATTTAAGGAATATTTAAGAGAACTATGAAGTAGTATATTTAAGATGAATATGTGGTAGTATATTTAAGAGGAATATGAAGTGGTATGTTCAAGAGGAATATGAAGTAGTATGTTTAAGAGGAATATGAAGTAGTATATTTAAGAGGAATATGAAGTAGTATATTTAAGAGGAATATGAAGTAGTATATTTAAGATGAATATGAAGTAGTCTATTTAAGAGGATAATGAAGTAGTATGTTTAAGAGGAATATGAGTAGTATGTTTAAGAGAAAAATGAAGTAGTATGTTTAAGAGGAATATGAAGTAGTATGTTTAAGAGGAATATGAAGTAGTATATTTAAGAGGTATATGAAGTAGTATATTTAAGAGGAATATGAAGTAGTATATTTAAGAGGAATATGAAGAGTAGTATATTTAAGAGGAATATGAAGTAGTATATTTAAGAGGAACATGAAGTAGTATATTTAAGAGGAATATGAAGTAGTATGTTTAAGTGGAATATGAAGTAGTGTGTTTAAGAGGAATAAGAAGTAGTATGTTTAAGAGGAATATGAAGTAGTATATTTAAGAGGAATATGAAATAGTATGTTTAAGAGGAATATGAAGTAGTATGTTTAAGAGGAATATGAGGTAGTATATTTAAGAGAAATATGAAGTAGTATATTTAAGAGGAATTTGAAGTAGTATGTTTAAGAGGAATACGAAGTAGTATATTTAAGAGGAATATGAAGTAGTATATTTAAGAGGAATATGAAGTAGTATATTAGGAGGAATATGAGGTGGTATATTTAAGAGGAATATGAAGTAGTATGTTTAAGAGGAATATGAAGTAGTATATTTAAGAGGAATATGAAGTAGTATATTTAAGAGGAATATGAGGTAGTATATTTAAGAGGAATATGAAGTAGTATATTTAAGAGGAATATGAAGTAGTATATTTAAGACGAATATGAAGTAGTATGTTTAAGAGGAATATGAAGTAGTATGTTTAAGAGGAATATGAAGTAGTATGTTTAAGAGGAATATGAAGTAGTATGTTTAAGAGGAATATGAAGTAGTTTGTTTAAGAGTAATATGAAGTAGTATATTTAAGAGTAATATGAAGTACTCGTAGTATGTTTTAGAGGAATATGAAGTAGTATGTTTAAGAGGAATATGAAGTAGCATATTTAAGAGGAATATGAAGTAGTATATTTACGAGGAATATGAAGTAGTATATTTAAGAGGAATATGAAGTATTATATTTAAGAAGAATATGAAGAAGTATGTTTAAGAGGAATATGAAGTAGTATGTTTAAGAGGGATATGAAGTAGTATGTTTAAGAATAATATGAAGTAGTATATTTAAGAGTAATATGAAGTACTCGTAGTATGTTTAAGAGGAATATGAAGTAGTATGTTTAAGAGGAATATGAAGTAGCATATTTAAGAGGAATATGAAGTAATATATTTACGAGGAATATGAAGTAGTATATTTAAGAGGAATATGACGTATTATATTTAAGAAGAATATGAAGAATTATATTTGAGAGGAATATGAAGTAGTATATTTAAGAGTAATATGAAGCAGTATGTTTAAGAGGAATATGAAGTAGTATGTTTAAGAGGAATATGAAGTAGGATTTTTAAGAGGAATATGAAGAATTATATTTGAGAGGAATATGAAGTAGTATATTTAAGAGTAATATGAAGCAGTATGTTTAAGAGGAATATGAAGTAGTATGTTTAAGAGGAATATGAAGTAGGATTTTTAAGAGGAATATGAAGTAGTATATTTAAGAGGAATATGAAGTAGTATATTTAAGAGGAATATGAAGTAGTATGTTTAAGAGGAATATGAAGTAGTATGTTTAAGAGGAATATGAAGTATTATGTTTAAGAGGAATATGAAGTAGTGTGTTTAAGAGGAATATGAAGTAGTATATTTAAGAGGAATATGAAGTAGTATATTTAAGAGGAATATGAAGTAGTATATTTAAGAGGAATATGAAGTAGTATATTTAAGATGAATATGAAGTAGTATATTTAAGAGGAATATGAAATAGTATGTTTAAGAGGAATATGAAGTAGTATGTTTAAGAGGAATATGAAGTAGTATCATATGTTTAAGTGGAATATGAAGTAGTATGTTTAACAGGAATAAGAAGTGGTATGTTTAAGAGGAATATGAAGTAGTATATTTAAGAGGAATATGAAGTAGTATGTTTAAGAGGAATATGAAGTAGTATGTTTAAGAGGAATATGAAGTAGTATGTTTAAGAGGAATATGAAATAGTATATTCAAGAGGAATATGAAGTAGACTATTTAAGAGGAATATGAAGTATTATGTTTAAGAGGAATATGAAGTAGTGTGTTTAAGAGGAATATGAAGTAGTATATTTAAGAGGAATATGAAGTAGTATATTTAAGAGGAATATGAAGTAGTATATTTAAGAGGAATATGAAGTAGTATATTTAAGATGAATATGAAGTAGTATATTTAAGAGGAATATGAAATAGTATGTTTAAGAGGAATATGAAGTAGTATGTTTAAGAGGAATATGAAGTAGTATCATATGTTTAAGTGGAATATGAAGTAGTATGTTTAACAGGAATAAGAAGTGGTATGTTTAAGAGGAATATGAAGTAGTATATTTAAGAGGAATATGAAGTAGTATGTTTAAGAGGAATATGAAGTAGTATGTTTAAGAGGAATATGAAGTAGTATGTTTAAGAGGAATATGAAGTAGTATGTTTAAGAGGAATATGAAGTAGCATATTTAAGAGGAATATGAAGTAATATATTTACGAGGAATATGAAGTAGTATATTTAAGAGGAATATGACGTATTATATTTAAGAAGAATATGAAGAATTATATTTGAGAGGAATATGAAGTAGTATATTTAAGAGTAATATGAAGCAGTATGTTTAAGAGGAATATGAAGTAGTATGTTTAAGAGGAATATGAAGTAGGATTTTTAAGAGGAATATGAAGTAGTATATTTAAGAGGAATATGAAGTAGTATATTTAAGAGGAATATGAAGTAGTATGTTTAAGAGGAATATGAAGTAGTATGTTTAAGAGGAATATGAAGTATTATATTTAAGAGGCATATGAAGTAGTGTGTTTAAGAGGAATATGAAGTAGTATATTTAAGAGGAATATGAAGTAGTATATTTAAGAGGAATATGAAGTAGTATATTTAAGAGGAATATGAAGTAGTATATTTAAGATGAATATGAAGTAGTATATTTAAGAGGAATATGAAATAGTATGTTTAAGAGGAATATGAAGTAGTATGTTTAAGAGGAATATGAAGTAGTATCATATGTTTAAGTGGAATATGAAGTAGTATGTTTAACAGGAATAAGAAGTGGTATGTTTAAGAGGAATATGAAGTAGTATATTTAAGAGGAATATGAAGTAGTATGTTTAAGAGGAATATGAAGTAGTATGTTTAAGAGGAATATGAAGTAGTATGTTTAAGAGGAATATGAAATAGTATATTCAAGAGGAATATGAAGTAGACTATTTAAGAGGAATATGAAGTAGTATATTAGGAGGAATATGAAGTAGTATATTTAAGAGGAATATGAAGTAGTATGTTTAAGAGGAATATGAAGTAGTATATTTAAGAGGAATATGAAGTAGTATATTTAAGAGGAATATGAAGTAGTATATTAAAGAGGAATATGAAGTAGTACATTTAAGAGGAATATGAAGTAGTATATTTAAGAGGAATATGAAGTATTATGTTTAAGAGGAATATGAAGTAGTATGTTTAAGAGGAATATGAAGTAGCATGTTTAAGTGTTTAAGAGGAATATGAAGTACTATGTTTAAGATGAATATGAAGTTGTATGTTTAAGAGGAATATGAAGAAGGATATTCAAGAGGAATATGAAGTAGTATATTTAAGAGGAATATGAAGTAGTATATTTAAGAGGAATATGAAGAGTAGTATATTTAAGAGGAATATGAAGTAGTATATTTAAGAGAAATATGAAGTAGTATATTTAAGAGGAACATGAAATAGTATGTTTAAGAGGAATATGAAGTAGTATGTTTAAGAGGAATATGAAGTAGTATCATATGTTTGCGTGGAATATGAAGTAGTATGTTTAAGAGGAATAGGAAGTGGTATGTTTAAGAGAAATATGAAGTAGTATATTTAAGAGGAATATGAAGTAGTTTGTTTAAGAGGAATATGAAGTAGTATGTTTAAGAGGAATATGAATTAGTATGTTTAAGAGGAATATGAAGTAGTATATTTAAGAGGAATATGAAGTAGTATATTTAAGAGGAATATGAAGTAGTATATTTAAGAGGAATATGAAGTAGTATATTTAAGATGAATATGAAGTAGTATATTTAAGAGGAATATGAAGTAGTATGTTTAAGAGGAATATGAAGTAGTATATTTAAGAGGAATATGAAGTAGTATATTTAAGAGAACTATGAAGTAGTATATATAAGATGAATATATGGTAGTATATTTAAGAGGAATTTGAAGTGGTATGTTTAAGAGGAATATGAAGTAGTTTGTTTAAGAGGAATATGAAGTAGTATGTTTAAGAGGAATATGAATTAGTATTTTTAAGAGGAATATGAAGTAGTATATTTAAGAGGAATATGAAGTAGTATATTTAAGAGAAATATGAAGTAGTATATTTAAGAGGAATATGAAGTAGTATATTTAAGATGAATATGAAGTAGTATATTTAAGAGGAATATGAAGTAGTATGTTTAAGAGGAATATGAAGTAGTATATTTAAGAGGAATATGAAGTAGTATATTTAAGAGAACTATGAAGTAGTATATTTAAGATGAATATATGGTAGTATATTTAAGAGGAATATGAAGTGGTATGTTTAAGAGGAATATGAAGTAGTATGTTTAAGAGGAATATGAAGTAGTATATTTAAGAGGAATATGAAGTAGTATATTTAAGAGGAATATGAAGTAGTATGTTTAAGAGGAATATGAAGTAGTATATTTAAGAGGAATATGAAGTAGTATGTTTAAGAGGAATATGAAGTAGTATATTTAAGAGGAATATGAAGTAGTATATTTAAGAGGAATATGAAGTAGTATATTAAAGAGGAATATGAAGTAGTATATTTAAGAGGAATATGAAGTAGTATATTTAAGACGAATATGAAGTAGTATGTTTAACAGGAATATGAAATAGTATGTTTAAGAGGAATATGAAGTAGTATGTTTAAAAGGAATATGAAGTAGTATGTTTAAGTGTTTAAGAGGAATATGAAGTAGTATGTTTAAGAGTAATATGAAGTAGTATGTTTAAAAGGAATATGAAGTAGTATGTTTAAGAGGAATATAAAGTTGTATGTTTAAGAGGAATATGAAGAAGGATATTTAAGAGGAATATGAAGTAGCATATTTAAGAGGAATATGAAGTAGTATATTTAAGAGGAATATGAAGAGTAGTATATTTAAGAGGAATATGAAGTTGTATATTTAAGAGGAATATGAAGTAGTATATTTAAGAGGAATATGAAATAGTATGTTTAAGAGGAATATGAAGTAGTATGTTTAAGAGGAATATGAAGTAGTATCATATGTTTACGTGGAATATGAAGTAGTATGTTTAAGAGGAATAAGAAGTGGTATGTTTAAGAGGAATATGAAGTAGTATGTTTATGAGGAATATGAAGTAGTATGTTTAAGAGGAATATGAAGTTGTATGTTTAAGAGGAATATGAAGTAGGATATTTAAGAGGAATATGAAGTAGTATATTTAAGAGGAATATGAAGTAGTATATTTAAGAGGAATATGAAGAGTAGTATATTTAAGAGGAATATGAAGTAGTATATTTAACAGGAATATGAAGTAGTATATTTAAGAAGAATATGAAATAGTATGTTTAAGAGGAATATGAAGTAGTATGTTTAAGAGGAATATGAAGTAGTATCATATGTTTACGTGGAATATGAAGTAGTATGTTTAAGAGGAATAAGAAGCGGTATGTTTAAGAGGAATTTGAAGTAGTATATTTAAGAGGAATATGAAGTTGTAAGTCTAAGAGAAATATGAAGTAGTATGTTTAAGAGGAATATGAGGTAGTATATTTAAGAGAAATATGAAGTAGTATATTTAAGAGGAATATGAAGTAGTATGTTTAAGAGGAATATGAAGTAGTATATTCAAGAGGAATATGAAGAAGACTATTTAAGAGGAATATGAAGTAGTATATTAGGAGGAATATGAAGTAGTATATTTAAGAGGGATATGAAGTAGTATGTTTAAGAGGAATATGAAGTAGTATATTTAAGAGGAATATGAAGTAGTATATTTAAGAGGAATATGAAGTAGTATATTTAAGAGGAATATGAAGTAGTATATGTAAGAGGAATGTGAAGTAGTATATTTAAGACGAATATGAAGCAGTATATTTAAGAGGAATATGAAGTAGTATGTTTAAGAGGAATATGAAGTAGTATGTTTAAGAGGAATATGAAGTAGTATGTTTAAGTGTTTAAGAGGAATATGAAGTAGTATGTTTAAGAGGAATATGAGTAGTATGTTTAAGAGGAAAATGAAGTAGTATGCTTAAGAGGAATATGAAGGAGTATGTTTAAGAGGAATATGAAGTAGTATATTTAAGAGGTATATGAAGTAGTATATTTAAGAGGAATATGAAGTAGTATATTTAAGAGGAATATGAAGAGTAGTATATTTAAGAGGAATAAGAAGTAGTATGTTTAAGAGGAATATGAAGTAGTATATTTAAGAGGAATATGAAGTAGTATGTTCAAGAGGAATATGAAGTTCTATATTTAAGAGGAATATGAAGTAGTATGTTTAAGAGTAATATGAAGTAGTATATTTAAGAGTTATATGAAGTAGTATGTTTAAGAGAAATATGAAGTAGTATGTTTAAGAGGAATATGAAGTAGTATATTTAAGAGGAATATGAAGTAGTATATTTACGAGGAATATGAAGTAGTATATTTAAAAGGAATATGAAGTAGTATGTTTAAGAGGAATATGAAGTAGTATGTTTAAGACGAATATGAAGTAGTATGTTTAAGAGTAATATGAAGTAGTATGTTTAAAAGTAATATGAAGTAGTATGTTTAAGAGGAATATGAAGTAGTATGTTTAAGAGGAATATGAAGTAGTATGTTTAAGAGAAATATGAAGTAGTATGTTTAAGAGGAATATGCAGTAGTATGTTTAAGAGGAATATGAAGTAGTATGTTTAAGAGGACTATGAAGTAGTATGTTCAAGAGGAACATGAAGTAGTATATTTAAGAGGAATATGAAGTAGTATGTTTAAGAGGAATATGAGTAGTATGTTTAAGGGGAAAATGAAGTAGTATGTTTAAGAGGAATATGAAGTAGTATGTTTAAGAGGAATATGAAGTAGTATGTTTAAGAGAAATATGATGTAGTATGTTTAGGAGGAATATGAAGTAGTATATTTAGAGGAATATTTAGTAGTATATTTAAGAGAAATATGAAGTAGTATATTTTTGAGAAATATGCAGTAGTATGTTTAAGAGGAATATGAAGTAGTATGTTTAAGAGGATAATGAAGTAGTATGTTTAAGAGGAATATGAAGTAGTATGTTTAAGAGGAATATGAAGTAGTATGTTTAAGAGGAATATGAAGTAGTATGTTTAAGAGGAATATGAAGTACTATGTTTAAGAGAAATATGAAGTAGTATGTTTAGGAGGAATATGAAGTAGTATATTTAAGAGGAATATGAAGTAGTATATTTAAGAGGAATATGAAGTAGTATGTTTAGGAGGAATATGAAGTAGTATATTTTTGAGGAATATGCAGTAGTATGTTTAAGAGGAATATGAAGTAGTATGTTTAAGAGGAATATGAAGTAGTATGTTTAAGAGGAATATGAAGTAGTATGTTTAAGAGGAATATGAAGTAGTATATTTAAGAGGAATATGAAGTAGTATATTTAAGAGGAATATGAAGTATTATATTTAAGAGGAATATGAAGTAGAATATTTAAAAGGAATATGAAGTAGTATGTTTAAGAGGAATATGAAGTAGTATGTTTAAGACGAATATGAAGTTGTATGTTTAAGAGTAATATGAAGTAGTATGTTTAAAACTAATATGAAGTAGTATGTTTAAGACGAATATGAAGTAGCATATTTAAGAGGAATATGAAGTAGTATATTTAAGAGGAATAAGAAGTATATTTAACAGAAATATGAAGTAGTATGTTTAAGAGGAATATGAAGTAGTATGTTTAAGAGGAATATGAAGTAGTATATTTAAGAGGAATATGAAGTAGTTTATTAAAGAGGAATATGAAGTAGTATATTTAAGAGGAATATGAAGTGGTATATTTAAGAGGAATATGAAGTAGTATATTTAAGAGGAATATGAAGTAATATGATTAAGAGGAATATGAAGCAGTATGTTTAAGAGGAATATGAAGTAGTATGTTTAAGAGGAATATGAAGTAATATGTTTAAGAGGAATAAGAAGTAGTATGTTTAAGAGGAATATGAAGTGGTATATTTAAGAGGAATATGAAGTAGTATTTTTGAGAGGAATATGAAGTAGTATATTTAAGGGGAATATGAAGTAGTATATTTAAGAGGAATATGAAGTAGTATGTTTAAGAGGAATATGAAGTAGTATGTTTAAGAGGAATATGAAGTAGTATGGTTAAAAGGCATATGAAGTAGTATGTTTAAGAGGAATATGAAGTAGTATGTTTAAGAGTAATATGAAGTAGTATATTTAAGAGTTATATGAAGTAGTATGTTTAAGAGAAATATGAATTAGTATGTTTAAGAGGAATATGAAGTAGTATATTTAAGAGGAATATGAAGTAGTATATTTACGAGGAATATGAAGTAGTATATTTAAAAGGAATATGAACTAGTATGTTTAAGAGGAATATGAAGTAGTATGTTTAAGACGAATATGAAGTAGTATGTTTAAGAGTAATATGAAGTAGTATATTTAAAAGTAATATGAAGTGGTATGTTTAAGAGGAATATGAAGTAGTATGTTTAAGAGGAATATGAAGTAGTATGTTTAAGAGGAATATGAAGTAGTATGTTTAAGAGAAATATGAAGTAGTATGTTTAGGAGGAATATGAAGTAGTATATTTAAGAGGAATATGAAGTAGTATATTTAAGAGGAATATGAAGTAGTATGTTCAAGAGGAATATGAAGTAGTATGTTTAAGAGGAATATGAAGTAGTATATTTAAGAGGATTATGAAGTAGTATATTTAAGAGGAATATGAAGTAGTATGTTTAAGAGTAATATGAAGTAGTATATTTAAGAGTTATATGAAGTAGTATGTTTAAGAGGAATATGAAGTAGTATGTTTAAGAGGAATATGAAGTAGTATATTTAAAAGGAATATGAAGTAGTATATTTACGAGGAATATGAAGTAGTATATTTAAAAGGAATATGAAGTAGTATGTTTAAGAGGAATATGAAGTAGTATGTTTAAGACGAATATGAAGTAGTATGTTTAAGAGTAATATGAAGTAGTATGTTTAAAAGTAATATGAAGTAGTATGTTTAAGAGGAATATGAAGTAGTATGTTTAAGAGGAATATGAAGTAGTATGTTTAAGAGGAATATGAAGTAGTATGTTTAAGAGGAATATGAAGTATTATGTTTAAGAGGAATATGAAGTAGTATGTTTAAGAGGACTATGAAGTAGTATGTTCAAGAGGAATATGAAGTAGTATGTTTAAGAGGAATATGAAGTAGTATATTTAAGAGGAATATGAAGTAGTATGTTTAAGAGGAAGATGAAGTATTACGTTTAAGAGGAATATGAATTAGTATGTTTAAGAGGCATATGAAGAAGTATGTTTAAGAGGAATATGAAGTAGTATGTTTAAGATTAATATGAAGTAGTATGTTTAGAGAAATATGAAGTAGTATGTTTAAGAGGAATATGAAGTAGTATGTTTAAGAGGAATATGAAGTAGTATGTTTAAGAGGAATATGAAGTTTTATGTTTAAGAGGAATATGAAATAGTATGTTTAAGAGGAATATGAAGTAGTATATTTAAGAGGAATATGAAGTAGTATGTTTAAGAGGAATATGAAGTAGTATGTTTAAGAGGAATATGAAGTGGTATATTTAAGAGGAATATGAAGGAGTATGTTTAAGATCATTATGAAGTAGTACGTGTAAGAGGAATATGAAGTAGTATATTTAAGAGGAATATGAAGTAGTATATTTAAGAGGAATATGAAGTAGTATATTTAAGAGGAATATAAAGTAGTATATTTAAGAGGAATATGAAGTAGTATATTTAAGATGAATATGAAGTAGTATATTTAAGAGGAATATGAAGTAGTATGTTTAAGAGGAATATAAAGTAGTTTGTTTAAGAGGAATATGAAGTAGTATGTTTAAGAGGAATATGAAGTAGTATATTTAAGAGGAATATGAAATAGTATATTTAAGAGAACTATGAAGTAGTATATTTAAGATGAATATGTGGTAGTATATTTAAGAGGAATATGAAGTGGTATGTTTAAGAGGAATATGAAGTAGTATGTTTAAGAGGAATATGAAGTAGTATATTTAAGAGGAATATGAAGTAGTATATTTAAGAGGAATATGAAGTAGTATATTTAAGATGAATATGAAGTAGTCTATTTAAGAGGATAATGAAGTAGTATGTTTAAGAGGAATATGAGTAGTATGTTTAAGAGGAAAATGAAGTAGTATGTTTAAGAGGAATATGAAGTAGTATGTTTAAGAGGAATATGAAGTAGTATATTTAAGAGGTATATGAAGTAGTATATTTAAGAGGAATATGAAGTAGTATATTTAAGAGGAATATGAAGAGTAGTATATTTAAGAGGAATATGAAGTAGTATATTTAAGAGGAATATGAAGTAGTATATTTAAGAGGAATATGAAGTAGTATGTTTAAGTGGAATATGAAGTAGTATGTTTAAGAGGAATAAGAAGTAGTATGTTTAAGAGGAATATGAAGTAGTATATTTAAGAGGAATATGAAATAGTATGTTTAAGAGGAATATGAAGTAGTATGTTTAAGAGGAATATGAGGTAGTATATTTAAGAGAAATATGAAGTAGTATATTTAAGAGGAATTTGAAGTAATATGTTTAAGAGGAATACGAAGTAGTATATTTAAGAGGAATATGAAGTAGGATATTTAAGAGGAATATGAAGTAGTATATTAGGAGGAATATGAGGTAGTATATTTAAGAGGAATATGAAGTAGTATGTTTAAGAGGAATATGAAGTAGTATATTTAAGAGGAATATGAAGTAGTATATTTAAGAGGAATATGAAGTAGTATATTTAAGAGGAATATGAAGTAGTATATTTAAGAGGAATATGAAGTAGTATATTTAAGACGAATATGAAGTAGTATGTTTAAGAGGAATATGAAGTAGTATGTTTAAAAGGAATATGAAGTAGTATGTTTAAGAGGAATATGAAGTAGTATGGTTAAGAGGAATATGAAGTAGTTTGTTTAAGAGTAATATGAAGTAGTATATTTAAGAGTAATATGAAGTACTCGTAGTATGTTTTAGAGGAATATGAAGTAGTATGTTTAAGAGGAAAATGAAGTAGCATATTTAAGAGGAATATGAAGTAGTATATTTACGAGGAATATGAAGTAGTATATTTAAGAGGAATATGAAGTATTATATTTAAGAAGAATATGAAGAAGTATGTTTAAGAGGAATATGAAGTAGTATGTTTAAGAGGAATATGAAGTAGGATGTTTAAGAATAATATGAAGTAGTATATTTAAGAGTAATATGAAGTACTCGTAGTATGTTTAAGAGGAATATGAAGTAGTATATTTAAGAGGAATATGACGTATTATATTTAAGAGGAATATGAAGTAGTATATTTAAGAGGAATATGAAGTAGTATGTTTAAGAGGAATATGAAGTAGTATGTTTAAGAGGAATATGAAGTAGTATGTTTAAGAGTAATATGAAGTAGTGTGTTTAAGAGGAATATGAAGTAGTATATATAAGAGGAATATGAAGTAGTATATTTAAGAGGAATATGAAGTAGTATATTTAAGAGGAATATGAAGTAGTATGTTTAAGATGAATATGAAGTAGTATATTTAAGAGGAATATGAAATAGTATGTTTAAGAGGAATATGAAGTAGTATGTTTAAGAGGAACATGAAGTAGTATCATATGTTTAAGTGGAATATGAAGTAGTATGTTTAACAGGAATAAGAAGTGGTATGTTTAAGAGGAATATGAAGTATTATATTTAAGAGGAATATGAAGTAGTATGTTTAAGAGGAATATGAAGTAGTATGTTTAAGAGGAATATGAAGTAGTATGTTTAAGAGGAATATGAAATAGTATATTCAAGAGGAATATGAAGTAGACTATTTAAGAGGAATATGAAGTAGTATGTTTAAGAGGAATATGAATTAGTATATTTAAGAGGAATATGAAGTAGTATATTTAGGAGGAATATGAAGTAGTATATTAAAGAGGAATATGAAGTAGTATATTTAAGAGGAATATGAAGTAGTATATTTCAGACGAATATGAAGTAGTATGTTTAAGAGGAATATGAAGTAGTATGTTTAAGAGGAATATGAAGTAGTATGTTTAAGAGGAATATGAAGTAGTATGTTTAAGTGTTTAAGAGGAATATGAAGTAGTATGTTTAAGTGTTTAAGAGGAATATGAAGTAGTATGTTTAAGAGTAATATGAAGTAGTATGTTTAAAAGGAATATGAAGTAGTATGTTTAAGAGGAATATGAAAGTGTATGTTTAGGAGGAATATGAAGAAGGATATTTAAGAGGAATATGAAGTAGTATATTTAAGAGGAATATGAAGTAGTATATTTAAGAGGAATATGAAGAGTAGTATATTTAAGAGGAATATGAAGTAGTATATTTAAGAGGAATATGAAGTAGTATATTTAAGAGGAATATGAAATAGTATGTTTAAGAGGAATATGAAGTAGTATGTTTAAGAGGAATATGAAGTAGTATGTTTAAGAGGAATATGAAGTAGTATGTTTAAGAGGAATATGAAGTAGTATGTTTAAGAGGAATATGAAGTAGTATGTTTAAGTGTTTAAGAGGAATATGAAGTAGTATGTTTAAGTGTTTAAGAGGAATATGAAGTAGTATGTTTAAGAGTAATATGAAGTAGTATGTTTAAAAGGAATATGAAGTAGTATGTTTAAGAGGAATATGAAGTTGTATGTTTAGGAGGAATATGAAGTTGTATGTTTAAGAGGAATATGAAGTAGGATATTTAAGAGGAATATGAAGTAGTATATTTAAGAGGAATATGAAGTAGTATATTTAAGAGGAATATGAAGAGTAGTATATTTAAGAGGAATATGAAGTAGTATATTTAACAGGAATATGAAGTAGTATATTTAAGAGGAATATGAAGTAGTATGTTTAAGAGGAATATGAAGTAGTATGTTTAAGAGGAATATGAAGTAGTATGTTTAAGAGGAATATGAAGTAGTATGTTTAAGTGTTTAAGAGGAATATGAAGTAGTATGTTTAAGTGTTTAAGAGGAATATGAAGTAGTATGTTTAAGAGTAATATGAAGTAGTATGTTTAAAAGGAATATGAAGTAGTATGTTTAAGAGGAATATGAAGTTGTATGTTTAGGAGGAATATGAAGAAGGATATTTAAGAGGAATATGAAGTAGTATATTTAAGAGGAATATGAAGTAGTATATTTAAGAGGAATATGAAGAGTAGTATATTTAAGAGGAATATGAAGTAGTATATTTAAGAGGAATATGAAGTAGTATATTTAAGAGGAATATGAAATAGTATGTTTAAGAGGAATATGAAGTAGTATGTTTAAGAGGAATATGAAGTAGTATCATATGTTTACGTGGAATATGAAGTAGTATGTTTAAGAGGAATAAGAAGTGGTATGTTTAAGAGGAATATGAATTAGTATATTTAAGAGGAATATGAAGTAGTATGTTTAAGAGGAATATGAAGTAGTATGTTTAAGAGGAATATGAAGTTGTATGTTTAAGAGGAATATGAAGTAGGATATTTAAGAGGAATATGAAGTAGTATATTTAAGAGGAATATGAAGTAGTATATTTAAGAGGAATATGAAGAGTAGTATATTTAAAAGGAATATGAAGTAGTATATTTAACAGGAATATGAAGTAGTATATTTAAGAGGAATATGAAATAGTATGTTTAAGAGGAATATGAAGTAGTATGTTTAAGAGGAATATGAAGTAGTTTGTTTAAGAGGAATATGAAGTAGTATGTTTAAGAGGAATATGAATTAGTATGTTTAAGAGGAATATGAAGTAGTATATTTAAGAGGAATATGAAGTAGTACATTTAAGAGGAATATGAAGTAGTTTATTTAAGAGGAATATGAAGTAGTATATTTAAGATGAATATGAAGTGGTATATTTAAGAGGAATATGAAGTAGTATGTTTAAGAGGAATATGAAGTAGTATATTAAAGAGGAATATGAAGTAGTATATTTAAGAGAACTATGAAGTAGTATATTTAAGATGAATATGTGGTAGTATATTTAAGAGGAATATGAAGTGGTATGTTTAAGAGGAATATGAAGTAGTATGCTTAAGAGGAATATGAAGTAGTATATTTAAGAGGAATATGAAGTAGTATATTTAAGAGGAATATGAAGTAGTATGTTTAAGACGAATATGAAGTAGTATATTTAAGAGGAATATGAAGTAGTATGTTTAAGAGGAATATGAAGTAGTATATTTAAGAGGAATATGAAGTAGTATATTTAAGAGGAATATGAAGTAGTATATTAAAGAGGAATATGAAGTAGTATATTTAAGAGGAATATGAAGCAGTATATTTAAGACGAATATGAAGTGGTATGTTTAAGAGGAATATGAAGTAGTATGTTTAAGAGGAATATGAAGTAGTATGTTTAAGAGGAATATGAAGTATTATGTTTAAGTGTTTAAGAGGAATATGAAGTAGTATGTTTAAAAGTAATATGAAGAAGGATATTTAAGAGGAATATGATGTAGTATATTTAAGAGGAATATGAAGTAGTATATTTAAGAGGAATATGAAGAGTAGTATATTTAAGAGGAATATGAAGTAGTATATTTAAGAGGAATATGAAGTAGTATATTTAAGAGGAATATGAAATAGTATGTTTAAGAGGAATATGAAGTAGTATGTTTAAGAGGAATATGAAGTAGTATGTTTAAGAGGAATGTGAAGTAGTATATTCAAGAGGAATATGAAGTAGACTATTTAAGAGGAATATGAAGTAGTATATTAGGAGGAATATGAAGTAGTATATTTAAGAGGAATATGAAGTAGTATGTTTAAGAGGAATATGAAGTAGTATATTTAAGAGGAATATGAAGTAGTATATTTAAGAGGAACATGAAGTAGTATATTTAAGAGGAATATGAAATAGTATATGTAAGAGGAATGTGAAGTAGTATATTTAAGACGAATATGAGAAAGTATGTTTAAGAGGAATATGAAGTAGTATGTTTAAGAGGAATATGAAGTAGTATGTTTAAGAGGAATATGAAGTAGTATGTTTAAGTGTTTAAGAGGAATATGAAGTAGTATGTTTAAGAGTAATATGAAGTAGTATGTTTAAAAGGAATATGAAGTAGTATGTTTAAGAGGAATATGAAGTATTATGTTTAAGAGGAATAAGAAATGGTATGTTTAAGAGGAATATGAAGTAGTATATTTAAGAGGAATATGAAGTAGTATGTTTATGAGGAATATGAAGTAGTATGTTTAAGAGGAATATGAAGTTGTATTTTTAAGAGGAACATGAAGTAGGATATTTAAGAGGAATATGAAGTAGTATATTTAAGAGGAATATGAAGTAGTATATTTAAGAGGAATATGAAGAGTAGTATATTTAAGAGGAATATGAAGTAGTATATTTAACAGGAATATGAAGTAGTATATTTAAGAGGAATATGAAATAGTATGTTAAAGAGGAATATGAAGTAGTATGTTTAAGAGGAATATGAAGTAGTATCATATGTTTACGTGGAATACGAAGTAGTATGTTTAAGAGAAATAAGAAATGGTATGTTTAAGAGGAATATGAAGTAGTATATTTAAGAGGAATATGAAGTAGTAAGTCTAAGAGGAATATGAATTAGTATGTTTAAGAGGAATTTGAGGTAGTATATTTAAGAGAAATATGAAGTAGTATATTTAAGAGGAATATGAAGTAGTATGTTTAAGAGGAATGTGAAGTAGTATATTCAAGAGGAATATGAAGTAGACTATTTAAGAGGAATATGAAGTAGTATATTAGGAGGAATATGAAGTAGTATATTTAAGAGGAATATGAAGTAGTATGTTTAAGAGGAATATGAAGTAGTATATTTAAGAGGAATATGAAGTAGTATATTTAAGAGGAACATGAAGTAGTATATTTAAGAGGAATATGAAGTAGTATATGTAAGAGGAATGTGAAGTAGTATATTTAAGACGAATATGAAGTAGTATGTTTAAGAGGAATATGAAGTAGTATGTTTAAGAGGAATATGAAGTAGTATGTTTAAGAGTAATATGAAGTAGTATGTTTAAAAGGAATATGAAGTAGTATGTTTAAGAGGAATATGAAGTAGTATGTTTAAGAGGAATATGAAGTAGTATGTTTAAGCGGAATATGAAGTAGTATGTTTAAGAGGAATATGAAGTAGCATATTTAAGAGGAATATGAAGTAATATATTTACGAAGAATATGAAGCAGTATATTTAAGAGGAATATGAAGTATTATATTTAAGAAGAATATGAAGAAGTATATTTGAGAGGAATATGAGGTAGTATGTGCAAGAGGAATATGAAATAGTATGTTTAAGAGGAATATGAAGTAGTATGTTTAAGAGGAATATGAAGTAGTATGTTTAAAAGGAATATGAAGTAGTTGTTTAAGAGGAATATGAAGTAGTATGTTTAAGAGGAATATGAAGTAGTATGTTGAAGAGGAATATAAATTAGTATGTTGAAGAGGAATATGAAGTAGTATCTTTAAGAGGAATATGAAGTAGTATATTTAAGAGGAATATGAAGTAGTATATTTAAGAGGAATACGAAGTAGTATGTTTAAGAGGAATATGAGGTAGTATATTTAAGAAGAATATGAAGTAGTATGTTTAAGAGGAATATGAGGTAGCATAATTAAGAAGAATATGAAGTAGTATTTTTAAGAGGAATATAAAGTAGTATATTTAAGAAGAATTTGAAGTAGTATATTTAAGAGGAATATGAAGTAGTATGTTTAAGAGGAATATGAAGTAGTATGTTTAAGAGGAATATGAGGTAGCATAATTAAGAAGAATATGAAGTAGTATTTTTAAGAGGAATATAAAGTAGTATATTTAAGAAGAATTTGAAGTAGTATATTTAAGAGGAATATGAAGTAGTATATTTAAGAGGAATATGAATTAGTATATTTAACAGAAATATGAAGTAGTATGTTTAAGAGGAATATGAAGTAATATGTTTAAGAGGAATATGAAGTAGTATATTTAAGAGGAATATGAAGTAGTATATTTAAGAGGAATATGAAGTAGTATATTTACGAGGAATATGAAGTAGTATATTTAAGAGGAATATGAAGTAGTATGTTTAAGAGGAATATGAAGTAGTATGTTTAAGAGGAATATGAAGTAGTATTTTTAAGAGGAATAATGAAGTAGTATATTTAACAGGAATATGAAGTAGTATTTTTAAGAGGAATATGAAGTAGTATATTTAAGGGGAATATGAAGTAGTATATTTAAGAGGAATATGAAGTAGTATGTTGAAGAGGAATATTAAGTAGTATGTTTAAGAGGAATATAAAGTAGTATGTTTAAAAGGAATATGAAGTAGTATGTTTAAGAGGAATATGAAGTAGTATGTTTAAGAGTAATATGAAGTAGTATATTTAAGAGTAATATGAAGTAGTATGTTTATGAGAAATATCAAGTAGTATGTTTAAGAGGAATATGAAGTAGTATATTTAAGAGGAATATGAAGTACTATATTTACGAGGAATATTTAGTAGTATATTCAAGAGGAATATAAAGTGGTATATTTAAGAGGAATATGAACTATTATATTTAAGAGGATATGAAGTAGTATGTTTAAAAGGAATATGAAGTAGTATGTTTAAGAGGAATATGAAGTAGTATGTTTAAGAGGAATATGAAGTAGTATGTTTAAGAGTAATATGAAGTAGTATATTTAAAAGGAATATGAAGTAGTATGTTTAAGATGAATAAAAAGTAGTATGTTTAAGAGGAATATGAAGTAGTATGTTTAAGAGAAATATGAAGTAGTATTTTTAAGAGTAATATGAAGTAGTATGTTTAAGAGGAATATGAAGTAGTATGTTTAAGAGTAATATGAAGTTGTATGTTTAAGAGGAATATGAAGTAGTATATTTAAGAGGAATATGAAGAAGTATATTTTTGAGGAATATGCAGTAGTATGTTTAAGAGGAATATGAAGTAGTATGTTTAAGAGGAATGTGAAGTAGTATTTTTAAGAGTAATATGAAGTAGTATGTTTAAGAGGAATATGAAGTAGTATAATTAAGAGGAATATGAAGTAGTATGTTTAAGAGGAATATGAAGTAGTATGTTTAAGAGGAATATGAAGTTGTATGTTTAAGAGGAATATGAAGTAGTATGTTTAAGAGGAATATGAAGTAGTATGTTTAAGAGGAATATGAAGTAGTATGTTTAAGAGGAATATGAAGTAGTATGTTTAAGAGGAATATGAAGTAGTATGTTTAAGAGGAATATGAAGTAGTATGTTTAAGAGGAATATGAAGTAGTATTTTTAAGAGGAATAATAAAGTAGTATATTTAACAGGAATATGAAGTAGTATATGTAAGAGGAATGTGAAGTAGTATATTTAAGACGAATATGAAGTAGTATGTTTAAGAGGAATATGAAGTAGTATGTTTAAGGGGAATATGAAGTAGTATGTTTAAGAGGAATATGAAGTAGTATGTTTAAGTGTTTAAGAGGAATATGAAGTAGTATGTTTAAGAGTAATATGAAGTAGTATGTTTAAAAGGAATATGAAGTAGTATGTTTAAGAGTAATATGAAGTAGTATGTTTAAGAGGAATATGAAGTAGTATGTTTAAGAGGAATATGAAGTAGTGTGTTTAAGAGGAATATGAAGTAGTATATTTAAGAGGAATATGAAGTAGTATATTTAAGAGGAATATGAAGTAGTATATTTAAGAGGAATATGAAGTAGTATATTTAAGATGAATATGAAGTAGTATAATTAAGAGGAATATGAAGTAGTATGTTTAAGAGGAATATAAAGTAGTATATTTAAGAGGAATATGAAGTAGTATGTTTAAGAGGAATATGAAGTAGTATGTTTAAGAGGAATATGAAGTAGTATCATATGTTTACGTGGAATATGAAGTAGTATGTTTAAGAGGAATATGAAGTAGTATATTTAAGAGGAATATGAAGAGTAGTATATTTAAGAGGAATATGAAGTAGTATATTTAAGAGGAACATGAAGTTGTATATTTAAGAGGAATATGAAGTAGTATGTTTAAGAGGAATATGAAGTAGTATGTTTAAGAGGAATATGAAGTAGTATCATATGTTTAAGTGGAATATGAAGTAGTATGTTTAAGAGGAATAAGAAGTAGTATGTTTAAGAGGAATATGAAGTAGTATATTTAAGAGGAATATGAAGTAGTATGTTTAAGAGGAATATGAAGTAGTATGTTTAAGAAGAATATGAAGTAGTATATTTAAGAGAAATATCAAGTAGTATATTTAAGAGGAATATGAAGTAGTATGTTTAAGAGGAATATGAAGCAGTATATTTAAGAGGAATATGAAGTAGAATATTTAAGAGGAATATGAAGTAGTATATTAGGAGGAATATGAAGTAGTATATTTAAGAGGAATATGAAGTAGTATGTTTAAGAGGAATATGAAGTAGTATATTTAAGAGGAATATGAAGTAGTATATTTAAGAGGAATATGAAGTAGTATATTTAAGAGGAATATGAAGTAGTATATTTAAGAGGTATATGAAGTAGTATGTTTAAGACAAATATGAAGTAGTATGTTTAAGAGGAATATGAAGTTGTATGTTGAAGAGTAATATGAAGTAGTATATTTAAGAGTAATATGAAGTACTCGTAGTATGTTTAAGAGGAATATGAAGTAGTATGTTTAAGAGGAATATGAAGTAGCATATTCAAGAGGAATATGAAGTAATATATTTACGAAGAATATGAAGGAGTATATTTAAGAGGAATATGAAGTATTATATTTAAGAAGAATATGAAGAAGTATATTTGAGAGGAATATGAGGTAGTATGTGCAAGAGGAATATGAAATAGTATGTTTAAGAGGAATATGAAGTAGTATGTTTAAGAGGAATATGAAGTAGTATGTTTAAAAGGAATATGAAGTAGTATGTTTAAGAGGAATATGAAGTAGTATGTTTAAGAGGAATATGAAGTAGTATGTGGAAGAGGAATATAAAGTAGTATGTTTAAGAGGAATATGAAATAGTATCTTTAAGAGGAACATGAAGTAGTATATTTAAGCGGAATATGAAGTAGTATATTTAAGAGGAATACGAAGTAGTATGTTTAAGAGGAATATGAGGTAGTATATTTAAGAGGAATAGGCAGTAGTATGTGTAAGAGGATTATGAAGTTGTATGTTCTAGAGGAATATAAAGTAGTATGTTTAAGAGGAATATGAAGTAGTATGTTTAAGAGGAATATGAGGTAGTATATTTAAGAGGAATATGAAGTAGTATTTTTAAGAGGAATATAAAGTAGTATATTTAAGAAGAATTTGAAGTAGTATATTTAAGAGGAATATGAAGTAGTATATTTAAGAGGAATATGAATTAGTATATTTAACAGAAATATGAAGTAATATGTTTAAGAGGAATATGAAGTAGTATGTTTAAGAGGATAATGAAGTAGTATATTTAAGAGGAATATGAAGTAGTATATTTAAGAGGAATATGAAGTAGTATATTTACGAGGAATATGAAGTAGTATATTTAAAAGGAATATGAAGTAGTATGTTTAAGAGGAATATGAAGTAGTATGTTTAAGAGGAATATGAAGTAGTATATTTAAGAGGAATAATGAAGTAGTATATTTAACAGGAATATGAAGTAGTATTTTTAAGAGGAATATGAAGTAGTATATTTAAGGGGAATATGAAGTAGTATATTTACGAGGAATATGAAGTAGTATATTCAAGAGGAATATAAAGTGGTATATTTAAGAGGAATATGAACTATTATATTTAAGAGGATATGAAGTAGTATGTTTAAAAGGAATATTAAGTAGTATGTTTAAGAGAAATATGAAATAGTATGTTTAAGAGGAATATGAAGTAGTATGTTTAAGAGTAATATGAAGTAGTATGTTTAAAAGGAATATGAAGTAGTATGTTTAAGAGGAATAAAAAGTAGTATGTTTAAGAGGAATATGAAGTAGTATGTTTAAGAGAAATATGATGTAGTATGTTCAGGAGGAATATGAAGTAGTATATTTAAGAGGAATATTTAGTAGTATATTTAAGAGGAATATGAAGTAGTATATTTTAGAGGAATATGAAGTAGTATATTTTTGAGGAATATGCAGTAGTATGTTTAAGAGGAATATGAAGTAGTATGTTTAAGAGGAATATGAAGTCGTATTTTTAAGAGTAATATGTAGTAGTATGTTTAAGAGGAATATGAAGTAGTATAATTAAGAGGAATATGAAGTAGTATGTTTAAGAGGAATATGAAGTAGTATGTTTAAGAGGAATATGAAGTTGTATGTTTAAGAGGAATATGAAGTAGTATGTTTAAGAGGAATATGAAGTAGTATGTTTAAGAGGAATATGAAGTAGTATGTTTAAGAGGAATATGAAGTAGTATGTTTAAGAGGAATATGAAGTAGTATGTTTAAGAGGAATATGAAGTAGTATGTTTAAGAGGAATATGAAGTATTATGTTTAAGAGGAATATGAAGTAGTTTGTTTAAGAGGCATATGAAGTAGTATGTTTAAGAGGAATATGAAGTAGTATGTCTAAGATTAATATGAAGAATAATGTTTAAGAGGAATATGAAGTACTATGTTTAAGATGATTATGAAGTAGTATGTTTAAGAGGAATATGAAGTAGTATGTTTAAGAGGAATATGAAGTATTATGTTTAAGAGGAATGTAAAGTAGTATGTTTAAGAGGAATATGAAGTAGTATATTTACGAGGAATATGAAGTAGTATGTTTAAGAGCAATATGAAGTAGTATGTTTAAGAGGAATATGAAGTAGTATGTTAAAGAGGAATATGAAGTAGTATATTTAAGAGGAATATGCAGTAGAATGTTTAAGAGGAATATGAATTAGTATGTTTAAGAAGAATATGAAGTAGTATGTTTAAGAGGAATATGAAGTAGTATGTTTAAGAGGAATATGAAGTAGTATATTTAAGAGGAATATGAAGTAGTATTTTTAAGAGGAATGTGAAGTAGTATATTTAAGGGGAATATGAATTAGTATATTAAAGAGGAATATGAAGTAGTATGTTTAAGAGGAATACGAAGTATTATGTTTAAGAGGAATATGAAGTAGTATGTTTAAAAGGAATATGAAGTAGTATGTTTAAGAGTAATATGAAGTAGTATGTTTAAGAGTAATATGAAGTAGTATATTTAAGAGTAATATGAAGTAGTATGTTTAAGAGAACTATGAAGTAGTATGTTTAAGAGGAATATGAAGTAGTATATTTAAGAGGAATATGAAGTAGTATATTTAAACGGAATATGAAGCAGTATGTTTAAGAGGAATATGAAGTAGTATGTTTAAGAGGAATATGAAGTAGTATGTTTAAGAGTAATATGAAGTAGTATGTTTAAAAGGAATATGAAGTAGTATGTTTAAGAGGAATATGAAGTAGTATGTTTAAGAGGAATATGAAGTAGTATGTTTAAGAGAAATATGAAATAGTATGTTTATTAGGAATATGAAGTAGTATATTTAAGGGGAATATGAAGTTGTATATTTTAGAGGAATATGAAGTAGTATGTTTAAAAGGAATATGAAGTAGTATATTTTTGAGGAATATGCAGTAGTATGTTTAAGAGGAATATGAAGTAGTATATTTACGAGGAATATGAAGTAGTATGTTAAAGAGGAATATGAAGTAGTATATTTAAGAGGAATGTGCAGTAGAATGTTTAAGAGGAATATGCATTAGTATGTTTAAGAGGAATATGAAGCAATATGTTTTAGAGGAATATGAAGTAGTATGTTTAAGAGGAATATGAAGTAGTATATTTAAGAGGAATATGAAGTAGTATTTTTAAGGGGAATGTGAAGTAGTATATTTAAGGGGAATATGAATTAGTATATTTAAGAGGAATATGAAGTAGTATGTTTAAGAGGAATATGAAGTATTATGTTTAAGAGGAATATGAAGTAGTATGTTTAAAAGGAATATGAAGTAGTATGTTTAAGAGGAATATGAAGTAGTATATTTAAGAGTAATATGAAGTAGTATATTTAAGAGTAATATGAAGAAGTATGTTTAAGAGAACTATGAAGTAGTATGTTTAAGAGGAATATGAAGTAGTATATTTAAGAGGAATATGAAGTAGTATATTTAAACGGAATATGAAGTAGTATGTTTAAGAGGAATATGAAGTAGTATGTTTAAGAGGAATATGAAGTAGTATGTTTAAGAGAAATATAAAGTAGTATATTTAAAAGGAATATGAAGTAGTATGTTTAAGAGGAATATGAAGTAGTATGTTTAAGAGGAATATGAAGTAGTATGTTTCAGAGGAATATGAAGTAGTATGTTTAAGAGAAATATGAAGTAGTATGTTTAGGAGGAATATGAAGTAGTATATTTAAGGGGAATATGAAGTAGTATATTTTAGAGGAATATGAAATAGTATGTTTAAAAGGAATATGAAGTAGTATATTTTCGAGGAATATGCAGTAGTATGTTTAAGAGGAATATGAAGTAGTATATTTAAGAGGAAAATGAATTAGTTTATTTAAGAGGAATATGAAGTAGTATATTTAAGAGGAATATGAAGTAGTATATTTAAGAGGAAAATGAAGTAGTTTATTTAAGAGGAATATGAAGTAGTATATTTAAGAGGAATATGAAGTAGTATGTTTAAGAGGAATATGAAGTAGTATGTTTCAGAGGAATATGAAGTAATATATTTAAGAGGAATATGAAGAGTAGTATATTTAAGAGGAATATAAAGTAGAATATTTAAGAGGAATATGAAGTAGTATATTTAAGAGGAATATGAAGTAGTATGTTTAAGAGGAATATGAAGTAGTATGTTTAAGAGGAATATGAAGTAATATATTTAAGAGGAATAAGAAGAGTAGTATATTTAAGAGGAATATAAAGTAGAATATTTAAGAGGAATATGAAGTAGTATATTTAAGAGGAATATGCAGTAGTATGTTTAAGAGGAATATGAAGTAGTATATTTAAGAGGAATATGAAGAAGTATATTTAAGAGGAATATGAAGTAGTATATTTAAGAGGAATATGAAGAAGTATGTTTAAAACCATTATGAAGTATTATGTTTAAGAGGAATATATAATAGTATGTTTAAGAGGAATATGAAGTAGTATATTTAAGAGGAATATGAAGTAGTATTTTTAAGAGGAATATGAAGAAGTATATTTAAGAGGAATATGAAGTAGTATATTTAAGAGGAATATGAAGTAGTATATTTAAGAGGAATATGAAGAAGTATGTTTAAAACCATTATGAAGTATTATGTTTAAGAGGAATATATACTAGTATGTTTAAGAGGAATATGAAGTAGTATATTTAAGAGGAATATGAAGTAGTATTTTTAAGAGGAATATGAAGAAGTATATTTAAGGGGAATATGAAGTAGTATATTTTCGAGGAATATGCAGTAGTATGTTTAAGAGGAATATGAAGTAGTATATTTAAGAGGAATATGAAGAAGTATATTTAAGAGGAATATGAAGTAGTATATTTAAGAGGAATATGAAGTAGTATATTTAAGAGGAATATGAAGAAGTATGTTTAAAACCATTATGAAGTATTATGTTTAAGAGGAATATATAATAGTATGTTTAAGAGGAATATGAAGTAGTATATTTAAGAGGAATATGAAGTAGTATTTTTAAGAGGAATATGAAGAAGTATATTTAAGAGGAATATGAAGTAGTATATTTAAGAGGAATATGAAGTAGTATATTTAAGAGGAATATGAAGAAGTATGTTTAAAACCATTATGAAGTATTATGTTTAAGAGGAATATATACTAGTATGTTTAAGAGGAATATGAAGTAGTATATTTAAGAGGAATATGAAGTAGTATTTTTAAGAGGAATATGAAGAAGTATATTTAAGGGGAATATGAAGTAGTATATTTAAGAGGAATATGAAGTAGTATGTTTAAGAGGAATATGAAGTAGTATGTTTAAGAGGAATATGAAGTAATATATTTAAGAGGAATAAGAAGAGTAGTATATTTAAGAGGAATATAAAGTAGAATATTTAAGAGGAATATGAAGTAGTATATTTAAGAGGAATATGAAGTAGTATGTTTAAGAGGAATATGAAGTAGTATGTTTAAGAGGAATATGAAGTAGTATGTTTAAGTGGAATATGAAGTAGTATGTTTAAGAGGAATACGAAGTAGTATGTTTAAGAGGAATATGAAGTAGTATATTTAGGAGGAATATGAAGTAGTATATTTAAGAGGAATATGAAGAAGTATATTTAAGAGGAATATGAAGTAGTATATTTAAGAGGAATATGAAGTAGTATATTTAAGAGGAATATGAAGTAGTATGTTTAAGAGGAATATGAAGTAGTATGTTTAAGAGGAATATGAAGTAGTATGTTTAAGAGGAATATGAAGTAGTATGTTTAAGAGGAATATGAAGTAGTATGTTTAAGAGGAATATGAAGTAGTATGTTTAAGAGGAATATGAAGTATTATGTTTAAGAGGAATATGAAGTAGTTTGTTTAAGAGGCATATGAAGTAGTATGTTTAAGAGGAATATGAAGTAGTATGTCTAAGATTAATATGAAGAATAATGTTTAAGAGGAATATGAAGTACTATGTTTAAGATGATTATGAAGTAGTATGTTTAAGAGGAATATGAAGTAGTATGTTTAAGAGGAATATGAAGTATTATGTTTAAGAGGAATGTAAAGTAGTATGTTTAAGAGGAATATGAAGTAGTATATTTACGAGGAATATGAAGTAGTATGTTTAAGAGCAATATGAAGTAGTATGTTTAAGAGGAATATGAAGTAGTATGTTAAAGAGGAATATGAAGTAGTATATTTAAGAGGAATATGCAGTAGAATGTTTAAGAGGAATATGAATTAGTATGTTTAAGAAGAATATGAAGTAGTATGTTTAAGAGGAATATGAAGTAGTATGTTTAAGAGGAATATGAAGTAGTATATTTAAGAGGAATATGAAGTAGTATTTTTAAGAGGAATGTGAAGTAGTATATTTAAGGGGAATATGAATTAGTATATTAAAGAGGAATATGAAGTAGTATGTTTAAGAGGAATACGAAGTATTATGTTTAAGAGGAATATGAAGTAGTATGTTTAAAAGGAATATGAAGTAGTATGTTTAAGAGTAATATGAAGTAGTATGTTTAAGAGTAATATGAAGTAGTATATTTAAGAGTAATATGAAGTAGTATGTTTAAGAGAACTATGAAGTAGTATGTTTAAGAGGAATATGAAGTAGTATATTTAAGAGGAATATGAAGTAGTATATTTAAACGGAATATGAAGCAGTATGTTTAAGAGGAATATGAAGTAGTATGTTTAAGAGGAATATGAAGTAGTATGTTTAAGAGTAATATGAAGTAGTATGTTTAAAAGGAATATGAAGTAGTATGTTTAAGAGGAATATGAAGTAGTATGTTTAAGAGGAATATGAAGTAGTATGTTTAAGAGAAATATGAAATAGTATGTTTATTAGGAATATGAAGTAGTATATTTAAGGGGAATATGAAGTTGTATATTTTAGAGGAATATGAAGTAGTATGTTTAAAAGGAATATGAAGTAGTATATTTTTGAGGAATATGCAGTAGTATGTTTAAGAGGAATATGAAGTAGTATATTTACGAGGAATATGAAGTAGTATGTTAAAGAGGAATATGAAGTAGTATATTTAAGAGGAATGTGCAGTAGAATGTTTAAGAGGAATATGCATTAGTATGTTTAAGAGGAATATGAAGCAATATGTTTTAGAGGAATATGAAGTAGTATGTTTAAGAGGAATATGAAGTAGTATATTTAAGAGGAATATGAAGTAGTATTTTTAAGGGGAATGTGAAGTAGTATATTTAAGGGGAATATGAATTAGTATATTTAAGAGGAATATGAAGTAGTATGTTTAAGAGGAATATGAAGTATTATGTTTAAGAGGAATATGAAGTAGTATGTTTAAAAGGAATATGAAGTAGTATGTTTAAGAGGAATATGAAGTAGTATATTTAAGAGTAATATGAAGTAGTATATTTAAGAGTAATATGAAGAAGTATGTTTAAGAGAACTATGAAGTAGTATGTTTAAGAGGAATATGAAGTAGTATATTTAAGAGGAATATGAAGTAGTATATTTAAACGGAATATGAAGTAGTATGTTTAAGAGGAATATGAAGTAGTATGTTTAAGAGGAATATGAAGTAGTATGTTTAAGAGAAATATAAAGTAGTATATTTAAAAGGAATATGAAGTAGTATGTTTAAGAGGAATATGAAGTAGTATGTTTAAGAGGAATATGAAGTAGTATGTTTCAGAGGAATATGAAGTAGTATGTTTAAGAGAAATATGAAGTAGTATGTTTAGGAGAAATATGAAGTAGTATATTTAAGGGGAATATGAAGTAGTATATTTTAGAGGAATATGAAATAGTATGTTTAAAAGGAATATGAAGTAGTATATTTTCGAGGAATATGCAGTAGTATGTTTAAGAGGAATATGAAGTAGTATATTTAAGAGGAAAATGAATTAGTTTATTTAAGAGGAATATGAAGTAGTATATTTAAGAGGAATATGAAGTAGTATATTTAAGAGGAAAATGAAGTAGTTTATTTAAGAGGAATATGAAGTAGTATATTTAAGAGGAATATGAAGTAGTATGTTTAAGAGGAATATGAAGTAGTATGTTTAAGAGGAATATGAAGTAGTATATTTAAGAGGAATATGAAGAGTAGTATATTTAAGAGGAATATAAAGTAGAATATTTAAGAGGAATATGAAGTAGTATATTTAAGAGGAATATGAAGTAGTATGTTTAAGAGGAATATGAAGTAGTATGTTTAAGAGGAATATGAAGTAATATATTTAAGAGGAATAAGAAGAGTAGTATATTTAAGAGGAATATAAAGTAGAATATTTAAGAGGAATATGAAGTAGTATATTTAAGAGGAATATGAAGTAGTATGTTTAAGAGGAATATGAAGTAGTATGTTTAAGAGGAATATGAAGTAGTATGTTTAAGTGGAATATGAAGTAGTATGTTTAAGAGGAATACGAAGTAGTATGTTTAAGAGGAATATGAAGTAGTATATTTAGGAGGAATATGAAGTAGTATATTTAAGAGGAATATGAAGAAGTATATTTAAGTGGAATATGAAGTAGTATATTTAAGAGGAATATGAAGTAGTATATTTAAGAGGAATATGAAGAAGTATGTTTAAAACCATTATGAAGTATTATGTTTAAGAGGAATATATAATAGTATGTTTAAGAGGAATATGAAGTAGTATATTTAAGAGGAATATGAAGTAGTATTTTTAAGAGGAATATGAAGAAGTATATTTAAGAGGAATATGAAGTAGTATATTTAAGAGGAATATAAAGTAGTATATTTAAGAGGAATATGAAGAAGTATGTTTAAAACCATTATGAAGTATTATGTTTAAGAGGAATATATACTAGTATGTTTAAGAGGAATATGAAGTAGTATATTTAAGAGGAATATGAAGTAGTATTTTTAAGAGGAATATGAAGAAGTATATTTAAGGGGAATATGAAGTAGTATATTTAAGAGGAATATGAAGTAGTATGTTTAAGAGGAATATGAAGTAGTATGTTTAAGAGGAATATGAAGTAGTATGTTTAAAAGGAATATGAAGTAGTATGTTTAAGTGGAATATGAAGTAGTATGTTTAAGAGGAATACGAAGTAGTATGTTTAAGAGGAATATGAAGTAGTATATTTAGGAGGAATATGAAGTAGTATATTTAAGAGGAATATGAAGAAGTATATTTAAGAGGAATATGAAGTAGTATATTTAAGAGGAATATGAAGTAGTATATTTAAGAGGAATATGAAGAAGTATGTTTAAAACCATTATGAAGTATTATGTTTAAGAGGAATATATAATAGTATGTTTAAGAGGAATATGAAGTAGTATATTTAAGAGGAATATGAAGTAGTATTTTTAAGAGGAATATGAAGAAGTATATTTAAGAGGAATATGAAGTAGTATATTTAAGAGGAATATGAAGTAGTATATTTAAGAGGAATATGAAGAAGTATGTTTAAAACCATTATGAAGTATTATGTTTAAGAGGAATATATACTAGTATGTTTAAGAGGAATATGAAGTAGTATATTTAAGAGGAATATGAAGTAGTATTTTTAAGAGGAATATGAAGTAGTATATTTAAGGGGAATATGAAGTAGTATATTTAAGAGGAATATGAAGTAGTATGTTTAAGAGGAATATGAAGTAGTGTGTTTAAGAGGAATATGAAGTAGTATGTTTAAAAGGAATATGAAGTAGTATGTTTAAGAGAAATATGAAGTAGTATGTTTAGGAGGAATATGAAGTAGTATATTTAAGAGGAATATGAAGTAGTATATTTAAGAGGAATATGAAGTAGTATGTTTAAAAGGAATATGATGTAGTATATTTTTAAGGAATAAGAAATAGTATGTTTAAGAGGAATATGAAGAAGTATGTTTAAGAGGAATATGAAGTAGTATGTTTAAGAGGAATATGAAGTAGTATGTTTAAGAGGAATATGAAGTAGTATGTTTAAGAGGAATATGAAGTAGTATGTTTAAGTGGAATATGAAGTAGTATGTTTAAGAGGAATACGAAGTAGTATGTTTAAGAGGAATATGAAGTAGTATATTTAGGAGGAATATGAAGTAGTATATTTAAGAGGAATATGAAGAAGTATATTTAAGAGGAATATGAAGTAGTATATTTAAGAGGAATATGTGGAAGTATGTTTAAAACCATTATGAAGTATTATGTTTAAGAGGAATATATAATAGTATGTTTAAGAGGAATATGAAGTAGTATATTTAAGAGGAATATGAAGTAGTATTTTTAAGAGGAATATGAAGAAGTATATTTAAGAGGAATATGAAGTAGTATATTTAAGAGGAATATGAAGTAGTATATTTAAGAGGAATATGAAGAAGTATGTTTAAAACCATTATGAAGTATTATGTTTAAGAGGAATATATACTAGTATGTTTAAGAGGAATATGAAGTAGTATATTTAAGAGGAATATGAAGTAGTATTTTTAAGAGGAATATGAAGTAGTATATTTAAGGGGAATATGAAGTAGTATATTTAAGAGGAATATGAAGTAGTATGTTTAAGAGTAATATGAAGTAGTATGTTTAAGAGGAATATGAAGTAGTATGTTTAAAAGGAATATGAAGTAGTATGTTTAAGTGGAATATGAAGTAGTATGTTTAAGAGGAATACGAAGTAGTATGTTTAAGAGGAATATGAAGTAGTATATTTAGGAGGAATATGAAGTAGTATATTTAAGAGGAATATGAAGAAGTATATTTAAGAGGAATATGAAGTAGTATATTTAAGAGGAATATGAAGTAGTATATTTAAGAGGAATATGAAGAAGTATGTTTAAAACCATTATGAAGTATTATGTTTAAGAGGAATATATAATAGTATGTCTAAGAGGAATATGAAGTAGTATATTTAAGAGGAATATGAAGTAGTATTTTTAAGAGGAATATGAAGAAGTATATTTAAGAGGAATATGAAGTAGTATATTTAAGAGGAATATGAAGTAGTATATTTAAGAGGAATATGAAGAAGTATGTTTAAAACCATTATGAAGTATTATGTTTAAGAGGAATATATACTAGTATGTTTAAGAGGAATATGAAGTAGTATATTTAAGAGGAATATGAAGTAGTATTTTTAAGAGGAATATGAAGTAGTATATTTAAGGGGAATATGAAGTAGTATATTTAAGAGGAATATGAAGTAGTATGTTTAAGAGGAATATGAAGTAGTATGTTTAAGAGGAATATGAAGTAGTATGTTTAAAAGGAATATGAAGTAGTATGTTTAAGAGAAATATGAAGTAGTATGTTTAGGAGGAATATGAAGTAGTATATTTAAGAGGAATATGAAGTAGTATATTTAAGAGGAATATGAAGTAGTATGTTTAAAAGGAATATGATGTAGTATATTTTTAAGGAATAAGAAATAGTATGTTTAAGAGGAATATGAAGAAGTATGTTTAAGAGGAATATGAAGTAGTATGTTTAAGAGGAATATGAAGTAGTATGTTTAAAAATAATATGAAGTAGTATGTTTAAAAATAATATGAAGTAGTATGTTTAAGAGGAATATGAAGTAGTATGTTTAAGAGAAATATGAAGTAGTATGTTTAAAAGGAATATAATGTAGTATATTTTTGAGGAATATGAAGAAGTATGTTTTAGATGAATATGAAGTAGTATGCTTAAGAGGAATATGAAGTAGTATGTTTAAGAGGAATATGAAGTTGTCTGTTTAAGAGGAATATGAAGTAGTATGTTTGAGAAGAATATGAAGTAGTATGTTTAAAAATAATATGAAGTAGTATGTTTAAGAGGAATATGAAGTAGTATATTTAAGAGGAATATGAAGTAGTATATTTAAGAGGAATATGAAGTAGTATGTTTAAAACCATTATGAAGTAGTATGTTTAAGAGGAATATGAAGTAGTATATTTAAGAGGAAAATGAAGTAGTATATTTAAGAGGAATATGAAGTAGTATATTTAAGAGGAATATGAAGTAGTATATTTAAGAGGAATATGAAGTAGTATATTTAAGATGTATATGAAGTAGTATATTTAAGAGGATATGAAGTAGTATGTTTAAGAGGAATATGAAGTAGTATATTTAAGAGGTATATGAAGTAGTATATTGAAGAGGAATTTGAAGTAGTATATTCAAGAGGAATATGAAGTAGTATATTTAAGAGGAATATGAAGTAGTATATTTAAGAGCAATATGAAGTAGTATGTTTAAGAGGAATATGAAGTAGTATGTTTAAGAGGAATATGAAGTAGTATACTTAAGGGGAATATGAAGTAGTATATTTAAGATGAATATGAAGTAGTATGTTTAAGAGGAATATGAAGTAGTATGTTTAAGAGGAATATGAAGTAGTATGTTTAAAAGGAACATGAAGTAGTATGTTTAAGAGGAATAAGAAGTAGTATGCTTAAAAGTAATATGAAGTAGTATATTTAAGAGTAATATGAAGTTGTATGGTTAAGGGAAATGTGAAGTAGTATGTTTAAGAGAAATATGAAGTAGTATATTTAAGAGGAATATGAAGTAGTATATTTACGAGGAATATGAAGTAGTATATTTAAGAGGAATATGAAATAGTATATTTAAGAGGAATATCAAGTATTATATTTAAGAGGAATATGAAGTAGTATATTTAAAAGGAATATGACGTAGTATGTTTAAGAGGAATATGAAGTAGTATGTTTAAGAGGAATATGAAGCAGTATATTTACGAGGAATATGAAGTAGTACATTTAAGAGGAATATGAAGTAGTATATTTAAGAGGAATATGAAGTATTATATTTAAGAGGAATATGAAGTAGTATATTTAAAAGGAATATGAAGTAGTATGTTTAAGAGGAATATGAAGTAGTATGGTTAAAAAGAATATGAAGTTGTATGCTTAAGAGTAATATTAAGTAGTATGTTTAAAAGGAATATGAAGTAGTATGTTAAGGAGGAATATGAAGTAGTATGTTTAAGAGGAATATGAAGTAGTATGTTTAAGAGGAATATGAAGTAGTATGTTTAAGAGAAATATGAAGTAGTATGTTTAGGAGGAATATGAAGTAGTATATTTAAGAGGAATATGAAGTAGTATATTTAAGAGGAATATGAAGTAGTATGTTTAAAAGGTATATGATGTAGTATATTTTTGAGGAATATGAAGTAGTATGTTTAAAAAGAATATGAAGTAGTATGTTTAAGAGGAATATGAAGTAGTATGTTTAAGAGGAATATGAAGTAGTATGTTTAAAAATAATATTAAGTAGTATGTTTAAGAGGAATATGAAGTAGTATGTTTAAGAGGAATATAAAGTAGTATGTTTAAGAGGAATATGAAGTAGTATATTTAAGAGGAATATGAAGTAGTATGTTTAAGAGGAATATGAAGTAGTATGTTTAAGAGGAATATGAAGTAGTATATTTAAGAGAAATATGAAGTAGTATATTTAAGAGGAATATGAAGTAGTATGTTTAAAACCATTATGAAGTAGTATGTTTAAGAGGAATATGAAGTTGTATATTTAAGAGGAATATGAAGTAGTATATTTAAGAGGAATATGAAGTAGTATATTTAAGAGGAATATGAAGTAGTATTTTTAAGAGGAATATGAAGTAGTATATTTAAGATGAATATGAAGTAGTATATTTAAGAGGATATGAAGTAGTATGTTTAAGAGGAATATGAAGTAGTATTTTTAAGAGGTATATTAAGTAGTATATTTAAGAGGAATATTAAGTACTATATTAAATAGGAATATGAAGTAGTATGTTTAAGAGGAATATAAAGTAGTATGTTTAAGAGGAATATGAAGTAGTATGTTTAAGAGGCATATGAAGTAGTATGTTTAAGAGGAATATGAAGTAGCATGTTTAAGAGGAATATGAATTAGTATATTTAAGAGGAATATGAAGTAATATTTTTAAGAGGAATATGAAGTAGTATACTTAAGGGGAATATGAAGTAGTATATTTAAGAGGAATATGAAGTAGTATGTTTAAGAGGAATATGAAGTAGTATGTTTAAGAGGAATATGAAGTAGTATGTTTAAAAGGAATATGAAGTAGTATGTTTAAGAGGAATATGAAGTAGTATGTCTAAAAGTAATATGAAGTAGTATATTTAAGAGTTATATGAAGTTGTATGTTTAAGGGAAATATGAAGTAGTATGTGTAAGAGAAATATGAAGTAGTATATTTAAAAGGAATATGAAGTAGTATGTTTTAGAGGAATATGAAGTAGTATGTTTAAGAGGAATATGAAGTAGTATGTTTAAGAGTAATATGAAGTAGTATGTTTAAAAGGAATTTGAAGTAGTATGTTTAAGAGGAATATGAAGTAGTATGTTTAAGAGGAATATGAAGTAGTATGTTTAAGAGGAATATGAAGTAGTATGTTTAAGAGAAATATGAAGTAGTATGTTTAGGAGGAATATGAAGTTGTATATTTAAGAGGAATATGAAGCAGTATATTTAAGAGGAATATGAAGTAGTATGTTTAAAAGGAATATGATGTAGTATATTTTTGAGGAATATGAAGTAGTATGTTTAAGAGGAATATGAAGTAGTATGTTTAAGAGGAATATGATGTAGTATGTTAAAGAGGAATATGAAGTAGTATGTTAAAAAATAATATGAAGTAGTATGTTTAAAAATAATATGAAGTAGTATGTTTAAGAGAAATATGAAGTAGTATGTTTAAGAGGAATATGAAGTAGTATGTTTAAGAGGAATATCAAGTAGTATATTTAAGAGGAATATGAAGTAGTTTGTTTAAGAGGAATATGAAGTAGTATATTTAAGAGGAATATGAAGTAGTATGTTTAAGAGGAATATGAAGTTGTATGTTTAAGAGGAATATGAAGTAGTATGTTTAAGAGGAATATGAAGTAGTATGTTTAAAAATAATATGAAGTAGTATGTTTAAGAGGAATATGAAGTAGTATGTTTAAGAGGATTATGAAGTAGTATGTTTAGGAGGAATATGAAGTAGTATATTTAAGAGGAATATGAAGTAGTATGTTTAAGAGGAATATGAAGTAGTATGTTTAAGAGGAATATGAAGTAGTATATTTAAGAGGATTATGAAGTAGTATATTTAAGAGGAATATGAATTAGTATATTTAAGAGGAATAGGAAGTAGTATATTTAAGAGGCATATAATGTAGTATATTTAGGAGGAATATGAAGTAGTATGTTTAAGACGAATATGAAGTAGTATGTTTAAGAGGAATATGAAGTAGTATGTTTAAGAGGAATAGGAAGTAGTATGTTTAAGAGGAATATGAAGTAGTATGTTTAAGAGGAATATGAAGTAGTATGTTTAAGAGGAATATGAAGTAGTATGTTTAAGAGGAATATGAAGTAGTATATTTAAGAGGAATATGAAGTAGTATATTTAAGAGGAATATGAAGTAATATATTTAAGATGAATATGAAGAGTAGTATATTTAAGAGGAATATGAAGTAGAATATTTAAGAGGAATATGAAGTAGTATATTTAAAAGGAATATGAAGTAGTATGTTTAAGAGGAATATGAAGTAGTATGTTTAAGAGGAATATGAAGTAGTATGTTTAAGTGGAATATGAAGTAGTATGTTTAAGAGGAATACGAAGTAGTATGTTTAAGAGGAATATGAAGTAGTATATTTAGGAGGAATATGAAGTAGTATATTTAAGAGGAATATGAAGTAGTGTATTTAAGAGGAATATGAAGTAGTATATTTAAGAGGAATATGAAGTAGTATATTTAAGAGGATTATGAAGTAGTATGTTTAAGACCATTATGAAGTAGTATGTTTAAGAGGAATATGAAGTAGTATATTTAAGAGGAATATGAAGTAGTATATTTAAGAGGAATATTAAGTAGTATATTTAAGAGGAATATGAAGTAGTATATTTAAGAGGAATATGAAGTAGTATATTTAAGATGAATATGAAGTAGTATATTTAAGAGGAATATGAAGTAGTATATTTAAGAGGAATATGAAGTAGTATGTTTAAGAGGAATATGAAGTGGTATGTTTAAGAGGAATATGAAGTGGTATGTTTAAGAGGAATATGAAGTAGTATGTTTAAGACGAATATGAAGTAGTATGTTTAAGAGGAATATGAAGTAGTATATTTAAGAGTAATATGATGTAGTATATTTAAGAGGAATATGAAGTAGTATAATTAAGAGGAATATGAAGTAGTATATTCAAGAGAAAAATAAAGTAGTATATTTAAGAGGAATATGAAGTAGTATATTTAAGAGGAATATGAAGTAGTATGTTTAAAAGGAATATGAAGTAGTATGTTTAAGAGGAATATGAAGCAGTATGTTTAAGAGGAATATGAAGTAGTATGTTTAAGAGGAATATGAAGTATTATATTTAAGAGGAATATGAAGTAGTATATTTAAGAGGAATATGAAGTAGTATATTCAAGACAAAAATGAAGTAGTATATTTAAGAGGAATATGAAGTAGTATATTTAAGAGGAATATGAAGTAGTATGTTTAAGAGGAATATGAAGTAGTATGTTTAAGAGGAATATGAAGTAGTATGTTTAAGAGGAATATGAAGTAGTATGTTTAAGAGGAATATGAAGTAGTATATTTAAGAGGAATATGAAGTAGTATATTTAAGAGGAATATGAAGTAATATATTTAAGATGAATATGAAGAGTAGTATATTTAAGAGGAATATGAAGTAGAATATTTAAAAGGAATATGGCGTAGTATATTTAAAAGGAATATGAAGTAGTATGTTTAAGAGGAATATGAAGTAGTATGTTTAAGAGGAATACGAAGTAGTATGTTTAAGAGGAATATGAAGTAGTATATTTAGGAGGAATATGAAGTAGTATATTTAAGAGGAATATGAAGTGGTATATTTAAGAGGAATATGAAGTAGTATATTTAAGAGGAATATGAAGTAGTATATTTAAGAGGATTATGAAGTAGTATGTTTAAGACCATTATGAAGTAGTATGTTTAACAGGAATATGAAGTAGTATATTTAAGAGGAATATGAAGTAGTATATTTAAGAGGAATATGAAGTAGTATATTTAAGAGGAATATGAAGTAGTATATTTAAGAGCAATATGAAGTAGTATATTTAAGATGAATATGAAGTAGTATATTTAAGAGGAATATGAAGTAGTATATTTAAGAGGAATATGAAGTAGTATGTTTAAGAGGAATATGAAGTAGTATGTTTAAGAGGAATATGAAGTAGTATGTTTAAGAGGAATATGAAGTAGTATGTTTAAGACGAATATGAAGTAGTATGTTTAAGAGGAATATGAAGTAGTATATTTAAGAGAAATATGATGTAGTATATTTAAGAGGAATATGAAGTAGTATATTTAAGAGGAATATGAAGTAGTATATTCAAGAGAAAAATGAAGTAGTATATTTAAGAGGAATATGAAGTAGTATATTTAAGAGGAATATGAAGTAGTTTGTTTAAGAGGAATATGAAGTAGTATGTTTAAGAGGAATATGAAGTAGTATGTTTAAGAGGAATATGAAGTAGTATGTTTAAGAGGAATATGAAGTAGTATATTTAAGAGGAATATGAAGTAGTATATTTAAGAGGAATATGAAGTAATATATTTAAGATGAATATGAAGAGTAGTATATTTAAGAGGAATATGAAGTAGTATGTTTAAGAGGAATATGAAGTAGTATTTTTAAGTGGAATATGAAGTAGTATGTTTAAGAGGAATACGAAGTAGTATGTTTAAGAGGAATATGAAGTAGTATATTTAGGAGGAATATGAAGTAGTATATTTAAGAGGAATATGAAGTAGTATATTTAAGAGGAAGTATATTTAAGAGGAATATGAAGTAGTATATAAACAGGACTATGAAGTATTATGTTTAGGAGGAATATGAAGTAGTATATTTAAGAGGAATATGAAGTAGTATATTTAAGAGGAATATGAAGTAGTATGTTTAAGAGTAATATGAAGTAGTATATTTAAGAGTAATATGAAGTAGTATGTTTAAGAGAAATATGAAGTAGTATGTTTAAGAGGAATATGAAGTAGTATGTTTAAAAGGAATATGAAGGAGTATATTTGAGAGGAATATGAAGTAGTGTGTTTAAGAGGAATATGAAGTAGTATGTTTAAGAGGAATATGAAGTAGTATGTTTAAGAGAAATATGAAGTAGTATGTTTAAAAGGAATATGAAGTAGTATATTTAAGAGGAATATGAAGTAGTATATTTAAGAGGAATATGAAGTAGTATATTTAAGAGGAATATGAAGTAGTATATAAGGAGGACTATGAAGTAGTATGTTTAAGAGGAATATGAAGTAGTATGTTGAAGTAGTATATTTAAGAGGAATATGAAGTAGTATATTTAAGAGGAATATGAAGTAGTATATTTAAGAGGAATATGAAGTAGTATATTTAAGAGGAATATGAAGTAGTATATTTAAGATGAATATGAAGTAGTATATTTAAGAGGAATATGAAGTAGTATGTTTAAGAGGAATACGAAGTAGTATGTTTAAGAGGAATATGAAGTAGTATGTTTAAGACGAATATGAAGTAGTATGTTTAAGAGGAATATGAAGTAGTATATTTAAGAGGAATATGAAGTAGTATATTTAAGAGGAATATGAAGTAGTATATTTAAGAGGAATATGAAGAGTAGTATATTTAAGAGGAATATGAAGTAGTATATTTAAGAGGAATATGAAGTTATATATTTAAGAGGTATATGAAGTAGTCTGTTTAAGAGGAATATGAAGTAGTATGTTTAAGAGGAATATGAAGTAGTATCATATGTTTAAGTGGAATATGAAGTAGTATGTTTAAGAGGAATACGAAGTAGTTTGTTTAAGAGGAATATGAAGTAATATATTTAAGAAAAATATGAAGTAGTATGTTTAAGAGGAATATGAAGTAGTATGTTTAAGAGGAATATGAAGTAGTATATTTAAGAGGAATATGAAGTAGTATATTTAAGAGGAATATGAAGTAGTAAATTTAAGCGGAATATGAAGTAGTATATTTAACAGGAATATGAAGTAGTATATTTAAGAGGAATATGAAGTAGTATATAAGGAGGACTATGAAGTAGTATGTTTAAGAGGAATATGAAGTAGTATGTTGAAGAGGAATATGAAGTAGTATATTTAACAGGAATATGAAGTAGTATATATAAGAGAAATATGAAGTAGTATACTTAAGAGGAATATGAAGTAGTATATTTAAGAGGAATATGAAGTAGTATATATAAGAGGAATATGAAGTAGTATGTTTAAGAGGAATATGAATTAGTATGTTTAAGAGGAATATAAAGTAGTATGTTTAAGAGGAATATGAAGTAGTATGTTTAAGAGTAATATGAAGTAGTATATTTAAGAGTAATATGAAGTAGTATGTTTAAGAGGAATATGAAGTAGTATATTTAAGGGGAATATGAACTAGTATATTTAAGAGGAATATGAAGTAGTATGTTTAAGAGGAATATGAAGTAGTATGTTTAAGAGGAATATAAAGTAGTATGTTTAAAAGGAATATGAAGTAGTATGTTTAAGAGGAATATGAAGTAGTATTTTTAAGAGTAATATGAAGTAGTATATTTAAGAGTAATATGAAATAGTATGTTTAAGAGAAATATGAAGTAGAAGTTTAAGAGGAATATGAAGTAGTATGTTTAAGAGAAATATGAAGTAGTATGTTTAAGAGGAATATGAAGTAGTATATTTAAGAGGAATATGAAGTAGTATATTTAAGAGGAATATGAAGTATTATATTTAAGAGGAATATGAAGTAGTATATTTAAAAGTAATATGAAGTAGTATTTTTAAGAGGAATATGAAGTATTATGTTTAAGACGAATATGAAGTTGTATGTTTAAGAGTAATATGAAGTAGTATGTTTAAAAGGAATATGAAGTAGTATGTTTAAAAGGAATATGATGTAGTATGTTTAAGAGGAATATGAAGTAGTATGTTAAAGAGGAATATGAAGTAGTATGTTTAGGAGAAATATGAAGTATTATGTTTAGGAGGAATATGAAGTAGTATATTTAAGTGGAATATAAAGTAGTATATTTAAGAGGAATATGAAGTAGTATGTTTAAGAGTAATATGAAGTAGTATATTTAAGAGTAATATGAAGTAGTATGTTTAAGAGAAATATGAAGTAGTATGTTTAAGAGGAATATGTAGTAGTATGTTTAAAAGGAATATGAAGGAGTATGTTTAAGAGGAATATGAAGTAGTATGTTTAAGAGGAATATGAAGTAGTATGTTTAAGAGGAATATGAAGTAGTATGTTTAGGAGAAATATGAAGTAGTATGTTTAGGAGGAATATGAAGTAGTATATTTAAGAGGAATTTGAAGAAGTATGTTTAAGAGAAATATGAAGTAGTATGTTTAAAAGGAATATGAAGTAGTATATTTAAGAGGAATATGAAGTAGTATATTTAAGAGGAATATGAAGTAGTATATTTAAGAGGAATATGAAGTAGTATATAAGGAGGACTATGAAGTAGTATGTTTAAGAGGAATATGAAGTAGTATGTTGAAGAGGAATATGAAGTAGTATATTTAACAGGAATATGAAGTAGTATATATAAGAGAAATATGAAGTAGTATACTTAAGAGGAATATGAAGTAGTATATTTAAGAGGAATATGAAGTAGTATATTTAAGAGGAATATGAAGCAGTATCTTTAAGAGGAATATGAATTAGTATGTTTAAGAGGAATATGAAGTAGTATGTTTAAGAGGAATATGAAGTAGTATGTTTAAGAGTAATATGAAGTAGTATATTTAAGAGTAATATGAAGTAGTATGTTTAAGAGGAATATGAAGTAGTATATTTAAGGGGAATATGAAGTAGTATATTTAAGAGGAATATGAAGTAGTATGTTTAAGAGGAATATGAAGTAGTATGTTTAAGAGGAATATGAAGTAGTATGTTTAAAAGGAATATGAAGTAGTATGTTTAAGAGGAATATGAAGTAGTATTTTTAAGAGTAATATGAAGTAGTATATTTAAGAGTAATATGAAGTAGTATGTTTAAGAGAAATTTGAAGTAGAAATTTAAGACGAATATGAAGTAGTTTATTTAAGAGGGATATGAAGTAGCATATTTACGAGGAATATGAAGAAGTATATTTAAGAGGAATATGAAGTATTATATTTAAGAGGAATATGAAGTAGTATATTTAAAAGGAATATGAAGTAGTATGTTTAAGAGGAATATGAAGTATTATGTTTAAGACGAATATGAAGTTGTATGTTTAAGAGTAATATGAAGTAGTATGTTTAAAAGGAATATGAAGTAGTATGTTTAAAAGGAATATGAAGTAGTATGTTTAAGAGGAATATGAAGTAGTATGTTAAAGAGGAATATGAAGTAGTATGTTTAGGAGAAATATGAAGTATTATGTTTAGGAGGAATATGAAGTAGTATATTTAAGAGGAATATGAAGTAGTATATTTAAGAGGAATATGAAGTAGTATGTTTAAGAGTAATATGAAGTAGTATATTTAAGAGTAATATGAAGTAGTATGTTTAAGAGAAATATGAAGTAGTATGTTTAAGAGGAATATGAAGTAGTATGTTTAAAAGGAATATGAAGGAGTATATTTGAGAGGAATATGAAGTAGTGTGTTTAAGAGGAATATGAAGTAGTATGTTTAAGAGGAATATGAAGTAGTATGTTTAAGAGAAATATGAAGTAGTATGTTTAAAAGGAATATGAAGTAGTATATTTAAGAGGAATATGAAGTAGTATATTTAAGAGGAATATGAAGTAGTATATTTAAGAGGAATATGACGTAGTATATAAGGAGGACTATGAAGTATTATGTTTAGGAGGAATATGAAGTAGTATATTTAAGAGGAATATGAAGTAGTATATTTAAGAGGAATATGAAGTAGTATGTTTAAGAGTAATATGAAGTAGTATATTTAAGAGTAATATGAAGTAGTATGTTTAAGAGAAATATGAAGTAGTATGTTTAAGAGGAATATGAAGTAGTATGTTTAAAAGGAATATGAAGGAGTATATTTGAGAGGAATATGAAGTAGTGTGTTTAAGAGGAATATGAAGTAGTATGTTTAAGAGGAATATGAAGTAGTATGTTTAAGAGAAATATGAAGTAGTATGTTTAAAAGGAATATGAAGTAGTATATTTAAGAGGAATATGAAGTAGTATATTTAAGAGGAATATGAAGTAGTATATTTAAGAGGAATATGAAGTAGTATATAAGGAGGACTATGAAGTAGTATGTTTAAGAGGAATATGAAGTAGTATGTTGAAGAGGAATATGAAGTAGTATATTTAACAGGAATATGAAGTAGTATATATAAGAGAAATATGAAGTAGTACACGTATACTTAAGAGGAATATGAAGTAGTATATTTAAGAGGAATATGAAGTAGTATATTTAAGAGAAATATGAAGCAGTATCTTTAAGAGGAATATGAATTAGTATGTTTAAGAGGAATATGAAGTAGTATGTTTAAGAGGAATATGAAGTAGTATGTTTAAGAGTAATATGAAGTAGTATATTTAAGAGTAATATGAAGTAGTATGTTTAAGAGTAATATGAAGTAGTATATTTAAGGGGAATATGAAGTAGTATATTTAAGAGGAATATGAAGTAGTATGTTTAAGAGGAATATGAAGTAGTATGTTTAAGAGGAATATGAAGTAGTATGTTTAAAAGGAATATGAAGTAGTATGTTTAAGAGGAATATGAAGTAGTATTTTTAAGAGTAATATGAAGTAGTATATTTAAGAGTAATATGAAGTAGTATGTTTAAGAGAAATTTGAAGTAGAAATTTAAGACGAATATGAAGTAGTTTATTTAAGAGGGATATGAAGTAGCATATTTACGAGGAATATGAAGAAGTATATTTAAGAGGAATATGAAGTATTATATTTAAGAGGAATATGAAGTAGTATATTTAAAAGGAATATGAAGTAGTATGTTTAAGAGGAATATGAAGTATTATGTTTAAGACGAATATGAAGTTGTATGTTTAAGAGTAATATGAAGTAGTATGTTTAAAAGGAATATGAAGTAGTATGTTTAAAAGGAATATGAAGTAGTATGTTTAAGAGGAATATGAAGTAGTATGTTAAAGAGGAATATGAAGTAGTATGTTTAGGAGAAATATGAAGTATTATGTTTAGGAGGAATATGAAGTAGTATATTTAAGAGGAATATGAAGTAGTATATTTAAGAGGAATATGAAGTAGTATGTTTAAGAGTAATATGAAGTAGTATATTTAAGAGTAATATGAAGTAGTATGTTTAAGAGAAATATGAAGTAGTATGTTTAAGAGGAATATGAAGTAGTATGTTTAAAAGGAATATGAAGGAGTATATTTGAGAGGAATATGAAGTAGTGTGTTTAAGAGGAATATGAAGTAGTATGTTTAAGAGGAATATGAAGTAGTATGTTTAAGAGAAATATGAAGTAGTATGTTTAGGAGGAATATGAAGTAGTATATTTAAGATGAAGTAGTATGTTTAAGAGAAATATGAAGTAGTATGTTTAAGAGGAATATGAAGTAGTATATTTAAGAGGAATATGAAGTAGTATGTTTAAGAGGAATATGAAGTAGTATGTTCAAGAGGAATATGAAGTAGTATATTTAAGAGGAATATGAAGTAGTATGTTTAAGACCATTATGAAGTAGTATGTTTAAGAGGAATATGAAGTAGTATATTTAAGAGGAATATGAAGTAGTATATTTAAGAGTAATATGAAGTAGTATATTTAAGAGGAATATGAAGTAGTATATTTAAGAGGAATATGAAGTAGCATATTTAAGATGAATATGAAGTAGAATATTTAGGAGGAATATGAATTAGTATGTTTAAGAGGAACACGAAGTAGTATGTTTAAGAGGAACATGAAGTAGTATGTTTAAGAGCAATATGAAGTAGTATGTTTAAGAGGAATATGAAGTAGTGTATTTAAGAGGAATATGAAGTAGTATATTTAAGAGGAATATGAAGTAGTATATTTAAAAGGAATATGAAGAGTAGTATATTTAAGAGGAATATGAAGTAGTATATTTAAGAAAAATGTGAAGTTATATATTTAAGAGGAATATGAAGTAGTATGTTTAAGAGGAATATGAAGTAGTATGTTTAAGAGGAATATAAAGTAGTATCATATGTTTAAGTGGAATATGAAGTAGTATGTTTAAGAGGAATACGAAGTAGTATGTTTAAGAGGAATATGAAGTAGTATTTTTAAGAAGAATATGAAGTAGTATGTTTAAGAGGAATATGAAGTAGTATGTTCAAGAGGAATATGAAGTATTATATATTTAAGAGGAATATGAAGTAGTATATTTAAGAGGATAATGAAGTTGTATATTTAAGAGGAATATGAAATAGTATGTTTAAGAGGAATATGAATTAGTATATTAGGAGGAATATGAAGTAGTATGTTTAAGAGGAATATGAAGTAGTATGTTTAAGAGGAATATGAAGTAGTATATTTAAGAGGAATATGAAGTAGTATATATAAGAGGAATATGAAGTAGTATATTTAAGAAGAATATGAAGTAGTATATTTAAGAAAAATATGAAGTAGTATATTTAAGAGGAATATGAAGTAGTATGTTTAAGAGGAATATGAAGTAGTATGTTTAAGAGGAATATGAAGAAGTATGTTTAAGAGGAATATGAAGTAGTATGTTTAAGAGGAATATGAAGTAGTATGTTTAAGAGTAATATGAAGTAGTATATTTAAGAGTAATATGAAGTAGTATGTTTAAGAGGAATATGAAGTATTATATTTAAGGGGAATATGAAGTAGTATGTTTAAGAGGAATATGAAGTAGTATATTTACGAGGAATATGAAGTAGTATGTTCAAGAGGAATATGAAGTAGTATGTTTAAGAGAAATATGAAGTAGTATGTTTAGGAGGAATATGAAGTAGTATATTTAAGAGGAATATGAAGTAGTATGTTTAAGAGAAATATGAAGTAGTATGTTTAAGAGGAATATGAAGTAGTATATTTAAGAGGAATATGAAGTAGTATATTTAAGAGGAATATGAAGTAATATATTTAAGAGGAATATGAAGAGTAGTATATTTAAGAGGAATATGAAGTTGAATATTTAAGAGGAATATGAAGTAGTATATTTAAGAGGAATATGAAGTAGTATGTTTAAGAGGAATATGAAGTAGTATGTTTAAGAGGAATATGAAGTAGTATGTTTAAGTGGAATATGAAGTAGTATGTTTAAGAGGAATACGAAGTAGTATGTTTAAGAGGAATATGAAGTAGTATATTTAGGAGGAATATGAAGTAGTATATTTAAGAGGAATATGAAGTAGTATATTTAAGAGGAATATGAAGTAGTATATTTAAGAGGAATATAAAGTACCATATTTAAGAGGAATATGAAGTAGTATGTTTAAGACCATTATGAAGTAGTTTGTTTAAGAGGAATATGTAGTAGTATATTTAAGAGGAATATGAAGTAGTATATTTAAGAGGAATATGAAGTAGTATATTTAAGAGGAATATGAAGTAGTATATTTAAGAGGAATATGAAGTAGCATATTTAAGATGAATATGAAGTAGTATATTTAAGAGGAATATGAATTAGTATGTTTAAGAGGAACACGAAGTAGTATGTTTAAGAGGAATATGAAGTAGGATATTTAAGAGGAATATGAAGTAGTATATATAAGAGTAATATGAAGTAGTATATTTAAGAAGAATATGAAGTAGTATATTTAAGAAGAATATGAAGTAGTATATTTAAGAGGAATATGAAGTAGTATGTTTAAGAGGAATATGAAGTAGTATGTTTAAGAGGAATATGAAGGAGCATGTTTAAGAGGATTATGAAGTAGTATGTTTAAGAGGAATAAGAAGTAGTATGTTTAAGAGTAATATGAAGTAGTATATTTAAGAGTAATATGAAGTAGTATGTTTAAGAGGAATATGAAGTAGTATATTTAAGGGGAATATGAAGTAGTATGTTTAAGAGGAATATGAAGTAGTATGTTTAAGAGGAATATGAAGTAGTATGTTTAAGAGGAATATGAAGTAGTATGTTTAAGAGGAATACGAAGTAGTTTGTTTAAGAGGAATATGAAGTAATATATTTAAGAAAAATATGAAGTAGTATGTTTAAGAGGAATATGAAGTAGTATGTTTAAGAGGAATATGAAGTAGTATATTTAAGAGGAATATGAAGTAGTATATTTAAGAGGAATATGAAGTAGTATATTTAAGCAGAATATGAAGTAGTATATTTAACAGGAATATGAAGTAGTATATTTAAGAGGAATATGAAGTAGTATATAAGGAGGACTATGAAGTAGTATGTTTAAGAGGAATATGAAGTAGTATGTTTAAGAGTAATATGAAGTAGTATATTTAAGAGTAATATGAAGTAGTATGTTTAAGAGGAATATGAAGTAGTATATTTAAGGGGAATATGAAGTAGTATATTTAAGAGGAATATGAAGTAGTATGTTTAAGAGGAATATGAAGTAGTATGTTTAAGAGGAATATAAAGTAGTATGTTTAAAAGGAATATGAAGTAGTATGTTTAAGAGGAATATGAAATAGTATTTTTAAGAGTAATATGAAGTAGTATATTTAAGAGTAATATGAAGTAGTATGTTTAAGAGAAATATGAAGTAGAAGTTTAAGAGGAATATGAAGTAGTATGTTTAAGAGAAATATGAAGTAGTATGTTTAAGAGGAATATGAAGTAGTATATTTAAGAGGAATATGAAGTAGTATATTTAAGAGGAATATGAAGTATTATATTTAAAGGGAATATGAAGTAGTATATTTAAAAGGAATATGAAGTAGTATTTTTAAGAGGAATATGAAGTATTATGTTTAAGACGAATATGAAGTTGTATGTTTAAGAGTAATATGAAGTAGTATGTTTAAAAGGAATATGAAGTAGTATGTTTAAAAGGAATATGATGTAGTATGTTTAAGAGGAATATGAAGTAGTATGTTAAAGAGGAATATGAAGTAGTATGTTTAGGAGAAATATGAAGTATTATGTTTAGGAGGAATATGAAGTAGTATATTTAAGAGGAATATAAAGTAGTATATTTAAGAGGAATATGAAGTAGTATGTTTAAGAGTAATATGAAGTAGTATATTTAAGAGTAATATGAAGTAGTATGTTTAAGAGAAATATGAAGTAGTATGTTTAAGAGGAATATGAAGTAGTATGTTTAAAAGGAATATGAAGGAGTATGTTTAAGAGGAATATGAAGTAGTATGTTTAAGAGGAATATGAAGTAGTATGTTTAAGAGGAATATGAAGTAGTATGTTTAGGAGAAATATGAAGTAGTATGTTTAGGAGGAATATGAAGTAGTATATTTAAGAGGAATTTGAAGAAGTATGTTTAAGAGAAATATGAAGTAGTATGTTTAAAAGGAATATGAAGTAGTATATTTAAGAGGAATATGAAGTAGTATATTTAAGAGGAATATGAAGTAGTATATTTAAGAGGAATATGAAGTAGTATATAAGGAGGACTATGAAGTAGTATGTTTAAGAGGAATATGAAGTAGTATGTTGAAGAGGAATATGAAGTAGTATATTTAACAGGAATATGAAGTAGTATATATAAGAGAAATATGAAGTAGTATACTTAAGAGGAATATGAAGTAGTATATTTAAGAGGAATATGAAGTAGTATATTTAAGAGGAATATGAAGCAGTATCTTTAAGAGGAATATGAATTAGTATGTTTAAGAGGAATATGAAGTAGTATGTTTAAGAGGAATATGAAGTAGTATGTTTAAGAGTAATATGAAGTAGTATATTTAAGAGTAATATGAAGTAGTATGTTTAAGAGGAATATGAAGTAGTATATTTAAGGGGAATATGAAGTAGTATATTTAAGAGGAATATGAAGTAGTATGTTTAAGAGGAATATGAAGTAGTATGTTTAAGAGGAATATGAAGTAGTATGTTTAAAAGGAATATGAAGTAGTATGTTTAAGAGGAATATGAAGTAGTATTTTTAAGAGTAATATGAAGTAGTATATTTAAGAGTAATATGAAGTAGTATGTTTAAGAGAGATATGAAGTAGAAGTTTAAGACGAATATGAAGTAGTTTATTTAAGAGGGATATGAAGTAGCATATTTACGAGGAATATGAAGTAGTATATTTAAGAGGAATATGAAGTATTATATTTAAGAGGAATATGAAGTAGTATATTTAAAAGTAATATGAAGTAGTATGTTTAAGAGGAATATGAAGTATTATGTTTAAGACGAATATGAAGTTGTATGTTTAAGAGTAATATGAAGTAGTATGTTTAAAAGGAATATGAAGTAGTATGTTTAAAAGGAATATGAAGTATTATGTTTAAGACGAATATGAAGTTGTATGTTTAAGAGTAATATGAAGTAGTATGTTTAAAAGGAATATGAAGTAGTATGTTTAAAAGGAATATGAAGTAGTATGTTTAAGAGGAATATGAAGTAGTATGTTTAAAAGGAATATGAAGTAGTATGTTTAAAAGGAATATGAAGTAGTATGTTTAAGAGGAATATGAAGTAGTATGTTAAAGAGGAATATGAAGTAGTATGTTTAGGAGAAATATGAAGATTTATGTTTAGGAGGAATATGAAGTAGTATATTTAAGAGGAATATGAAGTAGTATATTTAAGAGGAATATGAAGTAGTATATTTAAGAGGAATATGAAGTAGTATGTTTAAGAGGAATATGAATTAGTATGTTTAAGAGGAATATAAAGTAGTATGTTTAAGAGGAATATGAAGTAGTATGTTTAAGAGTAATATGAAGTAGTATATTTAAGAGTAATATGAAGTAGTATGTTTAAGAGGAATATGAAGTAGTATATTTAAGGGGAATATGAAGTAGTATATTTAAGAGGAATATGAAGTAGTATGTTTAAGAGGAATATGAAGTAGTATGTTTAAGAGGAATATAAAGTAGTATGTTTAAAAGGAATATGAAGTAGTATGTTTAAGAGGAATATGAAATAGTATTTTTAAGAGTAATATGAAGTAGTATATTTAAGAGTAATATGAAGTAGTATGTTTAAGAGAAATATGAAGTAGAAGTTTAAGAGGAATATGAAGTAGTATGTTTAAGAGAAATATGAAGTAGTATGTTTAAGAGGAATATGAAGTAGTATATTTAAGAGGAATATGAAGTAGTATATTTAAGAGGAATATGAAGTATTATATTTAAGAGGAATATGAAGTAGTATATTTAAAAGGAATATGAAGTAGTATTTTTAAGAGGAATATGAAGTATTATGTTTAAGACGAATATGAAGTTGTATGTTTAAGAGTAATATGAAGTAGTATGTTTAAAAGGAATATGAAGTAGTATGTTTAAAAGGAATATGATGTAGTATGTTTAAGAGGAATATGAAGTAGTATGTTAAAGAGGAATATGAAGTAGTATGTTTAGGAGAAATATGAAGTATTATGTTTAGGAGGAATATGAAGTAGTATATTTAAGAGGAATATAAAGTAGTACGTGTATATTTAAGAGGAATATGAAGTAGTATGTTTAAGAGTAATATGAAGTAGTATATTTAAGAGTAATATGAAGTAGTATGTTTAAGAGAAATATGAAGTAGTATGTTTAAGAGGAATATGAAGTAGTATGTTTAAAAGGAATATGAAGGAGTATGTTTAAGAGGAATATGAAGTAGTATGTTTAAGAGGAATATGAAGTAGTATGTTTAAGAGGAATATGAAGTAGTATGTTTAGGAGAAATATGAAGTAGTATGTTTAGGAGGAATATGAAGTAGTATATTTAAGAGGAATTTGAAGAAGTATGTTTAAGAGAAATATGAAGTAGTATGTTTAAAAGGAATATGAAGTAGTATATTTAAGAGGAATATGAAGTAGTATATTTAAGAGGAATATGAAGTAGTATATTTAAGAGGAATATGAAGTAGTATATAAGGAGGACTATGAAGTAGTATGTTTAAGAGGAATATGAAGTAGTATGTTGAAGAGGAATATGAAGTAGTATATTTAACAGGAATATGAAGTAGTATATATAAGAGAAATATGAAGTAGTATACTTAAGAGGAATATGAAGTAGTATATTTAAGAGGAATATGAAGTAGTATATTTAAGAGGAATATGAAGCAGTATCTTTAAGAGGAATATGAATTAGTATGTTTAAGAGGAATATGAAGTTGTATGTTTAAGAGGAATATGAAGTAGTATGTTTAAGAGTAATATGAAGTAGTATATTTAAGAGTAATATGAAGTAGTATGTTTAAGAGGAATATGAAGTAGTATATTTAAGGGGAATATGAAGTAGTATATTTAAGAGGAATATGAAGTAGTATGTTTAAGAGGAATCTGAAGTAGTATGTTTAAGAGGAATATGAAGTAGTATGTTTAAAAGGAATATGAAATATTATGTTTAAGACGAATATGAAGTTGTATGTTTAAGAGTAATATGAAGTAGTATGTTTAAAAGGAATATGAAGTAGTATGTTTAAAAGGAATATGAAGTAGTATGTTTAAGAGGAATATGAAGTAGTATGTTAAAGAGGAATATGAAGTAGTATGTTTAGGAGAAATATGAAGATTTATGTTTAGGAGGAATATGAAGTAGTATATTTAAGAGGAATATGAAGTAGTATATTTAAGATGAATATGAAGTAGTATGTTTAAGAGTAATATGAAGTAGTATATTTAAGAGTAATATGAAGTAGTATGTTTAAGAGAAATATGAAGTAGTATATTTAAAAGGAATATGAAGTAGTATGTTTAAGAGGAATATGAAATATTATGTTTAAGACGAATATGAAGTTGTATGTTTAAGAGTAATATGAAGTAGTATGTTTAAAAGGAATATGAAGTAGTATGTTTAAAAGGAATATGAAGTAGTATGTTTAAGAGGAATATGAAGTAGTATGTTAAAGAGGAATATGAAGTAGTATGTTTAGGAGAAATATGAAGATTTATGTTTAGGAGGAATATGAAGTAGTATATTTAAGAGGAATATGAAGTAGTATATTTAAGATGAATATAAAGTAGTATGTTTAAGAGTAATATGAAGTAGTATATTTAAGAGTAATATGAAGTAGTATGTTTAAGAGAAATATGAAGTAGTATGTTTAAGAGGAATATGAAGCAGTATGTTTAAAAGGAATATGAAGGAGTATATTTAAGAGGAATATGAAGTAGTGTGTTTAAGAGGAATATGAAGTAGTATGTTTAAGAGGAATATGAAGTAGTATGTTTAAGAGAAATATGAAGTAGTATGTTTAGGAGGAATATGAAGTAGTATATTTAAGAGGAATATGAAGTAGTATGTTTAAGAGAAATATGAAGTAGTATGTTTAAGAGGAATATGAAGTAGTATATTTAAGAGGAATATGAAGTAGTATGTTCAAGAGGAATATGAAGTAGTATATTTAAGAGGAATATGAAGTAGTATGTTTAAGACCATTATGAAGTAGTATGTTTAAGAGGAATATGAAGTAGTATATTTAAGAGGAATATGAAGTAGTATATTTAGGAGGAATATGAAGTAGTATATTTAAGAGGAATATGAAGTAGTATGTTTAAGAGAAATATGAAGTAGTATGTTTAAGAGGAATATGAAGTAGTATGTTAAAGAGGAATATGAAGTAGTATGTTTAGGAGAAATATGAAGATTTATGTTTAGGAGGAATATGAAGTAGTATATTTAAGAGGAATATGAAGTAGTATATTTAAGAGGAATATGAAGTAGTATGTTTAAGAGTAATATGAAGTAGTATATTTAAGAGTAATATGAAGTAGTATGTTTAAGAGAAATATGAAGTAGTATGTTTAAGAGGAATATGAAGTAGTATGTTTAAAAGGAATATGAAGGAGTATATTTAAGAGGAATATGAAGTAGTATATTTAAGAGGAATATGAAGTAGTATGTTTAAGAGGAATATGAATTAGTATGTTTAAGAGGAATATAAAGTAGTATGTTTAAGAGGAATATGAAGTAGTATGTTTAAGAGTAATATGAAGTAGTATATTTAAGAGTAATATGAAGTAGTATGTTTAAGAGGAATATGAAGTAGTATATTTAAGGGGAATATGAAGTAGTATATTTAAGAGGAATATGAAGTAGTATGTTTAAGAGGAATATGAAGTAGTATGTTTAAGAGGAATATAAAGTAGTATGTTTAAAAGGAATATGAAGTAGTATGTTTAAGAGGAATATGAAATAGTATTTTTAAGAGTAATATGAAGTAGTATATTTAAGAGTAATATGAAGTAGTATGTTTAAGAGGAATATGAAGTAGTATATTTAAGGGGAATATGAAGTAGTATATTTAAGAGGAATATGAAGTAGTATGTTTAAGAGGAATATGAAGTAGTATGTTTAAGAGGAATATAAAGTAGTATGTTTAAAAGGAATATGAAGTAGTATGTTTAAGAGGAATATGAAATAGTATTTTTAAGAGTAATATGAAGTAGTATATTTAAGAGGAATATGAAGTATTATATTTAAGAGGAATATGAAGTAGTATATTTAAAAGGAATATGAAGTAGTATTTTTAAGAGGAATATGAAGTATTATGTTTAAGACGAATATGAAGTTGTATGTTTAAGAGTAATATGAAGTAGTATGTTTAAAAGGAATATGAAGTAGTATGTTTAAAAGGAATATGATGTAGTATGTTTAAGAGGAATATGAAGTAGTATGTTAAAGAGGAATATGAAGTAGTATGTTTAGGAGAAATATGAAGTATTATGTTTAGGAGGAATATGAAGTAGTATACGTATATTTAAGAGGAATATAAAGTAGTATATTTAAGAGGAATATGAAGTAGTATGTTTAAGAGTAATATGAAGTAGTATATTTAAGAGTAATATGAAGTAGTATGTTTAAGAGAAATATGAAGTAGTATGTTTAAGAGGAATATGAAGTAGTATGTTTAAAAGGAATATGAAGGAGTATGTTTAAGAGGAATATGAAGTAGTATGTTTAAGAGGAATATGAAGTAGTATGTTTAAGAGGAATATGAAGTAGTATGTTTAGGAGAAATATGAAGTAGTATGTTTAGGAGGAATATGAAGTAGTATATTTAAGAGGAATTTGAAGAAGTATGTTTAAGAGAAATATGAAGTAGTATGTTTAAAAGGAATATGAAGTAGTATATTTAAGAGGAATATGAAGTAGTATATTTAAGAGGAATATAAAGTAGTATATTTAAGAGGAATATGAAGTAGTATATAAGGAGGACTATGAAGTAGTATGTTTAAGAGGAATATGAAGTAGTATGTTGAAGAGGAATATGAAGTAGTATGTTTAACAGGAATATGAAGTAGTATATATAAGAGAAATATGAAGTAGTATACTTAAGAGGAATATGAAGTAGTATATTTAAGAGGAATATGAAGTAGTATATTTAAGAGGAATATGAAGCAGTATCTTTAAGAGGAATATGAATTAGTATGTTTAAGAGGAATATGAAGATTTATGTTTAGGAGGAATATGAAGTAGTATATTTAAGAGGAATATGAAGTAGTATATTTAAGATGAATATGAAGTAGTATGTTTAAGAGTAATATGAAGTAGTATATTTAAGAGTAATATGAAGTAGTATGTTTAAGAGAAATATGAAGTAGTATGTTTAAGAGGAATATGAAGCAGTATGTTTAAAAGGAATATGAAGGAGTATATTTAAGAGGAATATGAAGTAGTGTGTTTAAGAGGAATATGAAGTAGTATGTTTAAGAGGAATATGAAGTAGTATGTTTAAGAGAAATATGAAGTAGTATGTTTAGGAGGAATATGAAGTAGTATATTTAAGAGGAATATGAAGTAGTATGTTTAAGAGAAATATGAAGTAGTATGTTTAAGAGGAATATGAAGTAGTATATTTAAGAGGAATATGAAGTAGTATGTTCAAGAGGAATATGAAGTAGTATATTTAAGAGGAATATGAAGTAGTATGTTTAAGACCATTATGAAGTAGTATGTTTAAGAGGAATATGAAGTAGTATATTTAAGAGGAATATGAAGTAGTATATTTAGGAGGAATATGAAGTAGTATATTTAAGAGGAATATGAAGTAGTATGTTTAAGAGAAATATGAAGTAGTATGTTTAAGAGGAATATGAAGTAGTATATTTAAGAGGAATATGAAGTAGTATATTTAAGAGGAATATGAAGTAGTATGTTTAAGAGTAATATGAAGTAGTATATTTAAGAGTAATATGAAGTAGTATGTTTAAGAGAAATATGAAGTAGTATGTTTAAGAGGAATATGAAATAGTATGTTTAAAAGGAATATGAAGGAGTATATTTAAGAGGAATATGAAGTAGTGTGTTTAAGAGGAATATGAAGTAGTATGTTTAAGAGGAATATGAAGTAGTATGTTTAAGAGAAATATGAAGTAGTATGTTTAGGAGGAATATGAAGTAGTATATTTAAGAGGAATATGAAGTAGTATGTTTAAGAGAAATATGAAGTAGTATGTTTAAGAGGAATATGAAGTAGTATATTTAAGAGGAATATGAAGTAGTATGTTCAAGAGGAATATGAAGTAGTATATTTAAGAGGAATATGAAGTAGTATGTTTAAGACCATTATGAAGTAGTATGTTTAAGAGGAATATGAAGTAGTATATTTAAGAGGAATATGAAGTAGTATATTTAAGAGTAATATGAAGTAGTATATTTAAGAGGAATATGAAGTAGTATATTTAAGAGGAATATGAAGTAGCATATTTAAGATGAATATGAAGTAGAATATTTAGGAGGAATATGAATTAGTATGTTTAAGAGGAACACGAAGTAGTATGTTTAAGAGGAACATGAAGTAGTATGTTTAAGAGCAATATGAAGTAGTATGTTTAAGAGGAATATGAAGTAGTGTATTTAAGAGGAATATGAAGTAGTATATTTAAGAGGAATATGAAGTAGTATATTTAAAAGGAATATGAAGAGTAGTATATTTAAGAGGAATATGAAGTAGTATATTTAAGAAAAATGTGAAGTTATATATTTAAGAGGAATATGAAGTAGTATGTTTAAGAGGAATATGAAGTAGTATGTTTAAGAGGAATATAAAGTAGTATCATATGTTTAAGTGGAATATGAAGTAGTATGTTTAAGAGGAATACGAAGTAGTATGTTTAAGAGGAATATGAAGTAGTATATTTAAGAAGAATATGAAGTAGTATGTTTAAGAGGAATATGAAGTAGTATGTTCAAGAGGAATATGAAGTATTATATATTTAAGAGGAATATGAAGTAGTATATTTAAGAGGAATATGAAGTAGTATATTTAAGAGGAATATGACATAGTATGTTTAAGAGGAATATGAATTAGTATATTAGGAGGAATATGAAGTAGTATGTTTAAGAGGAATATGAAGTAGTATGTTTAAGAGGAATATGAAGTAGTATATTTAAGAGGAATATGAAGTAGTATATATAAGAGGAATATGAAGTAGTATATTCAAGAAGAATATGAAGTAGTATATTTAAGAAAAATATGAAGTAGTATATTTAAGAGGAATATGAAGTAGTATGTTTAAGAGGAATATGAAGTAGTATGTTTAAGAGGAATATGAAGTAGTATGTTTAAGAGGAATATGAAGTAGTATGTTTAAGAGTAATATGAAGTAGTATGTTTAAGAGTAATATGAAGTAGTATATTTAAGAGTAATATGAAGTAGTATGTTTAAGAGGAATATGAAGTATTATATTTAAGGGGAATATGAAGTAGTATGTTTAAGAGGAATATGAAGTAGTATATTTACGAGGAATATGAAGTAGTATGTTTAAGAGGAATATGAAGTAGTATGTTTAAGAGAAATATGAAGTAGTATGTTTAGGAGGAATATGAAGTAGTATATTTAAGAGGAATATGAAGTAGTATGTTTAAGAGAAATATGAAGTAGTATGTTTAAGAGGAATATGAAGTAGTATATTTAAGAGGAATATGAAGTAGTATATTTAAAAGGAATATGAAGTAATATATTTAAGAGGAATATGAAGAGTAGTATATTTAAGAGGAATATGAAGTTGAATATTTAAGAGGAATATGAAGTAGTATATTTAAGAGGAATATAAAGTAGTATGTTTAAGAGGAATATGAAGTAGTATGTTTAAGAGGAATATGAAGTAGTATGTTTAAGTGGAATATGAAGTAGTATGTTTAAGAGGAATACGAAGTAGTATGTTTAAGAGGAATATGAAGTAGTATATTTAGGAGGAATATGAAGTAGTATATTTAAGAGGAATATGAAGTAGTATATTTAAGAGGAATATGAAGTAGTATATTTAAGAGGAATATAAAGTACCATATTTAAGAGGAATATGAAGTAGTATGTTTAAGACCATTATGAAGTAGTTTGTTTAAGAGGAATATGTAGTAGTATATTTAAGAGGAATATGAAGTAGTATATTTAAGAGGAATATGAAGTAGTATATTTAAGAGGAATATGAAGTAGTATATTTAAGAGGAATATGAAGTAGCATATTTAAGATGAATATGAAGTAGTATATTTAAGAGGAATATGAATTAGTATGTTTAAGAAGAACACGAAGTAGTATGTTTAAGAGGAACATGAAGTAGTATGTTTAAGAGGAATATGAAGTAGCATGTTTAAGAGGAATATGAAGTAGTGTATTTAAGAGGAATATGAAGTAATATATTTAAGAGGAATATGAAGTAGTATATTTAAGAGGAATATGAAGAGTAGTATATTTAAGAGGAATATGAAGTAGTATATTTAAGAGGAATGTGAAGTTATATATTTAAGAGGAATATGAAGTAGTATGTTTAAGAGGAATATGAAGTAGTATGTTTAAGGGGAATATAAAGTAGTATCATATGTTTAAGTGGAATATGAAGTAGTAGTATATTAAGTGGAATATGAAGTAGTAGTATATTTAAGAGGAATATGAAGTAGTATATTTAAGAGGAATATGAAGTGTTATATATTTAAGAGGAATATGAAGTAGTATGTTTAAGAGGAATATGAATTAGTATATTAGGAGGAATATGAAGTAGTATGTTTAAGAGGAATATGAAGTAGTATGTTTAAGAGGAATATGAAGTAGGATATTTAAGAGGAATATGAAGTAGTATATAAAAGAGTAATATGAAGTAGTATATTTAAGAAGAATATGAAGTAGTATATTTAAGAAGAATATGAAGTAGTATATTTAAGAGGAATATGAAGTAGTATGTTTAAGAGGAATATGAAGTAGTATGTTTAAGAGGAATATGAAGGAGCATGTTTAAGAGGATTATGAAGTAGTATGTTTAAGAGGAATATGAAGTAGTATGTTTAAGAGTAATATGAAGTAGTATATTTAAGAGTAATATGAAGTAGTATGTTTAAGAGGAATATGAAGTAGTATATTTAAGGGGAATATGAAGTAGTATGTTTAAGAGGAATATGAAGTAGTATGTTTAAGAGGAATATGAAGTAGTATGTTTAAGAGGAATATGAAGTAGTATGTTTAAAAGGAATATGAAGTAGTATGTTTAAGAGGAATATGAAGTTTTATGTTTAAGAGTAATATGAAGTAGTATATTTAAGAGTAATAAGAAGTAGTATGTTTAAGAGATATGTGAAGTAGTATGTTTAAGAGGAATATGAAGTAGTATGTTTAAGAGGAATATGAAGTAGTACATTTAAGAGGAATATGAAGTAGTATATTTAAGAGGAATATGAAGTATTATATTTAAAAGGAATATGAAGTAGTATGTTTAAGAGGAATATGAAGTAGTATATTGAAGAGGAATATGAAGTAGTATGTTTAAAAGGAATATGAAGTAGTATATTTTTAAGGAATATGCAGTAGTATGTTTAAGAGGAATATGAAGTAGTATGTTTAAGAGGAATATGAAGTAGTATGTTTAAGAATAATATGAAATAGTATGTTTAAGAGGAATATGAAGTAGTATGTGTAAGAGGAATATGAAGTAGTATAATTAAGAGGAATACGAAGTAGTATGTTTAAGAGGGATATGAAGTAGTATGTTTAAGAAGAATATGAAGTTGTATGTTTAAGAGGAATATGAAGTAGTATGTTTAAGAAGAATATGAAGTAGTATGTTTAAGAGGAATATGAAGTAGTATATTTAAGAGGAATATGAAGTAGTATATTTAAGAGGAATATGAAGTAGTATATTTAAGACGAATATGAAGTAGTATATTTAAGAGGAATATGAAGTAGTATATTTAAGAGCAATATGAAGTAGTATATTAGTAGGAATATAAAGTAGTATGTTTAAGAGGAATATGAAGTTGTATGTTTAAGAGGAATATGAAGTAGTATATTTAAGAGGAATATGAAGTAGTATATTTAAGAGCAATATGAAGTAGTATATTAGTAGGAATATGAAGTAGTATGTCTAAGAGGAATATGAAGTTGTATGTTTAAGAGGAATATGAAGTAGTATGTTTAAGAGAAATATGAAGTAGTATGTTTAAGAGGAATATGAAGTAGTATGTTTAAGTGGTATATGAAGTAGTATGTTTAAGAGGAATATGAAGTAGTATGTTTAAGAGGAATATGAAGTAGTATGTTTAAGTGGTATATGAAGTAGTATGTTTAAGAGGAATACGAAGTAGTATGTTTAAGAGGAATATGAAGTAGTATATTTAGGAGGAATATGAAGTAGTATATTTAAGAGGAATATGAAGTAGTATATTTAAGAGGAATATGAAGTAGTATATTTAAGAGGAATATGAAGTACCATATTTAAGAGGAATATGAAGTAGTATGTTTAAGACCATTATGAAGTAGTATGTTTAAGAGGAATATGTAGTAGTATATTTAAGAGGAATATGAAGTAGTATATTTAAGAGGAATATGAAGTAGTATATTTAAGAGGAATATGAAGTAGTATATTTAAGAGGAATATGAAGTAGCATATTTAAGATGAATATGAAGTAGTATATTTAAGAGGAATATGAATTAGTATGTTTAAGAGGAACACGAAGTAGTATGTTTAAGAGGAACATGAAGTAGTATGTTTAAGAGGAATATGAAGTAGCATGTTTAAGAGGAATATGAAGTAGTGTATTTAAGAGGAATATGAAGTAGTATATTTAAGAGGAATATGAAGTAGTATATTTAAGAGGAATATGAAGAGTAGTATATTTAAGAGGAATATGAAGTAGTATATTTAAGAGGAATGTGAAGTTATATATTTAAGAGGAATATGAAGTAGTATGTTTAAGAGGAATATGAAGTAGTATGTTTAAGAGAAATATGAAGTAGTATGTTTAAGAGGAATATGAAGTAGTATATTTAAGAGGAATATGAAGTAGTATATTTAAAAGGAATATGAAGTAATATATTTAAGAGGAATATGAAGAGTAGTATATTTAAGAGGAATATGAAGTTGAATATTTAAGAGGAATATGAAGTAGTATATTTAAGAGGAATATAAAGTAGTATGTTTAAGAGGAATATGAAGTAGTATGTTTAAGAGGAATATGAAGTAGTATGTTTAAGTGGAATATGAAGTAGTATGTTTAAGAGGAATACGAAGTAGTATGTTTAAGAGGAATATGAAGTAGTATATTTAGGAGGAATATGAAGTAGTATATTTAAGAGGAATATGAAGTAGTATATTTAAGAGGAATATGAAGTAGTATATTTAAGAGGAATATAAAGTACCATATTTAAGAGGAATATGAAGTAGTATGTTTAAGACCATTATGAAGTAGTTTGTTTAAGAGGAATATGTAGTAGTATATTTAAGAGGAATATGAAGTAGTATATTTAAGAGGAATATGAAGTAGTATATTTAAGAGGAATATGAAGTAGTATATTTAAGAGGAATATGAAGTAGCATATTTAAGATGAATATGAAGTAGTATATTTAAGAGGAATATGAATTAGTATGTTTAAGAAGAACACGAAGTAGTATGTTTAAGAGGAACATGAAGTAGTATGTTTAAGAGGAATATGAAGTAGCATGTTTAAGAGGAATATGAAGTAGTGTATTTAAGAGGAATATGAAGTAATATATTTAAGAGGAATATGAAGTAGTATATTTAAGAGGAATATGAAGAGTAGTATATTTAAGAGGAATATGAAGTAGTATATTTAAGAGGAATGTGAAGTTATATATTTAAGAGGAATATGAAGTAGTATGTTTAAGAGGAATATGAAGTAGTATGTTTAAGGGGAATATAAAGTAGTATCATATGTTTAAGTGGAATATGAAGTAGTAGTATATTAAGTGGAATATGAAGTAGTAGTATATTTAAGAGGAATATGAAGTAGTATATTTAAGAGGAATATGAAGTGTTATATATTTAAGAGGAATATGAAGTAGTATGTTTAAGAGGAATATGAATTAGTATATTAGGAGGAATATGAAGTAGTATGTTTAAGAGGAATATGAAGTAGTATGTTTAAGAGGAATATGAAGTAGGATATTTAAGAGGAATATGAAGTAGTATATAAAAGAGTAATATGAAGTAGTATATTTAAGAAGAATATGAAGTAGTATATTTAAGAAGAATATGAAGTAGTATATTTAAGAGGAATATGAAGTAGTATGTTTAAGAGGAATATGAAGTAGTATGTTTAAGAGGAATATGAAGGAGCATGTTTAAGAGGATTATGAAGTAGTATGTTTAAGAGGAATATGAAGTAGTATGTTTAAGAGTAATATGAAGTAGTATATTTAAGAGTAATATGAAGTAGTATGTTTAAGAGGAATATGAAGTAGTATATTTAAGGGGAATATGAAGTAGTATGTTTAAGAGGAATATGAAGTAGTATGTTTAAGAGGAATATGAAGTAGTATGTTTAAGAGGAATATGAAGTAGTATGTTTAAAAGGAATATGAAGTAGTATGTTTAAGAGGAATATGAAGTTTTATGTTTAAGAGTAATATGAAGTAGTATATTTAAGAGTAATAAGAAGTAGTATGTTTAAGAGATATGTGAAGTAGTATGTTTAAGAGGAATATGAAGTAGTATGTTTAAGAGGAATATGAAGTAGTACATTTAAGAGGATGATGAAGTAGTATATTTAAGAGGAATATGAAGTATTATATTTAAAAGGAATATGAAGTAGTATGTTTAAGAGGAATATGAAGTAGTATATTGAAGAGGAATATGAAGTAGTATGTTTAAAAGGAATATGAAGTAGTATATTTTTAAGGAATATGCAGTAGTATGTTTAAGAGGAATATGAAGTAGTATGTTTAAGAGGAATATGAAGTAGTATGTTTAAGAATAATATGAAATAGTATGTTTAAGAGGAATATGAAGTAGTATGTGTAAGAGGAATATGAAGTAGTATAATTAAGAGGAATACGAAGTAGTATGTTTAAGAGGGATATGAACTAGTATGTTTAAGAAGAATATGAAGTTGTATGTTTAAGAGGAATATGAAGTAGTATGTTTAAGAAGAATATGAAGTAGTATGTTTAAGAGGAATATGAAGTAGTATATTTAAGAGGAATATGAAGTAGTATATTTAAGAGGAATATGAAGTAGTATATTTAAGACGAATATGAAGTAGTATATTTAAGAGGAATATGAAGTAGTATATTTAAGAGCAATATGAAGTAGTATATTAGTAGGAATATAAAGTAGTATGTTTAAGAGGAATATGAAGTTGTATGTTTAAGAGGAATATGAAGTAGTATATTTAAGAGGAATATGAAGTAGTATATTTAAGAGCAATATGAAGTAGTATATTAGTAGGAATATGAAGTAGTATGTCTAAGAGGAATATGAAGTTGTATGTTTAAGAGGAATATGAAGTAGTATGTTTAAGAGAAATATGAAGTAGTATGTTTAAGAGGAATATGAAGTAGTATGTTTAAGTGGTATATGAAGTAGTATGTTTAAGAGGAATATGAAGTAGTATGTTTAAGAGGAATATGAAGTAGTATGTTTAAGTGGTATATGAAGTAGTATGTTTAAGAGGAATACGAAGTAGTATGTTTAAGAGGAATATGAAGTAGTATATTTAGGAGGAATATGAAGTAGTATATTTAAGAGGAATATGAAGTAGTATATTTAAGAGGAATATGAAGTAGTATATTTAAGAGGAATATGAAGTACCATATTTAAGAGGAATATGAAGTAGTATGTTTAAGACCATTATGAAGTAGTATGTTTAAGAGGAATATGTAGTAGTATATTTAAGAGGAATATGAAGTAGTATATTTAAGAGGAATATGAAGTAGTATATTTAAGAGGAATATGAAGTAGTATATTTAAGAGGAATATGAAGTAGCATATTTAAGATGAATATGAAGTAGTATATTTAAGAGGAATATGAATTAGTATGTTTAAGAGGAACACGAAGTAGTATGTTTAAGAGGAACATGAAGTAGTATGTTTAAGAGGAATATGAAGTAGCATGTTTAAGAGGAATATGAAGTAGTGTATTTAAGAGGAATATGAAGTAGTATATTTAAGAGGAATATGAAGTAGTATATTTAAGAGGAATATGAAGAGTAGTATATTTAAGAGGAATATGAAGTAGTATATTTAAGAGGAATGTGAAGTTATATATTTAAGAGGAATATGAAGTAGTATGTTTAAGAGGAATATGAAGTAGTATGTTTAAGGGGAATATAAAGTAGTATCATATGTTTAAGTGGAATATGAAGTAGTATGTTTAAGAGGAATACGAAGTAGTATGTTTAAGAGGAATATGAAGTAGTATATTTAAGAAGAATATGAAGTAGTGTGTTTAAGAGGAATATGAAGTAGTATGTTCAAGAGGAATATGAAGTAGTATATATTTAAGAGGAATATGAAGTAGTATATTTAAGAGGAATATGAAGTAGTATATTTAAGAGGAATATGAAGTGTTATATATTTAAGAGGAATATGAAGTAGTATGTTAAGAGGAATATGAATTAGTATATTAGGAGGAATATGAAGTAGTATGTTTAAGAGGAATATGAGGTAGTATGTTTAAGAGGAATATGAAGTAGGATATTTAAGAGGAATATGAAGTAGTATATATAAGAGGAATATGAAGTAGTATATTTAAGAAGAATATGAAGTAGTATATTTAAGAAGAATATGAAGTAGTATATTTAAGAGGAATATGAAGTAGTATGTTTAAGAGGAATATGAAGTAGTATGTTTAAGAGGAATATGAAGGAGCATGTTTAAGAGGATTATGAAGTAGTATGTTTAAGAGGAATATGAAGTAGTATGTTTAAGAGTAATATGAAGTAGTATATTTAAGAGTAATATGAAGTAGTATGTTTAAGAGGAATATGAAGTAGTATATTTAAGGGGAATATGAAGTAGTATGTTTAAGAGGAATATGAAGTAGTATGTTTAAGAGGAATATGAAGTAGTATGTTTAATAGGAATATGAAGTAGTTTAAGTGGAATATGAAGTAGTATGTTTAAGAGGAATACGAAGTAGTATGTTTAAGAGGAATTTGAAGTAGTATATTTAAGAAGAATATAAAGTAGTGTGTTTAAGAGGAATATGAAGTAGTATGTTCAAGAGGAATATGAAGTAGTATATATTTAAGAGGAATATGAAGTAGTATATTTAAGAGGAATATGAAGTAGTATATTTAAGAGGAATATGAAGTGTTATATATTTAAGAGGAATATGAAGTAGTATGTTTAAGAGGAATATGAATTAGTATATTAGGAGGAATATGAAGTAGTATGTTTAAGAGGAATATGAAGTAGTATGTTTAAGAGGAATATGAAGTAGGATATTTAAGAGGAATATGAAGTAGTATATATAAGAGGAATATGAAGTATTATATTTAAGAAGAATATGAAGTAGTATATTTAAGAAGAATATGAAGTAGTATATTTAAGAGGAATATGAAGTAGTATGTTTAAGAGGAATATGAAGTAGTATGTTTAAGAGGAATATGAATGAGCATGTTTAAGAGGATTATGAAGTAGTATGTTTAATAGGAATATGAAGTAGTATGTTTAACAGTAATATGAAGTAGTATATTTAAGAGTAATATGAAGTAGTATGTTTAAGAGGAATATGAAGTAGTATATTTAAGGGGAATATGAAGTAGTATGTTTAAGAGGAATATGAAGTAGTATGTTTAAGAGGAATATGAAGTAGTATGTTTAAGAGAAATATAAAGTAGTACTTTTAAGAGGAATATGAAGTAGTATATTTAAGAAGAATATGAAGTAGTATATTTAAGAGGAATATGAAGTATTATATTTAAGAGGAATATGAAGTAGTATATTTAAAAGGAATATGAAGTAGTATGTTTAAGAGGAATATAAGGTAGTATGTTTAAGACGAATATGAAGTAGTATGTTTAAGAGTAATATGAAGTAGTATGTTTAAAAGGAATATGAAGTAGTATGTTTAAGAGGAATATGAAGTAGTATGTTTAAGACGAATATGAAGTAGTATGTTTAAGAGGAATATGAAGTAGTATGCTTAAGAGAAATATGAAGTAGTATGTTTAGGAGGAATATGAAGTAGTATATTTAAGAGGAATATGAAGTAGTATATTGAAGAGGAATATGAAGTAGTATGTTTAAAAGGAATATGAAGTAGTATATTTTTAAGGAATATGCAGTAGTATGTTTAAGAGGAATATGAAGTAGTATGTTTAAGAGGAATATGAAGTAGTATGTTTAAGAATAATATGAAATAGTATGTTTAAGAGGAATATGAAGTAGTATGTGTAAGAGGAATATGAAGTAGTATAATTAAGAGGAATACGAAGTAGTATGTTTAAGAGGGATATGAAGTAGTATGTTTAAGAAGAATATGAAGTTGTATGTTTAAGAGGAATATGAAGTAGTATGTCTAAGAAGAATATGAAGTAGTATGTTTAAGAGGAATATGAAGTAGTATATTTAAGAGGAATATGAAGTAGTATATTTAAGAGGAATATGAAGTAGTATATTTAAGATGAATATGAAGTAGTATATTTAAGAGGAATATGAAGTAGTATATTTAAGAGCAATATGAAGTAGTATATTAGTAGGAATATGAAGTAGTATGTTTAAGAGGAATATGAAGTTGTATGTTTAAGAGGAATATGAAGTAGTATATTTAAGAGGAATATGAAGTAGTATACATAAGAGGAATATGAAGTAGTATATTTAAGAGGAATATGAAGTAGTATATTTAAGAGGAATATGAAGTAGTATATTTAAGAGGTATATGAAGTAGTATGTTTAAGAGGAATATGAAGTAGGAGGTTTAAGAGGAATATGAAGTAGTATGTTTAAGAGGAATATGAAGTAGTATGTTTAAGAAGAATATGAAGTAGTATGTTTAAGAGGAATATGAAGTAGTATGTTTAAGAGGAATATGAAGTTGTATATTTAAGAGGAATTTGAAGTAGTATATTTAAGAGGAATATGAAGTAGTATGTTTAAGAGGAATATGAAGTTGTATATTTAAGAGGAATTTGAAGTAGTATATTTAAGAGGAATATGAAGTAGTATGTTTAAGAGATATATGAAGTAGTATGTTTAAGAGAAATATGAAGTAGTATATTTAAGAGGAATATGAAGTAGTATATTTACGAGGAATATGAAGTAGTATATTTAAGAGGAATATGAAGTAGTATATTTAAGAGGAATATGAAGTATTATATTTAAGAGGAATATGAAGTAGTATATTAAAAAGTAATATGAAGTAGTATGTTTAAGAGGAATATGAAGTAGTATGTATAAGAGAAATATGAAGTAGTATGTTTAAGACGAATATAAAGTAGTATGTTTAAGAAGAATATGAAGTAGTATGTTTAAGATTAATTTGAAGTAGTATATTTAAGTGGAATATGAAGTAGTATACATTAGAGGAATATGAAGTAGTATATTTAAGAGGAATATGAAGTAGTATATTTAAGAGGAATATGAAGTAGTATGTTTAAGAGGAATATGAAGTAGTATGTTTAAGAGGAATATGAAGTAGTATGTATAAGAGGAATATGAAGTAGTATGTTTAAGAGGAATATGAAGTAGTATGTTTAAGAGTAATATGAAGTAGTATATTTAAGAGTAATATGAAGTAGTATGTTTAAGAGGAATATGCAGTAGTATGTTTAAGAGGAACATGAAGTAGTATGTATAAGAGGAATATGAAGTAGTATGTTTAAGAGGAATATGAAGTAGTATGTTTAAGAGGAATATGAAGTAGTATGTTTAAGAGGAATATGAAGTAGTATAACTAAGAGGAATATGAAGTAGTATGTTTAAGAGGAATTTGAAGTAGTATGTTTAAGAGGAATATGAAGTTGTATGTTTAGGAGGAATATAAGGTAGTCTGTTTAAGAGCAATATGAAGTAGTATGTTTAAGAGGAATATGAAGTAGTATGTTTAAGAGTAATATGAAGTTGTTTATTTAAGAGTTATATGAAGTAGTATGTTTAAGAGGAATATGCAGTAGTATGTTTAAGAGGAATATGAAGTAGTATGTATAAGAGGAATATGAAGTAGTATGTTTAAGAGGAATATGAAGTAGTATGTTTAAGAGGAATATGAAGTAGTATAACTAAGAGGAATATGAAGTAGTATGTTTAAGAGGAATTTGAAGTAGTATGTTTAAGAGGAATATGAAGTTGTATGTTTAAGAGGGATATGAAGTAGTCTGTTTAAGAGGAATATGAAGTAGTATGTTTAAGAGGAATATGAAGTAGTATGTTTAAGAGGAATATGAAGTGGTATGTTTAAGAGGAATATGAAGTAGTATGTTTAAGAAGAATATGAAGTAGTATGTTCAAGAGGAATATGAAGTAGTATGTTTAAGAGGAATATGAAGTAGTATGTTTAAGAAGAATATGAAGTAGTATGTTTAAGAGGAATATGAAGTAGTATGTTTAAGAGGAATATGAAGTAGTATAATTAAGAGGAATATGAAGTTGTATGTTTAAGAGGAATATGTAGTAGTATATTTAAGAGGAATTTGAAGTAGTATATTTAAGAGGAATATGAAGTAGTATGTTTAAGAGATATATGAAGTAGTATGTTTAAGAGGAATATGAAGTAGTATGTTTAAGAGGAATATGAAGTAGTATGTTTAAGAGTAATATGAAGTAGTTTATTTAAGAGTAATATGAAGTAGTATGTTTAAGAGGAATAAGCAGTAGTATGTTTAAGAGGAATATGAAGTAGTATGTATAAGAGGAATATGAAGTAGTATGTTTAAGAGGAATATGAAGTAGTATGTTTAAGAGGAATATGAAGTAGTATGTTTAAGAGGAATATGAAGTAGTATAACTAAGAGGAATATGAAGTAGTATGTTTAAGATGAATTTGAAGTAGTATGTTTAAGAGGAACATGAAGTAGTATATTTAAGAGGAATATAAAGTGGTATGTTTAAGAGGAATATGAAGTAGCTTGTTTAAGAGAAATATGAAGTAGTATATTTAAGAGAAATATGAAGTAGTATATTTACGAGGAATATGAAGTAGTATATTTAAGAGGAATATGAAGTAGTATATTTAAGAGGAATATGAAGTATTATATTTAAGAGGAATATGAAGTAGTATATTTAAAAGGAATATGAAGTAGTATGTTTAAGAGGAATATGAAGTAGTATGTTTAAGAGGAATATGAAGTAGTATGTTTAAGAGGAATATGAAGTAGTATGTTTAAGGAGAATATGAAGTAGTATGTTTAAGAGGAATATGAAGTAGTATAACTAAGAGGAATATGAAGTAGTATGTTTAAGAGGAATTTGAAGTAGTATGTTTAAGAGGAATATGAAGCAGAATGTTTAAGAGGAATATGAAGTAGTATGTTTAAGAGGAATATGAAGTAGTATGTTTAAGAAGAATATGAAGTAGTATGTTTAAGAGGAATATGAAGTAGTATGTTTAAGAGGAATATGAAGTAGTATATTTAAGAGGAATTTGAAGTAGTATACTTAAGAGGAATATGAAGTAGTATGTTTAAGAGATATATGAAGTAGTATGTTTAAGAGAAAAATGAAGTAGTATATTTAAGAGGAATATGAAGTAGTATATTTACGAGGAAAATGAAGTAGTATATTTAAGAGGAATATGAAGTAGTATATTTAAGAGGAATATGAAGTTTTATATTTAAGAGGAATATGAAGTAGTATATTTAAAAGGAATATGAAGTAGTATGTTTAAGAGGAATCTGAAGTAGTATGTTTAAGACGTATATGCAGTAGTATGTTTAAGAGTAATATGAAGTAGTATGTTTAAAAAGAATATGAAGTAGTATGTTTAAGAGGAATATGAAGTTGTATGTTTAAGAGGAATATGAAGTAGTATGTTTAAGAGGAATATGAAGTAGTATATTGAAGAGGAATATGAAGTAGTATGTTTAAAAGCAATATGAAGTAGTATATTTTTAAGGAATATGCAGTAGTATGTTTAAGAGGAATATGAAGTAGTATGTTTAAGAGGAATATGAAGTAGTATGTTTAAGAATAATATGAAATAGTATGTTTAAGAGGAATATGAAGTAGTATGTGTAAGAGGAATATGAAGTAGTATAATTAAGAGGAATACGAAGTAGTATGTTTAAGAGGGATATAAAGTAGTATGTTTAAGAAGAATATGAAGTTGTATGTTTAAGAGGAATATGAAGTAGTATGTTTAAGAAGAATATGAAGTAGTATGTTTAAGATGAATATGAAGTAGTATATTTAAGAGGAATATGAAGTAGTATATTTAAGAGGAATATGAAGTAGTATATTTAAGAGGAATATGAAGTAGTATATTTAAGAGGAATATGAAGTAGTATATTTAAGAGCAATATGAAGTAGTATATTAGTAGGAATATGAAGTAGTATGTTTAAGAGGAATATGAAGTTGTGTGTTTAAGAGGAATATGAAGTAGTATATTTAAGAGGAATATGAAGTAGTATACATAAGAGGAATATGAAGTAGTATATTTAAGAGGAATATGAAGTAGTATATTTAAGAGGAATATGAAGTAGTATATTTAAGAGGTATATGAAGTAGTATGTTTAAGAGGAATATGAAGTAGGAGGTTTAAGAGGAATATGAAGTAGTATGTTTAAGAGGAATATGAAGTAGTATAATTAAGAGGAATATGAAGTTGTATGTTTAAGAGGAATTTGAAGTAGTATATTTAAGAGGAATATGCAGTTGTATGTTTAAGAGGAATATGAAGTAGTATGTTTAAGAGGAATTTGAAGTAGTATGTTAAAGAGGAATATGAAGTAGTATGTTTAAGAGGAATATGAAGTAGTATGTTTAAGAGGAATATGAAGTAGTATGTTTAAGAAGAATATGAAGTAGTATGTTTAAGAGGAATATGAAGTAGTATGTTTAAGAGGAATATGAAGTTGTATATTTAAGAGGAATTTGAAGTAGTATATTTAAGAGGAATATGAAGTAGTATGTTTAAGAGATATATGAAGTAGTATGTTTAAGAGAAATATGAAGTAGTATATTTAAGAGGAATATGAAGTAGTATATTTACGAGGAATATGAAGTAGTATATTTAAGAGGAATATGAAGTAGTATATTTAAGAGGAATATGAAGTATTATGTTTAAGAGGAATATGAAGTAGTATATTAAAAAGGAATATGAAGTAGTATGTTTAAGAGGAATATGAAGTAGTATGTTTAAGACGAATATAAAGTAGTATGTTTAAGAAGAATATGAAGTAGTATGTTTAAGATTAATTTGAAGTAGTATATTTAAGTGGAATATGAAGTAGTATACATAAGAGGAATATGAAGTAGTATATTTAAGAGGAATATGAAGTAGTATATTTAAGAGGAATATGAAGTAGTATATTTAAGAGGAATATGAAGTAGTATGTTTAAGAGGAATATGAAGTAGTATGTTTAAGAGGAATATGAAGTAGTATGTATAAGAGGAATATGAAGTAGTATGTTTAAGAGGAATATGAAGTAGTATGTTTAAGAGTAATATGAAGTAGTATATTTAAGAGTAATATGAAGTAGTATGTTTAAGAGGAATATGCAGTAGTATGTTTAAGAGGAACATGAAGTAATATGTATAAGAGGAATATGAAGTAGTATGTTTAAGAGGAATATGAAGTAGTATGTTTAAGAGGAATATGAAGTAGTATGTTTAAGAGGAATATGAAGTAGTATAACTAAGAGGAATATGAAGTAGTATGTTTAAGAGGAATTTGAAGTAGTATGTTTAAGAGGAATATGAAGTTGTATGTTTAAGAGGAATATAAGGTAGTCTGTTTAAGAGGAATATGAAGTAGTATGTTTAAGAGGAATATGAAGTAGTATGTTTAAGAGTAATATGAAGTTGTTTATTTAAGAGTTATATGAAGTAGTATGTTTAAGAAGAATATGCAGTAGTATGTTTAAGAGGAATATGAAGTAGTATGTATAAGAGGAATATGAAGTAGTATGTTTAAGAGGAATATGAAGTAGTATGTTTAAGAGGAATATGAAGTAGTATAACTAAGAGGAATATGAAGTAGTATGTTTAAGAGGAATTTGAAGTAGTATGTTTAAGAGGAATATGAAGTTGTATGTTTAAGAGGGATATGAAGTAGTCTGTTTAAGAGGAATATGAAGTAGTATGTTTAAGAGGAATATGAAGTAGTATGTTTAAGAGGAATATGAAGTGGTATGTTTAAGAGGAATATGAAGTAGTATGTTTAAGAAGAATATGAAGTAGTATGTTCAAGAGGAATATGAAGTAGTATGTTTAAGAGGAATATGAAGTAGTATGTTTAAGAAGAATATGAAGTAGTATGTTTAAGAGGAATATGAAGTAGTATGTTTAAGAGGAATATGAAGTAGTATAATTAAGAGGAATATGAAGTTGTATGTTTAAGAGGAATATGTAGTAGTATATTTAAGAGGAATTTGAAGTAGTATATTTAAGAGGAATATGAAGTAGTATGTTTAAGAGATATATGAAGTAGTATGTTTAAGAGGAATATGAAGTAGTATGTTTAAGAGGAATATGAAGGAGTATGTTTAAGAGTAATATGAAGTAGTTTATTTAAGAGTAATATGAAGTAGTATGTTTAAGAGGAATACGCAGTAGTATGTTTAAGAGGAATATGAAGTAGTATGTATAAGAGGAATATGAAGTAGTATGTTTAAGAGGAATATGAAGTAGTATGTTTAAGAGGAATATGAAGTAGTATGTTTAAGAGGAATATGAAGTAGTATAACTAAGAGGAATATGAAGTAGTATGTTTAAGATGAATTTAAAGTAGTATGTTTAAGAGGAATATGAAGTTGCATGTTTAAGAGGAATATGAAGTAGTCTGTTTAAGAGGAATATGAAGTAGTATGTTTAAGAGGAATATGAAGTAGTATATTTAAGAGGAATATGAAGTAGTATATTTAAGAGGAATATGAAGTAGTATATTTAAGAGCAATATGAAGTAGTATATTAGAAGGAATATGAAGTAGTATGTTTAAGAGGAATATGAAGTAGTATGTTTAAGATGAATATGAAGTAGTATATTTAAGAGGAATATGAAGTAGTATACATAAGAGGAATATGAAGTAGTATATTTAAGAGGAATATGAAGTAGTATATTTAAGAGGAATATGAAGTAGTATATTTAAGAGGAATATGAAGTAGTGTGTTTAAGAGGAATATGAAGTAGTATGTTTAAGAGGAATATGAAGTAGTATGTATAAGAGGAATATGAAGTAGTATGTTTAAGAGGAATTTGCAGTAGTATGTTTAAGAGGAATATGAAGTAGTATGTATAAGAGGAATATGAAGTAGTATGTTTAAGAGGAATATGAAGTAGTAAGTTTAAGAGGAATATGAATTAGTATGTTTAAGAGGAACATGAAGTAGTATAACTAAGAGGAATATGAAGTAGTATGTTTAAGAGGAATTTGAAGTAGTATGTTTAAGAGGAATATGAAGTTGTATGTTTAAGAGAAATATGAAGTAGTATGTTTAAGAGGAATATGAAGTAGTATATTTAAGAGGAATTTGAAGTAGTATATTTAAGAGGAATATAAAGTGGTATGTTTAAGAGGAATATGAAGTAGCTTGTTTAAGAGAAATGTGAAGTAGTATATTTAAGAGGAATATGAAGTAGTATATTTACGAGAAATATGAAGTAGTATATTTAAGAGGAATATGAAGTAGTATATTTAAGAGGAATATGAAGTATTATATTTAAGAGGAATATGAAGTAGTATATTTAAAAGGAATATGAAGTAGTATGTTTCAGAGGAATATGAAGTAGTATGTTTAAGAGGAATATGAAGTAGTATGTTTAAGAGGAATATGAAGTAGTATGTTTAAGGAGAATATGAAGCAGTATGTTTAAGAGGAATATGAAGTAGTATAACTAAGAGGAATATGAAGTAGTATGTTTAAGAGGAATTTGAAGTAGTATGTTTAAGAGGAATCTGAAGCAGAATGTTTAAGAGGAATATGAAGTAGTATGTTTAAGAGGAATATGAAGTAGTATATTTAAGAGGAATTTGAAGTAGTATACTTAAGAGGAATATGAAGTAGTATGTTTAAGAGATATATGAAGTAGTATGTTTAAGACAAAAATGAAGTAGTATATTTAAGAGGAATATGAAGTAGTATATTTACGAGGAATATGAAGTAGTATATTTAAGAGGAATATGAAGTAGTATATTTAAGAGGAATATGAAGTTTTATATTTAAGAGGAATATGAAGTAGTATATTTAAAAGGAATATGAAGTAGTATGTTAAAGAGGAATCTGAAGTAGTATGTTTAAGACGAATATGAAGTAGTATGTTTAAGAGTAATATGAAGTAGTATGTTTAAAAAGAATATGAAGTAGTATGTTTAAGAGGAATATGAAGTTGTATGTTTAAGAGGAATATGAAGTAGTATGTTTAAGAAGAATATGAAGTAGTATGTTTAAGAGGAATATGAAGTAGTATATTTAAGAGGAATATGAAGTGGTATATTTAAGAGAAATATGAAGTAGTATATTTAAGAGGAATATGAAGTAGTATATTTAAGAGCAATATAAAGTAGTATATTAGAAGGAATATGAAGTAGTATGTTTAAGAGGAATATGAAGTAGTATGTTTAAGATGAATATGAAGTAGTATATTTAAGAGGAATATGAAGTAGTATACATAAGAGGAATATGAAGTAGTATATTTAAGAGGAATATGAAGTAGTATATTTAAGAGGAATATGAAGTAGTATATTTAAGAGGAATATGAAGTAGTATGTTTAAGAGGAATATGAAGTAGTATGTTTAAGAGGTATATGAAGTAGTATGTATAAGAGGAATATGAAGTAGTATGTTTAAGAGGAATATGTAGTAGTATGTTTAAGAGTAATATGAAGTCGTATATTTAAGAGTAATATGAAGTAGTATGTTTAAGAGGAATATGCAGTAGTATGTTTAAGAGGAATATGAAGTAGTATGTATAAGAGGAATATAAAGTAGTATGTTTAAGAGGAATATGAAGTAGTATGTTTAAGAGGAATATGAAGTAGTATGTTTAAGAGGAATATGAAGTATTATAACTAAGAGGAATATGAAGTAGTATGTTTAAGAGGAATATGAAGTAGTATATTTAAGAGGAATATGAAGTAGTATATTTAAGAGGAATATGAAGTAGTATGTTTAAGAGGAATATGAAGTAGTATGTTTAAGAGTAATATGAAGTAGTATGTTTAAGAGGAATATGCAGTAGTATGTTTAAGAGGAATATGAAGTAGTATGTATAAGAGGAATATAAAGTAGTATGTTTAAGAGGAATATGAAGTAGTATGTTTAAGAGGAATATGAAGTAGTATGTTTAAGAGGAATATGAAGTAGTATAACTAAGAGGAATATGAAGTAGTATGTTTAAGAGGAATATGAAGTAGTATAACGAAGATGAATATGAAGTAGTATGTTTAAGAGGAATATGAAGTAGTATGTTTAAGAGGAATATGAAGTAGTATGTATAAGAGGAATATGAAGTAGTATGTTTAAGAGGAATATGAAGTAGTATGTTTAAGAGTAATATGAAGTAGTATGTTTAAGAGGAATATGCAGTAGTATTTTTAAAAGGAATATGAAGTAGTATGTATAAGAGGAATATAAAGTAGTATGTTTAAGAGGAATATGAAGTAGTATGTTTAAGAGGAATTTGAAGTAGTATGTTTAAGAGGAATATGAAGTTGTATGTTTAAGAGGAATATGAAGTAGTCTGTTTAAGAGAAATATGAAGTATTATGTTTAAGATTTATATGAAGTAGTTTGTTTAAGAGGAATATGAAGTGGTATGTTTAAGAGGAATATGAAGTAGTATGTTTAAGAAGAATATGAAGTAGTATGTTTAAGAGGAATATGAAGTAGTATGTTTAAGAAGAATATGAAGTAGTATTTTTAAGAGGAATATGAAGTAGTATGTTTAAGAGGAATATGAAGTAGTATAATTAAGAGGAATATGAAGTTGTATGTTTAAGAGGAATTTGAAGTAGTATGTTTAAGAGGAATACGAAGTTGTATGTTTAAGAGGAATATGAAGTAGTATGTTTAAGAGGAATATGAAGTAGTATGTTTAAGAGGAATTTGAAGTTGTATGTTTAAGAGGAATATGAAGTTGTATGTTTAAGAGGAATATGAAGTAGTCTGTTTAAGAGAAATATGAAGTAGTATGTTTAAGATGAATATGAAGTAGTTTGTTTAAGAGGAATATGAAGTGGTATGTTTAAGAGGAATATGAAGTAGTATGTTTAAGAAGAATATGAAGTAGTATGTTTAAGAGGAATATGAAGTAGTATGTTTAAGAGGAATATGAAGTAGTATGTTTAAGAGGAATATGAAGTAGTATGTTTAAGAAGAATATGAAGTAGTATGTTTAAGAGGAATATGAAGTAGTATGTTTAGGAGGAATATGTAGTAGTATATTTAAGAGGAATTTGAAGTAGTATGTTTAAGAAGAATATGAAGTAGTATGTTTAAGAGGAATATGAAGTAGTATGTTTAAGAAGAATATGAAGTAGTATTTTTAAGAGGAATTTGAAGTAGTATGTTTAAGAGGAATATGAAGTTGTATGTTTAAGAGAAATATGAAGTAGTCTGTTTAAGAGAAATATGAAGTATTATGTTTAAGATGAATATGAAGTAGTTTGTTTAAGAGGAATATGAAGTGGTATGTTTAAGAGGAATATGAAGTAGTATGTTTAAGAAGAATATGAAGTAGTATGTTTAAGAGGAATATGAAGTAGTATGTTTAAGAAGAATATGAAGTAGTATTTTTAAGAGGAATATGAAGTAGTATGTTTAAGAGGAATATGAAGTAGTATAATTAAGAGGAATATGAACTTGTATGTTTAAGAGGAATTTGAAGTAGTATGTTTAAGAGGAATGCGAAGTTGTATGTTTAAGAGGAATATGAAGTAGTATGTTTAAGAGGAATATGAAGTAGTATGTTTAAAAGGAATTTGAAGTTGTATGTTTAAGAGGAATATGAAGTTGTATGTTTAAGAGGAATATGAAGTAGTCTGTTTAAGAGAAATATGAAGTAGTATGTTTAAGATGAATATGAAGTAGTTTGTTTAAGAGGAATATGAAGTGGTATGTTTAAGAGGAATATGAAGTAGTATGTTTAAGAAGAATATGAAGTAGTATGTTTAAGAGGAATATGAAGTAGTATGTTTAAGAGGAATATGAAGTAGTATGTTTAAGAGGAATATGAAATAGTATAGTTAAGAAGAATATGAAGTAGTATGTTTAAGAGGAATATGAAGTAGTATGTTTAGGAGGAATATGTAGTAGTATATTTAAGAGGAATTTGAAGTAGTATATTTAAGAGGAATATGAAGTAGTATATTTAAGAGGAATATGAAGTAGTATGTTTACGAGGAATATGAAGTAGTATATTTAAGAGGAAAATGAAGTAGTATATTTAAGAGGAATATGAAGTATTATATTTAAGAGGAATATGAAGTAGTATATTTAAGAGGAATATAAAGTAGTATGTTTAAGAGGAATATGAAGTAGTATGTTTAAGACGAATATGAAGTAGTATATTTAAGAGTAATATGAAGTAGTATGTTTAAAAAGAATATGAAGTAGTATGTTTAAGAGGAATATGAAGTTGTATGTTTAAGAGGAATATGAAGTAGTATGTTTAAGAAGAATATGAAGTAGTATGTTTAAGAGGAATATGAAGTAGTATATTTAAGAGGAATATGAAGTAGTATATTTAAGAGGAATATGAAGTAGTATATTTAAGAGGAATATGAAGTAGTATATTTAAGAGCAATATGAAGTAGTATATTAGAAGGAATATGAAGTAGTATGTTTAAGAGGAATATGAAGTAGTATGTTTAAGATGAATATGATGTAGTATATTTAAGAGGAATATGAAGTAGTATACATAAGAGGAATATGAGGTAGTATATTTAAGAGGAATATGAAGTAGTATATTTAAGGGGAATATGAAGTAGTATATTTAAGAGGAATATGAAGTAGTATGTTTAAGAGGAATATGAAGTAGTATTTTTAAGAGGAATATGAAGTAGTATGTATAAGAGGAATATGAAGTAGTATGTTTAAGAGGAATATGAAGTAGTATGTTTAAGAGTAATATGAAGTAGTATATTTAAGAGTAATATGAAGTAGTATGTTTAAGAGGAATATGCAGTAGTATGTTTAAGAGAAATATGAAGTAGTATGTATAAGAGGAATATGAAGTAGTATGTTTAAGAGGAATATGAAGTAGTATGTTTAAGAGGAATATGAAGTAGTATGTTTAAGAGGAATTTGAAGTAGTATGTTTAAGAGGAATATGAAGTTGTATGTTTAAGAGGAATATGAAGTGGTCTGTTTAAAAGGAATATGAAGTAGTATGTTTAAGAGGAATATGAAGTAGTATGTTTAAGAGGAATATGAAGTGGTATGTTTAAGAGGAATATGAAGTAGTATGTTTAAGAAGAATATGAAGTAGTATGTTTAAGAGGAATATGAAGTAGTATGTTTAAGAGGAATATGAAGTAGTATAATTAAGAGGAATATGAAGTAGTATGTTTAAGAGGAATATGAAGTAGTATGTTTAAGAGGAATATGAAGTAGTATATTTAAGAGGAATATGAAGTAGTATGTTTAAGAGGAATATGAAGTTGTATGTTTAAGAAGAATATGAAGTAGTATTTTTAAGAGGAATATGAAGTAGTATGCTTAAGAGGAATATGTAGTAGTATATTTAAGTGGAATTTGAAGTAGTATATTTAAGAGGAATATGAAGTAGTATGTTGAAGAGATATGTGAAGTAGTATGTTTAAGAGAAATATGAAGTAGTATATTTAAGAGGAATATGAAGTAGTATATTTACGAGGAATATGAAGTAGTATATTTAAGAGGAATATGAAGTAGTATATTTAAGAGGAATATGAAGTATTATATTCAAGAGGAATATGAAGTAGTATATTTAAAAGTAATATAAAGTAGTATGTTTTAGAGGAATATGAAGTAGTATATTTAAGACGAATATGAAGTAGTATATTTAAGAGTAATATGAAGTAGTATGTTTAAAAAGAATATGAAGTAGTATGTTTAAGAGGAATATGAAGTTGTATGTTTAAGAGGAATATGAAGTAGTATGTTTAAGAAGAATATGAAGTAGTATGTTTAAGAGGAATATGAAGTAGTATATTTAAGAGGAATATGAAGTTGTATATTTAAGAGGAATATAAAGTTGTATATTTAAGAGGAATATGAAGTAGTATATTTAAGAGCAATATGAAGTAGTATATTAGATGGAATATGAAGTAGTATGTTTAAGAGGAATATGAAGTAGTATGTTTAAGATGAATATGAAGTAGTATATTTAAGAGGAATATGAAGTAGTATACATAAGAGGAATGTGAAGTGGTATATTTAAGAGGAATATGAAGTAGTATATTTAAGAGGAATATGAAGTAGTATGTTTAAGAGGAATATGAAGTAGTATGTTTAAGAGGAATATGAAGTAGTATGTATAAGAGGAATATGAAGTAGTATGTTTAAGAGGAATATGAAGTAGTATGTTTAAGAGTAATATGAAGTAGTATATTTAAGAGTAATATGAAGTAGTATGTTTAAGAGGAATATGCAGTAGTATGTTTAAGAGGAATATGAAGTAGTATGTATAAGAGGAATATGAAGTAGTATGTTTAAGAGGAATATGAAGTAGTATGTTTAAGAGGAATATGAAATAGTATGTTTAAGAGGAATATGAAGTAGTATGTTTAAGAGGAATATGAATTAGTATAATTAAGAGGAATATGAAGTAGTATGTTTAAGAGGAATATGAAGAAGTATGTTTAAGAAGAATATGAAGTAGTATGTTTAAGAGAAATATGAAGTAGTATGTTTAGGAGGAATATGAAGTAGTATAATTAAGAGGAATATGAAGTGGTATATTTAAGAGGAATATGAAGTAGTATGTTTAAAAGGAATATGAAGTAGTATATTTTTAAGGAATATGCAGTAGTATGTTTAAGAGGAATATGAAGTAGTATGTTTAAGAGGAATATGAAGTAGTATGTTTAAGAGGAATATGAAATAGTATGTTTAAGAGGAATATGAAGTAGTATGTTTAAGAGGAATATGAATTAGTATAATTAAGAGGAATATGAAGTAGTATGTTTAAGAGGAATATGAAGTAGTATGTTTAAGAGGAATATGAAGTTGTATGTTTAAGAGGAATATGAAGTAGTATGTTTAAGAGGAATATGAAGTAGTATATTTAAGAGGAATATGAAGTAGTATATTTAAGAGGAATATAAAGTTGTATATTTAAGAGGAATATGAAGTAGTATATTTAAGAGCAATATGAAGTAGTATATTAGATGGAATATGAAGTAGTATGTTTAAGAGGAATATGAAGTAGTATGTTTAAGATGAATATGAAGTAGTATATTTAAGAGGAATATGAAGTAGTATACATAAGAGGAATGTGAAGTGGTATATTTAAGAGGAATATGAAGTAGTATATTTAAGAGGAATATGAAGTAGTATGTTTAAGAGGAATATGAAGTAGTATGTTTAAGAGGAATATGAAGTAGTATGTATAAGAGGAATATGAAGTAGTATGTTTCAGAGGAATATGAAGTAGTATGTTTAAGAGTAATATGAAGTAGTATATTTAAGAGTAATATGAAGTAGTATGTTTAAGAGGAATATGCAGTAGTATGTTTAAGAGGAATATGAAGTAGTATGTATAAGAGGAATATGAAGTAGTATGTTTAAGAGGAATATGAAGTAGTATATTTAAGAGGAATATGAAGTAGTATGTTTAAGAGGAATATGAAGTAGTTAAACTAAGAGGAATATGAAGTAGTATGTTTAAGAGGAATTTGAAGTAGTATGTTTAAGAGGAATATGAAGTTGTATGTTTAAGAGGAATATGAAGTAGTCTGTTTAAGTTGAATATGAAGTAGTATGTTTAAGAGGAATATGAAGTAGTATGTTTAAGAGGAATATGAAGTGGTATGTTTAAGAGGAATATGAAGTAGTATGTTTAAGAAGAATATGAAGTAGTATGTTTAAGAGGAATATGAAGTAGTATGTTTAAGAGGAATATGAAGTAGTATATTTAAGAGGAATTTGAAGTAGTATATTTAAGAGGAATATGAAGTAGTATATTAAAGAGGAATATGAAGTAGTATATTTAAGAGGAATATGAACTAGTATATTTAAGAGGAATATGAAGTAGTATGTTTAGTAGGCATATGAAGTAGTTTATTTAAGAGGAATATGAAGTAGTATATGTAAGAGGAATATGAAGTAGTATGTTTAAGAGGAATATGAAGTAGTATGTTTAAGACGAATATGAAGAAGTATGTTTAAGAGTAATATGAAGTAGTATGTTTAAAAGGAATATGAAGTAGCATGTTTAAGAGGAATATGAAGTAGTATGTTTAAGAGGAATATGAAGTGGTATGTTTAAGAGGAATATTAAGTAGTATGTTTAAGAGGAATATGAAGTAGTATGTTTAGGAGGTATATGAAGTAGTATATTTAAGAGGAATATGCAGTAGTATGTTTAAGAGGAATATGAAGTAGTATGTATAAGAGGAATATGAAGTAGTATGTTTAAGAGGAATATGAAGTAGTATATTTAAGAGGAATATGAAGTAGTATGTTTAAGAGGAATATGAAGTAGTTAAACTAAGAGGAATATGAAGTAGTATGTTTAAGAGGAATTTGAAGTAGTATGTTTAAGAGGAATATGAAGTTGTATGTTTAAGAGGAATATGAAGTAGTCTGTTTAAGTTGAATATGAAGTAGTATGTTTAAGAGGAATATGAAGTAGTATGTTTAAGAGGAATATGAAGTGGTATGTTTAAGAGGAATATGAAGTAGTATGTTTAAGAAGAATATGAAGTAGTATGTTTAAGAGGAATATGAAGTAGTATGTTTAAGAGGAATATGAAGTAGTATATTTAAGAGGAATTTGAAGTAGTATATTTAAGAGGAATATGAAGTAGTATATTAAAGAGGAATATGAAGTAGTATATTTAAGAAAAATATGAACTAGTATATTTAAGAGGAATATGAAGTAGTATGTTTAGTAGGCATATGAAGTAGTTTATTTAAGAGGAATATGAAGTAGTATATGTAAGAGGAATATGAAGTAGTATGTTTAAGAGGAATATGAAGTAGTATGTTTAAGACTAATATGAAGAAGTATGTTTAAGAGTAATATGAAGTAGTATGTTTAAAAGGAATATGAAGTAGCATGTTTAAGAGGAATATGAAGTAGTATGTTTAAGAGGAATATGAAGTGGTATGTTTAAGAGGAATATTAAGTAGTATGTTTAAGAGGAATATGAAGTAGTATGTTTAGGAGGTATATGAAGTAGTATATTTAAGAGGAATATGACGTAGTATATTTAAGAAGAATATGAAGTAGTATGTTTAAAAGGAATATGAAGTACTATATTTTTGAGGAATATGCAGTAGTATGTTTAAGAGGAATATGAAGTAGTATGTTTAAGAGGAATATGAAGTAGTATGTTTAAGAGGAATATGAAGTAGTATGTTTAAGAGGATTATGAAGTAGTATGTTTAAGAGGAATATGAAGTAGAATAATTAATAGGAATATGAAGTAGTATGTTTAAGAGGAATACGAAGTAGTATATTTAAGAGGAATATAAAGTAGTATATTTAAGAAGAATATGAAGTAGTATGTTTAAGAGGAATATGAAGTAGTATATTTAAGAGGAATATGAAGTATTATATTTAAGAGGAATATGATGTAGTATATTTAAAAGGAATATGAAGTAGTATGTTTACGAGGAATATGAAGTAGTATGTTTAAGACGAATATGAAGTAGTATGTTTAAGAGTAATATGAAGTAGTATGTTTAAAAAGAATATGAAGTAGTATGTTTAAGAGGAATATGAAGTAGTATGTTTAAGACGAATATGAAGAAGTATGTTTAAGAAGAATATGAAGTAGTATGTTTAAGAGAAATATGAAGTAGTATGTTTAGGAGGAATATGAAGTAGTATATTTAAGAGGAATATGAAGTGGTATATTTAAGAGGAATATGAAGTAGTATGTTTAAAAGGAATATGAAGTAGTATATTTTTAAGGAATATGCAGTAGTATGTTTAAGAGGAATATGAAGTAGTATGTTTAAGAGGAATATGAAGTAGTATGTTTAAGAGGAATATGAAATAGTATGTTTAAGAGGAATATGAAGTAGTATGTTTAAGAGGAATATGAATTAGTATAATTAAGAGGAATATGAAGTAGTATGTTTAAGAGGAATACGAAGTAGTATATTTAAGAGGAATATAAAGTAGTATATTTAAGAAGAATATGAAGTAGTATGTTTAAGAGGAATATGAAGTAGTATATTTAAGAGGAATATGAAGTATTATATTTAAGAGGAATATGATGTAGTATATTTAAAAGGAATATGAAGTAGTATGTTTAAGAGGAATATGAAGTAGTATGTTTAAGACGAATATGAAGAAGTATGTTTAAGAAGAATATGAAGTAGTATGTTTAAGAGAAATATGAAGTAGTATGTTTAGGAGGAATATGAAGTAGTATAATTAAGAGGAATATGAAGTGGTATATTTAAGAGGAATATGAAGTAGTATGTTTAAAAGGAATATGAAGTAGTATATTTTTAAGGAATATGCAGTAGTATGTTTAAGAGGAATATGAAGTAGTATGTTTAAGAGGAATATGAAGTAGTATGTTTAAGAGGAATATGAAATAGTATGTTTAAGAGGAATATGAAGTAGTATGTTTAAGAGGAATATGAATTAGTATAATTAAGAGGAATATGAAGTAGTATGTTTAAGAGGAATATGAAGTAGTATGTTTAAGAGGAATATGAAGTTGTATGTTTAAGAGGAATATGAAGTAGTATGTTTAAGAAGAATATGAAGTAGTATGTTTAAGAGGAATATGAAGTAGTATATTTAAGAAGAATATGAAGTAGTATATTTAAGAGGAATATGAAGTAGTATATTTAAGAGGAATATGAAGTAGTATATTTAAGAGGAATATGAAGTAGTATATTTAAGAGCAATATGAAGTAGTATATTAGTAGGAATATGAAGTAGTATGTTTAAGAGGAATATGAAGTAGTATAATTAAGAGGAATATGAAGTAGAATATTTAAGAGGAATATGAAGTAGTATACATAAGAGGAATATGAAGTAGTATATTTAAGAGGAATATGAAGAAGTATATTTAAGAGGAATATGAAGTAGTATATTTAAGAGGTATATGAAGTAGTATGTTTAAGAGGAATATGAAGTAGGATGCTTAAGAGGAATATGAAGTAGTATGTTTAAGAGTAATATGAAGTAGTATATTTGAGAGTAATATGGAGTAGTATGTTTAAGAGGAATATGCAGTAGTATGTTTAAGAGGAATATGAAGTAGTATGTTTAAGAGGAATATGAAGTAGTATGTTTAAGAGGAATATGAAGTAGTATGTTTAAGAGGAATATGAAGTAGTATGTTTAAGAGTAATATGAAGTAGTATGTTCAAAAGGAATATGAAGTAGCATGTTTAAGAGGAATATGAAGTAGTATGTTTAAGAGGAATATAAAGTAGTATGTTTAAGAGGAATATGAAGTAGTATGTTTAGGAGGAATATGAAGTAGTATATTTAAGAGGAATATGAAGTAGTATATTTAAGAGGAATATGTAAGTTGTATGTTTAAAAGGAATATGAAGTAGTATATTTTTGAGGAATATGCAGTAGTATGTTTAAGATGAATATGAAGTAGTATGTTTAAGAGGAATATGAAGTAGTATGTTTAAGAGGAATATGATGTAGTATGTTTAAGAGGAATATGAAGTAGAATAATTAAGAGGAATATGAAGTAGTATGTTTAAAAGGAATACGAAGTAGTATGTTTAAGAGGAATATGAAGTAGTATATTTAAGAAGAATATGAAGTAGTATGTTTAAGAGGAATATGAAGAAGTATGTTTAAGAGGAATGTGAAGTAGTATATTTAAGAGGAATATGAAGTAGTATATTTAAGAGGAATATGAAGTAGTATATTTAAGAGGAATATGAAGTTGTATATTTAAGAGGAATATGAAGTTGTATATTAGGAGGAATATGAAGTAGTATGTTTACGAGGAATATGAAGTAGTATGTTTAAGAGGAATATGAAGTAGTATATTTAAGAGGAATATGAAGTAGTATATATAAGAGGAATATGAAGTAGTATATTTAAGAGGAATATGAAGTAGTATGTTTAAGAGAAATATGAAGTAGTATGTTTAGGAGGAATATGAAGTAGTATATTTTTGAGGAATATGCAGTAGTATGTTTAAGAGGAATATGAATTTGTATGTTTAAGAGGAATATGTATGTTTAAGAAGAATATGAAGTAGTATGCTTAGGAGAAATATGAAGTAGTACATATAAGAGGAATATGAAGTAGTATATTTACGAGGAATATGAAGTAGTATATTTAAGAGGAATATGAAGTAGTATATTTTAGAGGAATATGAAGTATTATATTTAAGAGGAATATGATGTAGTATATTTAAAAAGAATATGAAGTAGTATGTTTAAGAGGAATATGCAGTAGTATGTTTAAGACGAATATGAAGTAGTATGTTTAAGAATAATATGAAGTAGTATGTTTAAAAAAAATATGAAGTAGTATGTTTAAGAGGAATATGAAGTAGTATGTTTAAGAAGAATATGAAGTAGTATGTTTAAGAAGAATATGAAGTAGTATGTTTAAGAGAAATATGAAGTAGTATGTTTAGGAGGAATATGAAGTAGTATATTTAAGAGGAATATGAAGTAGTATATTTAAGAGGAATATGAAGTAGTATGTTTAAAAGGAATATGAAGTAGTATATTTTTAAGGAATATGCAGTAGTATGTTTAAGAGGAATATGAAGTAGTATGTTTAAGAGAAATATGAAGTAGTATGTTTAAGAGGAATATGAAATAGTATGTTTAAGAGGAATATGAAGTAGTATGTTTAAGAGGAATATGAAGTAGTATAATTAAGAGGAATATGAAGTAGTATGTTTAAGAGGAATATGAAGTAGTATGTTTAAGAGGAATATGAAGTTGTATGTTGAAGAGGAATATGAAGTAATATGTTTAAGAAGAATATGAAGTAGTATGTTTAAGAGGAATATGAAGTAGTATATTTAAGAAGAATATGAAGTAGTATATTTAAGAGGAATATGAAGTAGTATATTTAAGAGAAATATGGAGTAGTATATTTAAGAGGAATATGAAGTAGTATATTTAAGAGCAATATGAAGTAGTATATTAGTAGGAATATGAAGTAGTATGTTTAAGAGGAATATGAAGTAGTATGTTTAAGAGGAATATGAAGTAGTATATTTAAGAGGAATATGAAGTAGTATACATAAGAGAAATATGAAGTAGTATATTTAAGAGGAATATGAAGTAGTATATTTAAGAGGAATATGAAGTAGTATATTTAAGAAGTATATGAAGTAGTATGTTTAAGAGGAATATGAAGTAGGATGTATAAGAGGAATATGAAGTAGTATGTTTAAGAGTAATATGAAGTAGTATATTTAAGAGTAATATGGAGTAGTATGTTTAAGAGGAATATACAGCAGTATGTTTAAGAGGAATATGAAGTAGTAAGTTTAAGAGGAATATGAAGTAATATGTTTAAGAGGAATATGAAGTAGTATGTTTAAGAGGAATATGAAGTAGTATGTTTAAGAGTAATATGAAGTAGTATGTTTAAAAGGAATATGAAGTAGTATGTTGAAGAGGAATATGAAGTAGTATGTTTAAGAGGAATATGAAGTAGCATGTTTAAGAGGAATATGAAGTAGTATGTTTAAGAGGAATATGAAGTAGTATGTTTAAGAGGAATATGAAGTAGAATAATTAAGAGGAATATGAAGTAGTATGTTTAAGAGGAATATGAAGTAGTATGTTTAAGAGGAATATGAAGTAGTATGTTTAAGAGGAATATGAAGTAGTATGTTTAAGAGAAATATGAAGTAGTATATTTAAGAGGAATATGAAGTTATATATTTAAGAGGAATACAAAGTAGTATGTTTAAGAGGAATATGAGGTAGTATATTTAAGAGGAATATGCAGTAGTATGTTTAATTGGAATATGAAGTAGTATGTTTAAGAGGAATATGAAGTAGTATGTTTAAGAGGAATATGAAGTAGTATGTTTAAGAGCAATATCAGGTAGTATATTTAAGAAGAATATGAAGTAGTATATTTAAGATGAATATGAAGTAGTATATTTAAGAGGAATATGAAGTAGTATATTTAAGAGGAATATGAAGTAGTATATTTAACAGAAATATGAAGTAGTATGTTTAAGAGGAATATGAAGTAGTATGTTTAAGAGGAATATGAAGTATTATATTTAAGAGGAATATGAAGTAGTATGCTTAAGAGGAATATGAAGTAGTATGTTTAAGAGGAATATGAAGTAGAATAATTAAGAGGAATATGAAGTAGTATGTTTAAGAGGAATACGAAGTGGTATATTTAAGAGGAATATGAAGTAGTATATTTAAGAAGAATATGAAGTAGTATGTTTAAGAGGAATATGAAGTAGTATGTTTAAGAGGAATATGAAGTAGTATATTTAAGAGGAATATGAAGTAGTATATTTAAGAGGAATATGAAGTAGTATATTCAAGAGTAATATGATGTAGTATATTTAAGAGGATTATGAAGTAGTATATTTAAGAGGAATATGGAACAGTATATTAGGAGTAATATGAAGTAGTATGTTTAAGAGGAATATGAAGTAGTATGTTTAAGAGGAATATGAAGTAGTATGTTTAAGAGGAATATGAAGTAGTATGTTTAAGAGGAATATGAAGTTGTATGTTTAAGAGGAATATGAAGTAGTATATTTAAGAGGAATATGGAGTTGTATATTTAAGAGAAATATGAAGTATTATATATAAGAAGAATATGAAGTAGTATATTGAAAAGGAATATGAAGTAGTATGTTTAAGAGGAATATGAAGTAGTATGTTTATGAGAAATATGAAGTAGTATGTTTAGAAGGAATATGAAGTAGTATATTTAAGAGGAATATGAAGTAGTATATTTAAGAGGAATATGAAGTAGTATGTTTAAAAGGAATATGAAGTAGTATATTTTTGAGGAATATGCAGTAGTATGTTTAAAAGGAATATGAAGTAGTATGTTTAAGAGGAATATGAAGTAGTATGTTTAAGAGGAATATGAAGTAGTATGTTTAGGAGGAATATGAAGTAGTATATTTAAGAGGAATATGAAGTAGTATATTTAAGAGGAATATGAAGTAGTATGTTTAAAAGGAATATGAAGTAGTATATTTTTGAGGAATATGCAGTAGTATGTTTAAGAGGAATATGAATTTGTATGTTTAAGAGGAATATGTATATTTAAGAAGAATATGAAGTAGTATGTTTAGGAGAAATATGAAGTAGTACATTTAAGAGGAATATGAAGTAGTATATTTAAGAGGAATATGAAGTAGTATATTCAAGAGTAATATGATATAGTATATTTAAGAGGAATATGAAGTAGTATATTTAAGAGGAATATGGAGTAGTATATTAGGAGTAATATGAAGTAGTATGTTTAAGAGGAATATGAAGTAGTATGTTTAAGAGGAATATGAAGTAGTATGTTTAAGAGGAATATGAAGTAGTATGTTTAAGAGGAATATGAAGTTGTATGTTTAAGAGGAATATGAAGTAGTATATTTAAGAGGAATATGGAGTTGTATATTTAAGAGAAATATGAAGTATTATATATAAGAAGAATATGAAGTAGTATATTGAAAAGGAATATGAAGTAGTATGTTTAAGAGGAATATGAAGTAGTATGTTTATGAGAAATATGAAGTAGTATGTTTAGAAGGAATATGAAGTAGTATATTTAAGAGGAATATGAAGTAGTATATTTAAGAGGAATATGAAGTAGTATGTTTAAAAGGAATATGAAGTAGTATATTTTTGAGGAATATGCAGTAGTATGTTTAAAAGGAATATGAAGTAGTATGTTTAAGAGGAATATGAAGTAGTATGTTTAAGAGGAATATGAAGTAGTATGTTTAGGAGGAATATGAAGTAGTATATTTAAGAGGAATATGAAGTAGTATATTTAAGAGGAATATGAAGTAGTATGTTTAAAAGGAATATGAAGTAGTATATTTTTGAGGAATATGCAGTAGTATGTTTAAGAGGAATATGAATTTGTATGTTTAAGAGGAATATGTATGTTTAAGAAGAATATGAAGTAGTATGTTTAAGAGAAATATGAAGTAGTACATTTAAGAGGAATATGAAGTAGTATATTTACGAGGAATATGAAGTAGTATATTTAAGAGGAATATGAATAAGTATATTTAAGAGGAATATGAAGTATTATATTTAAGAGGAATATGATGTAGTATATTTAAAAGGAATATGAAGTAGTATGTTTAAGAGGAATATGCAGTAGTATGTTTAAGACGAATATGAAGTAGTATGTTTAAGAATAATATGAAGTAGTATGTTTAAAAGGAATATGAAGTAGTATGTTTAAGAGGAATATGAAGTAGTATGTTTAAGACGAATATGAAGTAGTATGTTTAAGAAGAATATGAAGTAGTATGTTTAAGAGAAATATGAAGTAGTATGTTTAGGAGGAATATGAAGTAGTATATTTAAGAGGAATATGAAGTAGTATATTTAAGAGGAATATGAAGTAGTATGTTTAAAAGGAATATGAAGTAGTATATTTTTAAAGAATATGCAGTAGTATGTTTAAGAGGAATATGAAGTAGTATGTTTAAGAGGAATATGAAGTAGTATGTTTAAGAGGAATATGAAATAGTATGTTTAAGATGAATATGAAGTAGTATGTTTAAGAGGAATATGAAGTATTATAATTAAGAGGAATATGAAGTAGTATGTTTAAGAGGAATATGAAGTAGTATGTTTAAGAGGAATATGAAGTTGTATGTTTAAGAGGAATATGAAGTAGTTTATTTAAGAAGAATATGAAGTAGTATGTTTAAGAGGAATATGAAGTAGTATATTTAAGAAGAATATGAAGTAGTATATTTAAGAGGAATATGAAGTAGTATATTTAAGAGGAATATGAAGTAGTATATTTAAGAGAAATATGAAGTAGTATATTTAAGAGCAATATGAAGTAGTATATTAGTAGGAATATGAAGTAGTATGTTTAAGAGGAATATGAAGTAGTATGTTTAAGAGGAATATGAAGTAGTATATTTAAGAGGAATATGAAGTAGTATACATAAGAGAAATATGAAGTAGTATATTTAAGAGGAATATGAAGTAGTATATTTAAGAGGAATATGAAGTAGTATATTTAAGAAGTATATGAAGTAGTATGTTTAAGAGGAATATGAAGTAGGATGTATAAGAGGAATATGAAGTAGTATGTTTAAGAGTAATATGAAGTAGTATATTTAAGAGTAATATGGAGTAGTATGTTTAAGAGGAATATGCAGTAGTATGTTTAAGAGGAATATGAAGTAGTAAGTTTAAGAGGAATATGAAGTAGTATGTTTAAGAGGAATATGAAGTAGTATGTTTAAGAGGAATATGAAGTAGTATGTTTAAGAGTAATATGAAGTAGTATGTTTAAAAGGAATATGAAGTAGTATGTTTAAGAGGAATATGAAGTAGTATGTTTAAGAGGAATATGAAGTAGTATGTTTAAGAGGAATATGAAGTAGTATGTTTAAGAGGAATATAAAGTAGTATGTTTAGGAGGAATATGAAGTAGTATATTTAAGAGGAATATGAAGTAGTATATTTAAGAGGAAAATTGTAAGTTTTATGTTTAAAAGGAATATGAAGTAGTATATTTTTGAGGAATATGCAGTAGTATGTTTAAGAGGAATATGAAGTAGTATGTTTAAGAGGATTATGAAGTAGTATGTTTAAGAGGAATATGAAGTAGTATGTTTAAGAGGAATATGATGTAGTATGTTTAAGAGGAATATGAAGTAGAATAATTAAGAGGAATATAAAGTAGTATGTTTAAGAGGAATACGAAGTAGTATGTTTAAGAGGAATATGAAGTAGTATATTTAAGAAGAATATGAAGTAGTATGTTTAAGAGGAATATGAAGTAGTATGTTTAAGAGGAATGTGAAGTAGTATATTTAAGAGGAATATGAAGTAGTATGTTTAAGAGGAATGTGAAGTAGTATATTTAAGAGGAATATGAAGTAGTATATTTAAAAGGAATATGAAGTAGTATATTTAAGAGGAATATGAAGTAGTATATTTAAGAGGAATATAAAGTTGTATATTAGGAGGAATATGAAGTAGTATGTTTAAGAGGAATATGAAGTAGTATGTTTAAGAGGAATATGAAGTAGTATATTTAAGAGGAATATGAAGTAGTATATTTAACAGAAATATGAAGTAGTATGTTTAAGAGGAATATGAAGTAGTATGTTTAAGAGGAATATGAAGTATTATATTTAAGAGGAATATGAAGTAGTATGTTTAAGAGGAATATGAAGTAGTATGTTTAAGAGGAATATGAAGTAGAATAATTAAGAGGAATATGAAGTAGTATGTTTAAGAGGAATACGAAGTAGTATATTTAAGAGGAATATGAAGTAGTATATTTAAGAAGAATATGAAGTAGTATGTTTAAGAGGAATATGAAGAAGTATGTTTAAGAGGAATATGAAGTAGTATATTTAAGAGGAATATGAAGTAGTATATTTAAGAGGAATATGAAGTAGTATATTCAAGAGTAATATGAAGTAGTATATTTAAGAGGAATATGAAGTAGTATATTTAAGAGGAATATGAAGTAGTATATTAGGAGGAATATGAAGTAGTATGTTTAAGAGGAATATGAAGTTGTATGTTTAAGAGGTATATGAAGTAGTATGTTTAAGAGGAATATGAAGTAGTATGTTTAAGAGGAATATGAAGTTGTATGTTTAAGAGGAATATGAAGTAGTATGTTAAAGAAGAATATGAATTAGTATGTTTAAGAGGAATATGAAGTAGTATATTTAAGAGGAATATGAAGTAGTATATTTAAGAGGAATATGGAGTAGTATATTTAAGAGGAATATGAAGTATTATATATAAGAGGAATATGAAGTAGTATATTCAAAAGGAATATGAAGTAGTATGTTCAAGAGGAATATGAATTAGTATGTTTAAGAGAAATATGAAGTAGTATGTTTAGGAGGAATATGAAGTAGTATATTTAAGAGGAATATGAAGTAGTATATTTAAGAGGAATATGAAGTAGTATGTTTAAGAGGAATATGAAGTAGTATATTTTTGAGGAATATGCAGTAGTATGTTTAAGAGGAATATGAAGTAGTATGTTTAAGAGGAATATGAAGTAGTATGTTTAAGAGGAATATGAAGTAGTATGTTTAAGAGGAATATGAAGTAGTATGTTTAAGAGGAATATGAAGTAGTATAATTAAGAGGCATGTGAAGTAGTATGTTTAAGAGGAATATGAAGTAGTATGTTTAAGAGGAATATGAATTTGTATGTTAAAGAGAAATATGTATGTTTAAGAAGAATATGAAGTAGTATGTTTAAGAGAAATATGAAGTAGTACATTTAAGAGGAATATGAAGTAGTATATTTACGAGGAATATGAAGTAGTATATTTAAGAGGAATATGAAGTAGTATATTTAAGAGGAATATGAAGTATTATATTTAAGAGGAATATATTATATATTATTTATTTGACAGGTTTTCATTTTCTACATTTGTACAATTTTTTTAATACATCCATGCATTTTTTATACACACACAGTCATGAGAACACAGTCGCTCCTATGGAGCACATAGCGGCACCAGAAAACTCCGTTAACTCTCCTCCGTCTGCCTCTGCCCTGGGTTCCTGCCTGAGGTACGGTCTTGAGATACGGTCCGGATGCTTCCGTGAACTCTCTTCCATCTGCTTCTGCCTTTGGGTTTTTGCCTGAGGTACGGTCTTGGGTTTTTGCCTGAGGTACGGTTTTTGCCCTAAGTACGATGAAAGCCAAATAAGTTCTTGCCTGAGGTACGGTCCGGTTGATTCTTCTTGTGCTGTTTATGTTTAAGAAGAATATGAAGTAGTATGTTTAAGAGAAATATGAAGTAGTACATTTAAGAGGAATCTGAAGTAGTATATTTACGAGGAATATGAAGTAGTATATTTAAGAGGAATATGAAGTAGTATATTTAAGAGGAATATGAAGTATTATATTTAAGAGGAATATGATGTAGTATATTTAAAAGGAATATGAAGTAGTATGTTTAAGAGGAGTATGCAGTAGTATGTTTAAGACGAATATGAAGTAGTATGTTTAAGAATAATATGAAGTAGTATGTTTAAAAGGAATATGAAGTAGTATGTTTAAGAGGAATATGAAGTAGTATGTTTAAGACGAATATGAAGTAGTATGTTTAAGAAGAATATGAAGTAGTATGTTTAAGAGAAATATGAAGTAGTATGTTTAGGAGGAATATGAAGTAGTATATTTAAGAGGAATATGAAGTAGTATGTTTAAAAGGAATATGAAGTAGTATATTTTTAAGGAATATGCAGTAGTATGTTTAAGAGGAATATGAAGTAGTATGTTTAAGAGGAGTATGAAGTAGTATGTTTAAGAGGAATATGAAATAGTATGTTTAAGAGGAATATGAAGTAGTATGTTTAAGAGGAATATGAAGTAGTATAATTAAGAGGAATATGAAGTAGTATGTTTAAGAGGAATATGAAGTAGTATGTTTAAGAGGAATATGAAGTTGTATGTTTAAGAGGAATATGAAGTAGTATGTTTAAGAAGAATATGAAGTAGTATGTTTAAGAGGAATATGAAGTAGTATATTTAAGAAGAATATGAAGTAGTATATTTAAGAGGAATATGAAGTAGTATATTTAAGAGGAATATGAAGTAGTATATTTAAGAGGAATATGAAGTAGTATATTTAAGAGCAATATGAAGTACTATATTAGAAGAATATAAAGTAGTATTTTTAAGAGGAATATGAAGTAGTATGTTTAAGAGGAATATGAAGTAGTATATTTAAGAGGAATATGAAGTAGTATACATAAGAGAAATATGAAGTAGTATATTTAAGAGGAATATGAAGTAGTATATTTAAGAGGAATATGAAGTAGTATATTTAAGAGGTATATGAAGTAGTATGTTTAAGAGGAATATGAAGTAGGATGTATAAGAGGAATATGAAGTAGTATGTTGAAGAGTAATATGAAGTAGTATATTTAAGAGTAATATGGAGTAGTATGTTTAAGAGGAATATGCAGTAGTATGTTTAAGAGGAATATGAAGTAGTATGTTTAAGAGGAATAAGAAGTAGTATGTTAAAGAAGAATATGAAGTAGTATGTTTAAGAGGAATATGAAGTAGTATGTTTAAGAGTAATATGAAGTAGTATGTTTAAAAGGAATATGAAGTAGTATGTTTAAGAGGAATATGAAGTAGTACGTTTAAGAGGAATATGAAGTAGTATGTTTAAGAGGAATATGAAGTAGTATGTTTAAGAGGAATATGAAGTAGTATGTTTAGGAGGAATATGAAGTAGTATATTTAAGAGGAATATGAAGTAGTATATTTAAGAGGAATATGTAAGTTGTATGTTTAAAAGGAATATGAAGTAGCATATTTTTGAGGAATATGCAGTAGTATGTTTAAGAGGAATATGAAGCAGTATGTTTAAGAGGAATATGAAGTAGTATGTTTAAGAGGAATATGAAGTAGTATGTTTAAGAGGAATATGCTGTAGTATGTTTAAGAGGAATATGAAGTAGAATAATTAAGAGGAATATGAAGTAGTATGTTTAAGAGGAATATGAAGTATTATGTTTAAGAGGAATATGAAGTAGTATGTTTAAGAGGAATATGAAGTAGTATGTTTAAGAGTAATATGAAGTAGTATATTTAAGAGTAATATGAAGTTGTATGTTTAGGAGGATTATGAAGTAGTATATTTACGAGGAATATGAAGTAGTATATTTAAGAGGAATATGAAGTATTATATTTAAGAGGAATATGAAGTAGTATATTCGAGAGGAATATGAAGTAGTATGTTTAAGAGGAATATGAAATACTATGTTTAAGAGGAATATGAAGTAGTATGTTTAAGAGGAATATGAAGTAGTTTGTTTAAAAGGAATATGAAGTAGTATGTTTAAGAGGAATATGAAGTAGTATGTTTAAGAGGAATATGAAGTAGTATGTTTAAGAGGAAAATGAAGTAGTATGTTTAAGAGGAATATGAAGTAGTATGTTTAAGAGGAATATGAAGTAGTATATTTAAGAGGAATATGAAGTAGTATATTTAAAAGCAATATGAAGTACTATATTAGAAGAATATAAAGTAGTATTTTTAAGAGGAATATGAAGTAGTATGTTTAAGAGGAATATGAAGTAGTATATTTAAGAGGAATATGAAGTAGTATACATAAGAGAAATATGAAGTAGTATATTTAAGAGGAATATGAAGTAGTATATTTAAGAGGAATATGAAGTAGTATATTTAAGAGGTATATGAAGTAGTATGTTTAAGAGGAATATGAAGTAGGATGTATAAGAGGAATATGAAGTAGTATGTTGAAGAGTAATATGAAGTAGTATATTTAAGAGTAATATGGAGTAGTATGTTTAAGAGGAATATGCAGTAGTATGTTTAAGAGGAATATGAAGTAGTATGTTTAAGAGGAATAAGAAGTAGTATGTTAAAGAGGAATATGAAGTAGTATGTTTAAGAGGAATATGAAGTAGTATGTTTAAGAGTAATATGAAGTAGTATGTTTAAAAGGAATATGAAGTAGTATGTTTAAGAGGAATATGAAGTAGTACGTTTAAGAGGAATATGAAGTAGTATGTTTAAGAGGAATATGAAGTAGTATGTTTAAGAGGAATATGAAGTAGTATGTTTAGGAGGAATATGAAGTAGTATATTTAAGAGGAATATGAAGTAGTATATTTAAGAGGAATATGTAAGTTGTATGTTTAAAAGGAATATGAAGTAGCATATTTTTGAGGAATATGCAGTAGTATGTTTAAGAGGAATATGAAGCAGTATGTTTAAGAGGAATATGAAGTAGTATGTTTAAGAGGAATATGAAGTAGTATGTTTAAGAGGAATATGCTGTAGTATGTTTAAGAGGAATATGAAGTAGAATAATTAAGAGGAATATGAAGTAGTATGTTTAAGAGGAATATGAAGTATTATGTTTAAGAGGAATATGAAGTAGTATGTTTAAGAGGAATATGAAGTAGTATGTTTAAGAGTAATATGAAGTAGTATATTTAAGAGTAATATGAAGTTGTATGTTTAGGAGGATTATGAAGTAGTATATTTACGAGGAATATGAAGTAGTATATTTAAGAGGAATGTGAAGTATTATATTTAAGAGGAATATGAAGTAGTATATTTGAGAGGAATATGAAGTAGTATGTTTAAGAGGATTATGAAATACTATGTTTAAGAGGAATATGAAGTAGTATGTTTAAGAGGAATATGAAGTAGTTTGTTTAAAAGGAATATGAAGTAGTATGTTTAAGAGGAATATGAAATACTATGTTTAAGAGAAATATGAAGTAGTATGTTTAAGAGGAATATGAAGTAGTTTGTTTAAAAGGAATATGAAGTAGTATGTTTAAGAGGAATATGAAGTAGTATGTTTAAGAGGAATATGAAGTAGTATGTTTAAGAGGAAAATGAAGTAGTATGTTTAAGAGGAATATGAAGTAGTATGTTTAAGAGTAATATGAAGTAGTATGTTTAAAAGGAATATGAAGTAGTATGTTTAAGAGGAATATGAAGTAGTACGTTTAAGAGGAATATGAAGTAGTATGTTTAAGAGGAATATGAAGTAGTATGTTTAAGAGGAATATGAAGTAGTATGTTTAGGAGGAATATGAAGTAGTATATTTAAGAGGAATATGAAGTAGTATATTTAAGAGGAATATGTAAGTTGTATGTTTAAAAGGAATATGAAGTAGCATATTTTTGAGGAATATGCAGTAGTATGTTTAAGAGGAATATGAAGCAGTATGTTTAAGAGGAATATGAAGTAGTATGTTTAAGAGGAATATGAAGTAGTATGTTTAAGAGGAATATGCTGTAGTATGTTTAAGAGGAATATGAAGTAGAATAATTAAGAGGAATATGAAGTAGTATGTTTAAGAGGAATATGAAGTATTATGTTTAAGAGGAATATGAAGTAGTATGTTTAAGAGGAATATGAAGTAGTATGTTTAAGAGTAATATGAAGTAGTATATTTAAGAGTAATATGAAGTTGTATGTTTAGGAGGATTATGAAGTAGTATATTTACGAGGAATATGAAGTAGTATATTTAAGAGGAATATGAAGTATTATATTTAAGAGGAATATGAAGTAGTATATTTGAGAGGAATATGAAGTAGTATGTTTAAGAGGAATATGAAATACTATGTTTAAGAGGAATATGAAGTAGTATGTTTAAGAGGAATATGAAGTAGTTTGTTTAAAAGGAATATGAAGTAGTATGTTTAAGAGGAATATGAAGTAGTATGTTTAAGAGGAATATGAAGTAGTATGTTTAAGAGGAAAATGAAGTAGTATGTTTAAGAGGAATATGAAGTAGTATGTTTAAGAGGAATATGAAGTAGTATATTTAAGAGGAATATGAAGTTATATATTTTAGAGGAATACGAAGTAGTATGTTTAAGAGGAATATGAGGTAGTATATTTAAGAGGAATATGCAGTAGTATGTTTAAGAGGAATATGAAGTAGTATGTTTAAGAGGAATATGAAGTAGTATGTTTAAGAGGAATATGAAGTAGTATGTTTAAGAGCAATATCAGGTAGTATATTTAAGAGGAATATGAAGTAGTATATTTAAGAGAAATATGAAGTAGTATATTTAAGAGGAATATGAAGTAGTACATTTAAGAGGAATATGAAGTAGTATATTTAAGAGGAATATGAAGTAGTATATTTAACAGAAATATGAAGTAGTATGTTTAAGAGGAATATGAAGTAGTATGTTTAAGAGGAATATGAAGTATTATATTTAAGAGGAATATGAAGTAGTATATTTAAGAGGAATATGAAGTAGTATGTTTAAGAGGAATATGAAGTAGTATGTTTAAGAGTAATATGAAGTAGTATATTTAAGAGTAATATGAAGTTGTATGTTTAGGAGGATTATGAAGTAGTATATTTACGAGGAATATGAAGTAGTATATTTAAGAGGAATATGAAGTATTATATTTAAGAGGAATATGCAGTAGTATGTTTAAGAGGAATATGAAGTAGTATGTTTAAGAGGAATAAGAAGTAGTATGTTAAAGAGGAATATGAAGTAGTATGTTTAAGAGGAATATGAAGTAGTATGTTTAAGAGTAATATGAAGTAGTATGTTTAAAAGGAATATGAAGTAGTATGTTTAAGAGGAATATGAAGTAGTACGTTTAAGAGGAATATGAAGTAGTATGTTTAAGAGGAATATGAAGTAGTATGTTTAAGAGGAATATGAAGTAGTATGTTTAGGAGGAATATGAAGTAGTATGTTTAAGAGTAATATGAAGTAGTATGTTTAAAAGGAATATGAAGTAGTATGTTTAAGAGGAATATGAAGTAGTACGTTTAAGAGGAATATGAAGTAGTATGTTTAAGAGGAATATGAAGTAGTATGTTTAAGAGGAATATGAAGTTGTATGTTTAAAAGGAATATGAAGTAGCATATTTTTGAGGAATATGCAGTAGTATGTTTAAGAGGAATATGAAGCAGTATGTTTAAGAGGAATATGAAGTAGTATGTTTAAGAGGAATATGAAGTAGTATGTTTAAGAGGAATATGCTGTAGTATGTTTAAGAGGAATATGAAGTAGAATAATTAAGAGGAATATGAAGTAGTATGTTTAAGAGGAATATGAAGTATTATGTTTAAGAGGAATATGAAGTAGTATGTTTAAGAGGAATATGAAGTAGTATGTTTAAGAGTAATATGAAGTAGTATATTTAAGAGTAATATGAAGTTGTATGTTTAGGAGGATTATGAAGTAGTATATTTACGAGGAATATGAAGTAGTATATTTAAGAGGAATATGAAGTATTATATTTAAGAGGAATATGAAGTAGTATATTTGAGAGGAATATGAAGTAGTATGTTTAAGAGGAATATGAAATACTATGTTTAAGAGGAATATGAAGTAGTATACATAAGAGAAATATGAAGTAGTATATTTAAGAGGAATATGAAGTAGTATATTTAAGAGGAATATGAAGTAGTATATTTAAGAGGTATATGAAGTAGTATGTTTAAGAGGAATATGAAGTAGGATGTATAAGAGGAATATGAAGTAGTATGTTGAAGAGTAATATGAAGTAGTATATTTAAGAGTAATATGGAGTAGTATGTTTAAGAGGAATATGCAGTAGTATGTTTAAGAGGAATATGAAGTAGTATGTTTAAGAGGAATAAGAAGTAGTATGTTAAAGAGGAATATGAAGTAGTATGTTTAAGAGGAATATGAAGTAGTATGTTTAAGAGTAATATGAAGTAGTATGTTTAAAAGGAATATGAAGTAGTATGTTTAAGAGGAATATGAAGTAGTACGTTTAAGAGGAATATGAAGTAGTATGTTTAAGAGGAATATGAAGTAGTATGTTTAAGAGGAATATGAAGTAGTATGTTTAGGAGGAATATGAAGTAGTATATTTAAGAGGAATATGAAGTAGTATATTTAAGAGGAATATGTAAGTTGTATGTTTAAAAGGAATATGAAGTAGCATATTTTTGAGGAATATGCAGTAGTATGTTTAAGAGGAATATGAAGCAGTATGTTTAAGAGGAATATGAAGTAGTATGTTTAAGAGGAATATGAAGTAGTATGTTTAAGAGGAATATGCTGTAGTATGTTTAAGAGGAATATGAAGTAGAATAATTAAGAGGAATATGAAGTAGTATGTTTAAGAGGAATATGAAGTATTATGTTTAAGAGGAATATGAAGTAGTATGTTTAAGAGGAATATGAAGTATTATGTTTAAGAGTAATATGAAGTAGTATATTTAAGAGTAATATGAAGTTGTATGTTTAGGAGGATTATGAAGTAGTATATTTACGAGGAATATGAAGTAGTATATTTAAGAGGAATATGAAGTATTATATTTAAGAGGAATATGAAGTAGTATATTTGAGAGGAATATGAAGTAGTATGTTTAAGAGGAATATGAAATACTATGTTTAAGAGGAATATGAAGTAGTATGTTTAAGAGGAATATGAAGTAGTTTGTTTAAAAGGAATATGAAGTAGTATGTTTAAGAGGAATATGAAATACTATGTTTAAGAGGAATATGAAGTAGTATGTTTAAGAGGAATATGAAGTAGTTTGTTTAAAAGGAATATGAAGTAGTATGTTTAAGAGGAATATGAAGTAGTATGTTTAAGAGGAATATGAAGTAGTATGTTTAAGAGGAAAATGAAGTAGTATGTTTAAGAGGAATATGAAGTAGTATGTTTAAGAGTAATATGAAGTAGTATGTTTAAAAGGAATATGAAGTAGTATGTTTAAGAGGAATATGAAGTAGTACGTTTAACAGGAATATGAAGTAGTATGTTTAAGAGGAATATGAAGTAGTATGTTTAAGAGGAATATGAAGTAGTATGTTTAGGAGGAATATGAAGTAGTATATTTAAGAGGAATATGAAGTAGTATATTTAAGAGGAATATGTAAGTTGTATGTTTAAAAGGAATATGAAGTAGCATATTTTTGAGGAATATGCAGTAGTATGTTTAAGAGGAATATGAAGCAGTATGTTTAAGAGGAATATGAAGTAGTATGTTTAAGAGGAATATGAAGTAGTATGTTTAAGAGGAATATGCTGTAGTATGTTTAAGAGGAATATGAAGTAGAATAATTAAGAGGAATATGAAGTAGTATGTTTAAGAGGAATATGAAGTATTATGTTTAAGAGGAATATGAAGTAGTATGTTTAAGAGGAATATGAAGTAGTATGTTTAAGAGTAATATGAAGTAGTATATTTAAGAGTAATATGAAGTTGTATGTTTAGGAGGATTATGAAGTAGTATATTTACGAGGAATATGAAGTAGTATATTTAAGAGGAATATGAAGTATTATATTTAAGAGGAATATGAAGTAGTATATTTGAGAGGAATATGAAGTAGTATGTTTAAGAGGAATATGAAATACTATGTTTAAGAGGAATATGAAGTAGTATGTTTAAGAGGAATATGAAGTAGTTTGTTTAAAAGGAATATGAAGTAGTATGTTTAAGAGGAATATGAAGTAGTATGTTTAAGAGGAATATGAAGTAGTATGTTTAAGGGGAAAATGAAGTAGTATGTTTAAGAGGAATATGAAGTAGTATGTTTAAGAGGAATATGAAGTAGTATATTTAAGAGGAATATGAAGTTATATATTTTAGAGGAATACGAAGTAGTATGTTTAAGAGGAATATGAGGTAGTATATTTAAGAGGAATATGCAGTAGTATGTTTAAGAGGAATATGAAGTAGTATGTTTAAGAGGAATATGAAGTAGTATGTTTAAGAGGAATATGAAGTAGTATGTTTAAGAGCAATATCAGGTAGTATATTTAAGAGGAATATGAAGTAGTATATTTAAGAGAAATATGAAGTAGTATATTTAAGAGGAATATGAAGTAGTACATTTAAGAGGAATATGAAGTAGTATATTTAAGAGGAATATGAAGTAGTATATTTAACAGAAATATGAAGTAGTATGTTTAAGAGGAATATGAAGTAGTATGTTTAAGAGGAATATGAAGTATTATATTTAAGAGGAATATGAAGTAGTATATTTAAGAGGAATATGAAGTAGTATATTTAAGAGGAATATGTAAGTTGTATGTTTAAAAGGAATATGAAGTAGCATATTTTTGAGGAATATGCAGTAGTATGTTTAAGAGGAATATGAAGCAGTATGTTTAAGAGGAATATGAAGTAGTATGTTTAAGAGGAATATGAAGTAGTATGTTTAAGAGGAATATGATGTAGTATGTTTAAGAGGAATATGAAGTAGAATAATTAAGAGGAATATGAAGTAGTATGTTTAAGAGGAATATGAAGTATTATGTTTAAGAGGAATATGAAGTAGTATGTTTAAGAGGAATATGAAGTAGTATGTTTAAGAGTAATATGAAGTAGTATATTTAAGAGTAATATGAAGTTGTATGTTTAGGAGGATTATGAAGTAGTATATTTACGAGGAATATGAAGTAGTATATTTAAGAGGAATATGAAGTATTATATTTAAGAGGAATATGAAGTAGTATATTTGAGAGGAATATGAAGTAGTATGTTTAAGAGGAATATGAAATACTATGTTTAAGAGGAATATGAAGTAGTATGTTTAAGAGGAATATGAAGTAGTTTGTTTAAAATGAATATGAAGTAGTATGTTTAAGAGGAATATGAAGTAGTATGTTTAAGAGGAATATGAAGTAGTATGTTTAAGAGGAAAATGAAGTAGTATGTTTAAGAGGAATATGAAGTAGTATGTTTAAGAGGAATATGAAGTAGTATATTTAAGAGGAATATGAAGTTATATATTTTAGAGGAATACGAAGTAGTATGTTTAAGAGGAATATGAGGTAGTATATTTAAGAGGAATATGCAGTAGTATGTTTAAGAGGAATATGAAGTAGTATGTTTAAGAGAAATATGAAGTATTATGTTTAAGAGGAATATGAAGTAGTATGTTTAAGAGCAATATCAGGTAGTATATTTAAGAGGAATATGAAGTAGTATATTTAAGAGAAATATGAAGTAGTATATTTAAGAGGAATATGAAGTAGTACATTTAAGAGGAATATGAAGTAGTATATTTAAGAGGAATATGAAGTAGTATATTTAACAGAAATATGAAGTAGTATGTTTAAGAGGAATATGAAGTAGTATGTTTAAGGGGAATATGAAGTATTATATTTAAGAGGAATATGAAGTAGTATATTTAAGAGGAATATGAAGTAGTTTATTTAAGAGGAATATGAAGTAGTATATTTAAGAGGAATATGAAGTAGTATATTTAAGAGGACTATGAAGTAGTATGTTTAAGAGGAATATGAAGTAGTATGTTTAAGAGGAATATGAAGTAGTATGTTTAAGAGGAATATGAAGTAGTATGTTTAAGAGGAATATGAAGTAGTATATTAAAGAGTAATATGAAGTAGTATATTGAAGAGGAATATGAAGTAGTATTTTTAAGAGGAATATGAAGTAGTATATTTAAGGGGTATATGAAGTAGTATATTTAAGAGGAATATGAAGTAGTATGTTTAAGAGGAATATGAAGTATTATGTTTAAGAGGAATATGAAGTAGTATGTTTAAGAGGAATATGAAGTAGTATGTTTAAGAGTAATATGAAGTAGTATATTTATGAGTAATATGAAGTTGTATGTTTAAGGGGATTATGAAGTAGTATATTTACGAGGAATATGAAGTAGTATATTTAAGAGCAATATGAAGTATTATATTTAAGAGGAATATGAAGTTGTATATTTAAGGGGTATATGAAGTAGTATATTTAAGAGGAATATGAAGTAGTATATTTAAGAGGAATATGAAGTAGTATGTTTAAGAGGAATATGAAGTAGTATGTTTAAGAGGAATATGAAGTAGCATGTTTAAGAGGAATATGAAGTAATATGTTTAAGAGGAATATGAAGTAGTATGTTTAAAAGGAACATGAAGTCGTATGTTTAAACGTAATATGAAGTAGTATATTTAAGAGTAATATGAAGTAGTATGTTTAAGAGAAATATGAAGTTGTATGTTAAAGAGTAATATGAAGTAGTATATTTAAGAGGAATATGAAGTAGTATATTTACGAGGAATATGAAGTAGTCTATTTAAGAGGAATATGAAGTAGTATGTTTAAGAGGAATATGAAGTAGTATGTTTAAGACGAATATGAAGTTGTATGTTTAAGAGTAATATGAAGTAGTATGTTTAAAAGGAATATGAAGTAATATGTATAAGAGGAATATGAAGTAGTATGTTTAAGAGGAATATGAAGTAGTATGTGTAAGAGGAATATAAAGTAGTATATTTAAGAGAAATATGAAGTAGTATGTTTAGGAGGAATATGAAGTAGTATATTTAAGAGGAATATGAAGTAGTATATTTAAGAGGAATATGAAGTAGTATGTTTAAGAGGAATATGAAGTATTATGTTTAAGAGGAATTTGAAGTAGTATGTTTAAGAGGAATATGAAGTAGTATGTTTTAGAGTAATATGAAGTAGTATATTTAAGAGTAAAATGAAGTTGTATGTTTAAGAGGATTATGAAGTAGTATATTTACGAGGAATATGAAGTAGTATATTTAAGAGGAATATGAAGTATTATATTTAAGAGGAATATGAAGTAGTATATTTGAGAGGAATATGAAGTAGTATGTTTAGGAGGAATATGAAATACTATGTTTAAGAGGAATGTGAAGTAGTATGTTTAAGAGGAATATGAAGTAGTATGTTTAAGAGGAATATGAAGTAGTATGTTTAAGAGTAATACGAAGTAGTATGTTTAAGAGGAATATGAAGTAGTATAATTAAGAGGAATATGAAGTAGTATGTTTAAGAGAAATATAAAGTAGTATGTTTAAGAGGAATATGAAGTAGTATGTTTAAGAAGAATTTGAAGTAGTATGTTTAAGAATAATATGAAGTAGTATGTTTAAGAGGAATATGAAGTAGTATGTTCAAGAGGAATATGAAGTAGTATGTTGAAGAGGAATATGAAGTAGTATATTTAAGAGGAATATGAAGTAGTATGCTTAAGAGGAATATGAAGTATTATGTTTAAGAGGAATATGAAGTAGTATGTTTAAGAGGAATATGAAGTAGTATGTTTAAGAGGAATATGAGGTAGTATGTTTAAGAGGAATATGAAGTCGTATGTTTAAGAGGAATATGAAGTAGTATATTTAAGAGGAATATGAAGTTGTATATTGAAGACGAATATGAAGTAGTATTTTTAAGAGGAAGGTGAAGTAATATATTTAAGGGCGATATGAAGTAGTATATTTAAGAGGAATATGAAGTAGTATGTTTAAGAGGAATAAGAAGTAGTATGTTTAAGAGGAATATGAAGTAGTATGTTTAAAAGGAATATGAAGTAGTATGTTTAAGAGTAATATGAAGTTGTATATTTAAGAGTAATATGAAGTAGTATGTTTAAGAGAAATATGAAGTAGTATGTTTAAGAGGAATATGAAGTAGTATATTTAAGAGGAATATGAAGTAGTATATTTACGAGGAATATTAAGTAGTATATTTAAGAGGAATATGAAGTAGTATATTTAAGTGGAATATGAAATATTATATTTAAGAGGAATATGAAGTAGTATATTTAAAAGGAATATGAAGTAGTATATTTACGAGGAATATGAAGTAGTCTATTTAAGAGGAATATGAAGTAGTATGTTTAAGAGGAATATGAAGTAGTATGTTTAAGACGAATATGAAGTTGTATGTTTAAGAGTAATATGAAGTAGTATGTTTAAAAGGAATATGAAGTAATATGTATAAGAGGAATATGAAGTAGTATGTTTAAGAGGAATATGAAGTAGTATGTGTAAGAGGAATATAAAGTAGTATATTTAAGAGAAATATGAAGTAGTATGTTTAGGAGGAATATGAAGTAGTATATTTAAGAGGAATATGAAGTAGTATATTTGAGAGGAATATGAAGTAGTATGTTTAAGAGGAATATGAAGTATTATGTTTAAGAGGAATTTGAAGTAGTATGTTTAAGAGGAATATGAAGTAGTATGTTTAAGAGTAATATGAAGTAGTATATTTAAGAGTAAAATGAAGTTGTATGTTTAAGAGGATTATGAAGTAGTATATTTACGAGGAATATGAAGTAGTATATTTAAGAGAAATATGAAGTATTATATTTAAGAGGAATATGAAGTAGTATATTTGAGAGGAATATGAAGTAGTATGTTTAAGAGGAATATGAAATACTATGTTTAAGAAGAATATGAAGTAGTATGTTTAAGAGGAATATGAAGTAGTATGTTTAAGAGGAATATGAAGTAGTATGTTTAAGAGTAATACGAAGTAGTATGTTTAAGAGGAATATGAAGTAGTATAATTAAGAGGAATATGAAGTAGTATGTTTAAGAGAAATATAAAGTAGTATGTTTAAGAGGAATATGAAGTAGCATGTTTAAGAAGAATTTGAAGTAGTATGTTTAAGAATAATATGAAGTAGTATGTTTAAGAGGAATATGAAGTAGTATGTTCAAGAGGAATATGAAGTAGTATGTTTAAGAGGAATATGAAGTAGTATATTTAAGAGGAATATGAAGTAGTATGCTTAAGAGGAATATGAAGTATTATGTTTAAGAGGAATATGAAGTAGTATGTTTAAGAGGAATATGAAGTAGTATGTTTAAGAGGAATATGAAGTAGTATGTTTAAGAGGAATATGAAGTCGTATGTTTAAGAGGAATATGAAGTAGTATATTTAAGAGGAATATGAAGTAGTATATTGAAGACGAATATGAAGTAGTATTTTTAAGAGGAAGGTGAAGTAATATATTTAAGGGCGATATGAAGTAGTATATTTAAGAGGAATTTGAAGTAGTATGTTTAAGAGGAATAAGAAGTAGTATGTTTAAGAGGAATATGAAGTAGTAGGTTTAAAAGGAATATGAAGTAGTATGTTTAAGAGTAATATGAAGTAGTATATTTAAGAGTAATATGAAGTAGTATGTTTAAGAGAAATATGAAGTAGTATGTTTAAGAGGAATATGAAGTAGTATATTTAAGAGGAATATGAAGTAGTATATTTACGAGGAATATGAAGTAGTATATTTAAGAGGAATATGAAGTAGTATATTTAAGTGGAATATGAAATATTATATTTAAGAGGAATATGAAGTAGTATATTTAAAAGGAATATGAAGTAGTATGTTTAAAGGAATATGAAGTAGTATGTTTAAGACGAATATGAAGTTGTATGTTTAAGAGTAATATGAAGTAGTATGTTTAAAAGGAATATGAAGTAATATGTATAAGAGGAATATGAAGTAGTATGTTTAAGAGGAATATGAAGTAGTATGTGTAAGAGGAATATGAAGTAGTATGTTTAAGAGAAATATGAAGTAGTATGTTTAGGAGGAATATGAAGTAGTATATTTAAGAGGAATATGAAGTAGTATATTTAAGAGGAATATGAAGTAGTATGTTTAAAAGGAATATAAAGTAGTATATTTTTGAGGAATGTGCAGTAGTATGTTTAAGAGAAATATGAAGTAGTATGTTTACGAGGAATATGAAGTAGTATGTTTAAGAGGAATATGAAGTAGTATGTTTAAGAGTAATACGAAGTAGTATGTTTAAGAGGAATATGAAGTAGTATAATTAAGAGGTATATGAAGTAGTATGTTTAAGAGGAATATGAAGTAGTATGTTTAAGAGGAATATGAAGTTGTATGTTTAAAAGGAATATGAAGTAGTATGTTTAAGAAGAATATGAAGTAGTATGTTTAAGAATAATATGAAGTAGTATGTTTAAGAGGAATATGAAGTAGTATGTTCAAGAGGAATATGAAGTAGTATATTTAAGAGGAATATGAAGTAGTATATTTAAGAGGAATATGAAGTGGTATGTTTAAGAGGAATATGAAGTATTATGTTTAAGAGGAATATGAAGTAGTATGTTTAAGACGCATATGAAGTAGTATGTTTAAGAGGAATATGAAGTAGTATGTTTAATATTAATATGAAGTAGTATGTTTAAGAGGAATATGAAGTAGTATGTTTAAGAGGAATATGAAGTAATATGTTTAAGAGGAATATGTAGTAGAATGTTTAAGAGGAATATATAGTATTATGTTTAAGAGGAATATGAAAAAGTATGTTTAAGAGAAATATGAAGTAGTATATTTAAGAGAAATATGAAGTAGTATGTTTAAGAGGAATATGAAGTAGTATGTTTAAGAGGAATATGAAGTAGTATATTTAAGAGAAATATGAAGTAGTATATTTAAGAGGAATATGAAGTAGTATGTTTAAGAATAATATGAAGTAGAATGTTTAAGAGGAATATGAAGTAGTATGTTGAAGAGGAATATGAAGTAGTATGTTTAAGAGGAATATGAAGTAGTATATTTAAGAGGAATATGAAGTAGTATGTTTAAGAGGATTATGAAGTATTATGTTTAAGAAGAATATGAAGTAGTATGTTTAAGAGGAATATGAAGTAGGATATTTAAGAGGAATATGAAGTAGTATACATAAGAGGAATATGAAGTAGTATATTTGAGAGGAATATGATGTAGTATATTTAAGAGCAATATGAAGTAGTATATTTGGAGGAATATGAAGTAGTATGTTTAAGAGGAATATGAAGTAGTATGTTTAAGATGAATATGAAGTAGTATATTTAAGAGGAATATGAAGTAGTATACATAAGAGGAATTTGAAGTAGTATATTTAAGAGGAATATGAAGTAGTATATTTAAGAGGAATATGAAGTAGTATATTTAAGAGGAATATGAAGTAGTATATTAGGAGAAATATGAAGTAGTATATTTAAGAGGAATATGAAGTAGTATGTTTAAGAGGAATATGAAGTATTATGTTTAAGAAGAATATGAAGTAGTATGTTTAAGAGGAATATGAAGTAGGATATTTAAGAGGAATATGAAGTAGTATACATGAGAGGAATATGAAGTAGTATATTTGAGAGGAATATGATGTAGTATATTTAAGAGCAATATGAAGTAGTATATTAGGAGGAATATGAAGTAGTATGTTTAAGAGGAATATGAAGTAGTATGTTTAAGATGAATATGAAGTAGTATATTTAAGAGGAATATGAAGTAGTATACATAAGAGGAATTTGAAGTAGTATATTTAAGAGGAATATGAAGTAGTATATTTAAGAGGAATATGAAGTAGTATATTTAAGAGGAATACGAAGTATTATGTTTAAGAGGAATATGAAGTAGTATGTTTAAGAGGAATATGAAGTAGTATGTATAAGAGGAATATGAAGTAGTATGTTTAAGAGGAATATGAAGTAGTATGCTTAAGAGTAATATGAAGTAGTATATTTAAGAGTAATATGAAGTAGTATGTTTAAGAGGAATATGCAGTAGTATGTTTAAGAGGAATATGAAGTAGTATGTTTAAGAGGAATATGAAGTAGTATGTTTAAGAGGAATATGAAGTAGTATGTTTAAGAGGAATATGAAGTAGTATGTTTAAGAGGAATATGAAGTATTATAATTAAGAGGAATATGAAGTAGTATGTTTAAGAGGAATTTGAAGTAGTATGTTTAAGAGGAATATGAAGTTGTATGTTTAAGAGGAATATGAAGTAGTATGTTTAAGAGGAATATGAAGTAGTATGTTTAAGAGGAATATGAAGTAGTATGTTTAAGAGGAAGATGAAGTAGTATGTTTAAGAGGAATATGAAGTAGTATATTTTAGAGGAATATGTAGTAGTATATTTAATAGGAATATGAAGTAGTTTATTTAAGAGGAATATGAAGTAGTATATTTAAGAGAAATATGAAGTAGTATGTTTAAGAGCAATATGAAGTAGTATGTTTAAGACGAATATGAAGAGTAATATGAAGTAGCATGTTTAAAAGGAATATGAAGTAGTATGTTTAAGAGGAATATGAAGTAGTATGTTTAAGAGGAATATGGAGTAGTATGTTTAAGAGGAATATTAAGTAGTATGTTTAAGAGGAATATGAAGTAGAATGTTTAGGAGGTATATGAAGTAGTATATTTAAGAGGAATATGAAGTAGTATATTTAAGAGGAATATGAAGTCGTATGTTTAAAAGGAATATGAAGAGGTATATTTTTGAGGAATATGCAATAGTATGTTTAAGAGGAATATGAAGTAGTATGTTTAAGAGGAATATGAAGTAGTATGTTTAAGAGGAATATGAAGTAGTATGTTTAAGAGGAATATGAAGTAGTATGTTTAAGAGGAATATGAAGTAGAATAATTAAGAGGAATATGAAGTAGTATGTTTAAGAGGAATACGAAGTAGTATGTTTAAGAGGAATATGAAGTAGTATATTTAAGAAGAATATGAAGTAGTATGTTTAAGAGGAATATGAAGTAGTATGTTTAAGAGGAATATGAAGTAGTATATTTAAGAGGAATATGAAATATTATATTTAAGAGGAATATGAAGTAGTATATTTAAAAGGAATATGAAGTAGTATGTTTAAGAGGAATATGAAGTAGTATGTTTAAGACGAATATGAAGTTGTATGTTTAAGAGTAATATGAAGTAGTATGTTTAAAAGGAATATGAAGTAATATGTATAAGAGGAATATGAAGTAGTATGTTTAAGAGGAATATGAAGTAGTATGTGTAAGAGGAATATGAAGTAGTATGTTTAAGAGAAATATGAAGTAGTATGTTTAGGAGGAATATGAAGTAGTATATTTAAGAGGAATATGAAGTAGTATATTTAAGAGGAATATGAAGTAGTATGTTTAAAAGGAATATGAAGTAGTATATTTTTGAGGAATGTGCAGTAGTATGTTTAAGAGGAATATGCAGTAGTATGTTTACGAGGAATATGAAGCAGTATGTTTAAGAGGAATAAGAAGTAGTATGTTTAAGAGGAATACGAAGTAGTATGTTTAAGAGGAATATGAAGTAGTATAATTAAGAGGAATATGAAGTAGTATGTTTAAGAGGAATATGAAGTAGTATGTTTAAGAGGAATATGAAGTTGTATGTTTAAAAGAAATATCAAGTAGTATGTTTAAGAAGAATATGAAGTAGTATATTTAAGAATAATATGAAGTAGTATGTTTAAGAGGAATATGAAGTAGTATGTTCAAGAGGAATATGAAGATGTATATTTAAGAGAAATATGAAGTAGTATATTTAAGAGGAATATGAAGTAGTATGTTTAAGAGGAATATGAAGTATTATGTTTAAGAGGAATATGAAGTAGTATGTTTAAGACGCATATGAAGTAGTATGTTTAAGAGGAATATGAAGTAGTATGTTTAATATTAATATGAAGTAGTATGTTTAAGAGGAATATGAAGTAGTATGTTTAAGAGGAATTTGAAGTAGTATGTTTAAGAGGAATATGAAGTAGTATGTTTAAGAGAAATATATAGTATTATGTTTAAGAGGAATATGAAAAGTATGTTTAAGAGAAATATGAAGTAGTATATTTAAGAGAAATATGAAGTAGTATATTTAAGAGGAATATGAAGGAGTATGTTTAAGATCATTATGAAGTAGTACGTTTAAGAGGAATATGAAGTAGTATATTTAAGAGAAATATGAAGTAGTATATTTAAGAGGAATATGAAGTAGTATGTTTAAGAATAATATGAAGTAGTATGTTTAAGAGGAATATGAAGCAGTATGTTGAACAGGAATATGAAGTAGTATGTTTAAAGGAATATGAAGTAGTATATTTAAGAGGAATATGAAGTAGTATATTTAAGAGGAATATGAAGTATTATGTTTAAGAAGAATATGAAGTAGTATGTTTAAGAGGAATATGAAGTTGGATATTTAAGAGGAATATGAAGTAGTATATTTAAAAGGAATATGAAGTAGTATATTTAAGAGGAATATGAAGTAGTATATTTAAGAGCAATATGAAGTAGTATATTAGGATGAATATGAAGTAGTTTGTTTAAGAGGAATATGAAGTAGTTTGTTTAAGATGAATATGAAGTAGTATATTTAAGAGGAATATGAAGTAATATACATAAGAGGAATATGAAGTAGTATATTTAAGAGGAATATGAAGTAGTATATTTAAGAGGAATATGAAGTAGTATATTTAAGAGGAATACGAAGTAGTATGTTTAAGAGGAATATGAAGTTGTATGTTTAAAAGGAATATGAAGTAGTATGTATAAGAGGAATATGAAGTAGTATGTTTAAGAGGAATCTGAAGTAGTATGCTTAAGAGTAATATGAAGTAGTATATTTAAGAGTAATATGAAGTAGTATGTTTAAGAGGAATATATAGTATTATGTTTAAGAGGAATATGAAAAAGTATGTTTAAGAGAAATATGAAGTAGTATATTTAAGAGAAATATGAAGTAGTATGTTTAAGAGGAATATGAAGTAGTATGTTTAAGAGGAATATGAAGTAGTATATTTAAGAGGAATATGAAGGAGTATATTTAAGATCATTATGAAGTAGTACGTTTAAGAGGAATATGAAGTAGTATATTTAAGAGAAATATGAAGTAGTATATTTAAGAGGAATATGAAGTAGTATGTTTAAGAATAATATGAAGTAGAATGTTTAAGAGGAATATGAAGTAGTATGTTGAAGAGGAATATGAAGTAGTATGTTTAAGAGGAATATGAAGTAGTATATTTAAGAGGAATATGAAGTAGTATGTTTAAGAGGAATATGAAGTATTATGTTTAAGAAGAATATGAAGTAGTATGTTTAAGAGGAATATGAAGTAGGATATTTAAGAGGAATATGAAGTAGTATACATAGGAGGAATATGAAGTGGTATATTTGAGAGGAATATGATGTAGTATATTTAAGAGCAATATGAAGTAGTATATTAGGAGGAATATGAAGTAGTATGTTTAAGAGGAATATGAAGTAGTATGTTTAAGATGAATATGAAGTAGTATATTTAAGAGGAATATGAAGTAGTATACATAAGAGGAATTTGAAGTAGTATATTTAAGAGGAATATGAAGTAGTATATTTAAGAGGAATATGAAGTAGTATATTTAAGAGGAATATGAAGTAGTATATTAGGAGGAATATGAAGTAGTATATTTAAGAGGAATATGAAGTAGTATGTTTAAGAGGAATATGAAGTATTATGTTTAAGAAGAATATGAAGTAGTATGTTTAAGAGGAATATGAAGTAGGATATTTAAGAGGAATATGAAGTAGTATACATAAGAGGAATATGAAGTAGTATATTTGGGAGGAATATGATGTAGTATATTTAAGAGCAATATGAAGTAGTATATTAGGAGGAATATGAAGTAGTATGTTTAAGAGGAATATCAAGTAGTATGTTTAAGATGAATATGAAGTAGTATATTTAAGAGGAATATGAAGTAGTATACATAAGAGGAATTTGAAGTAGTATATTTAAGAGGAATATTTGAAGTAGTATATTTAAGAGGAATATGAAGTAGTATATTTAAGAGGAATACGAAGTAGTATGTTTAAGAGGAATATGAAGTAGTATGTTTAAGAGGAATATGAAGTAGTATGTATAAGAGGAATATGAAGTAGTATGTTTAAGAGGAATATGAAGTAGTATGCTTAAGAGTAATATGAAGTAGTATATTTAAGAGTAATATGAAGTAGTATGTTTAAGAGGAATATGCAGTAGTATGTTTAAGAGGAATATGAAGTAGTATGTTTAAGAGGAATATGAAGTAGTATGTTTAAGAGGAATATGAAGTAGTATGTTTAAGAGGAATATGAAGAATTATAATTAAGAGGAATATGAAGTAGTATGTTTAAGAGGAATTTGAAGTAGTATGTTTAAGCGGAATATGAAGTTGTATGTTTAAGAGGAATATGAAGTAGTATGTTTAAGAGGAATATGAAGTAGTATGTTTAAGAGGAATATGAAGTAGTATGTTTAAGAGGAAGATGAAGTAGTATGTTTAAGAGGAATATGAAGTAGTATATTTTAGAGGAATATGTAGTAGTATATTTAATAGGAATATGAAGTAGTTTATTTAAGAGGAATATGAAGTAGTATATTTAAGAGAAATATGAAGTAGTATGTTTAAGAGCAATATGAAGTAGTATGTTTAAGACGAATATGAAGAGTAATATGAAGTAGCATGTTTAAAAGGAATATGAAGTAGTATGTTTAAGAGGAATATGAAGTAGTATGTTTAAGAGGAATATGAAGTAGTATGTTTAAGAGGAATATTAAGTAGTATGTTTAAGAGGAATATGAAGTAGTATGTTTAGGAGGTATATGAAGTAGTATATTTAAGAGGAATATGAAGTAGTATATTTAAGAGGAATATGAAGTCGTATGTTTAAAAGGAATATGAAGTAGTATATTTTTGAGGAATATGCAATAGTATGTTTAAGAGGAATATGAAGTAGTATGTTTAAGAGGAATATGAAGTAGTATGTTTAAGAGGAATATGAAGTAGTATGTTTAAGAGGAATATGAAGTAGTATGTTTAAGAGGAATATGAAGTAGAATAATTATGAGGAATATGAAGTAGTATGTTTAAGAGGAATACGAAGTAGTATGTTTAAGAGGAATATGAAGTAGTATATTTAAGAAGAATATGAAGTAGTATGTTTAAGAGGAATATGAAGCAGTATGTTTAATAGGAATATGAAGTAGTATATTTAAGAAGAATATGAAATATTATATTTAAGAGGAATATGAAGTAGTATATTTAAAAGGAATATGAAGTAGTATGTTTAAGAGGAATATGAAGTAGTATGTTTAAGACGAATATGAAGTTGTATGTTTAAGAGTAATATGAAGTAGTATGTTTAAAAGGAATATGAAGTAATATGTATAAGAGGAATATGAAGTAGTATGTTTAAGAGGAATATGAAATAGTATGTGTAAGAGGAATATGAAGTAGTATGTGTAAGAGAAATATGAAGTAGTATGTTTAGGAGGAATATGAAGTAGTATATTTAAGAGGAATATGAAGTAGTATATTTAAGAGGAATATGAAGTAGTATGTTTAAAAGGAATATGAAGTAGTATATTTTTGAGGAATGTGCAGTAGTATGTTTAAGAGGAATATGCAGTAGTATGTTTACGAGGAATATGAAGTAGTATGTTTAAGAGGAATATGAAGTAGTATGTTTAAGAGGAATACGAAGTAGTATGTTTAAGAGGAATATAAAGTAGTATAATTAAGAGGAATATGAAGTAGTATGTTTAAGAGGAATATGAAGTAGTATGTTTAAGAGGAATATGAAGTTGTATGTTTAAAAGGAATATGAAGTAGTATGTTTAAGAAGAATATGAAGTAGTATATTTAAGAATAATATGAAGTAGTATGTTTAAGAGGAATATGAAGTAGTATGTTCAAGAGGAATATGAAGAAGTATATTTAAGAGAAATATGAAGTAGTATATTTAAGAGGAATATGAAGTAGTATGTTTAAGAGGAATATGAAGTATTATGTTTAAGAGGAATATGAAGTAGTATGTTTAAGACGCATATGAAGTAGTATGTTTAAGAGGAATATGAAGTAGTATGTTTAATATTAATATGAAGTAGTATGTTTAAGAGGAATATGAAGTAGTATGTTTAAGAGGAATTTGAAGTAGTATGTTTAAGAGGAATATGAAGTAGTATGTTTAAGAGGAATATATAGTATTATGTTTAAGAGGAATATGAAAAAGTATGTTTAAGAGAAATATGAAGTAGTATATTTAAGAGAAATATGAAGTAGTATGTTTAAGAGGAATATAAAGTAGTATGTTTAAGAGGAATATGAAGTAGTATATTTAAGAGGAATATGAAGGAGTATGTTTAAGAGGAATATGAAGTAGTATATTTAAGAGAAATATGAAGTAGTATATTTAAGAGGAATATGAAGTAGTATGTTTAAGAATAATATGAAGTAGTATGTTTAAGAGGAATATGAAGCAGTATGTTGAAAAGGAATATGAAGTAGTATGTTTAAGAGGAATATGAAGTAGTATATTTAAGAGGAATATGAAGTAGTATATTTAAGAGGAATACGAAGTAGTATGTTTAAGAGGAATATGAAGTAGTATAATTAAGAGGAATATGAAGTAGTATGTTTAAGAGGAATATGAAGTAGGATATTTAAGAGGAATATGAAGTAGTGTATTTAAAAGGAATATGAAGTAGTATATTTAAGAGGAATATGAAGTAGTATGCTTAAGAGTAATATGAAGTAGTATATTTAAGAGTAATATGAAGAAGTATGTTTAAGAGGAATATGCAGTAGTATGTTTAAGAGGAATATGAAGTAGTATGTTTAAGAGGAATATGAAGTAGTATGTTTAAGAGGAATATGAAGTAGTATGTTTAAGAGGAATATGAAGAATTATAATTAAGAGGAATATGAAGTAGTATGTTTAAGAGGAATTTGAAGTAGTATGTTTAAGCTGAATATGAAGTTGTATGTTTAAGAGGAATATGAAGTAGTATGTTTAAGAGGAATATGAAGTAGTATGTTTAAGAGGAATATGAAGTAGTATGTTTAAGAGGAAGATGAAGTAGTATGTTTAAGAGGAATATGAAGTAGTATATTTTAGAGGAATATGTAGTAGTATATTTAATAGGAATATGAAGTAGTTTATTTAAGAGGAATATGAAGTAGTATATTTAAGAGAAATATGAAGTAGTATGTTTAAGAGCAATATGAAGTAGTATGTTTAAGACGAATATGAAGAGTAATATGAAGTAGCATGTTTAAAAGGAATATGAAGTAGTATGTTTAAGAGGAATATGAAGTAGTATGTTTAAGAGGAATATGAAGTAGTATGTTTAAGAGGAATATTAAGTAGTATGTTTAAGAGGAATATGAAGTAGTATGTTTAGGAGGTATATGAAGTAGTATATTTAAGAGGAATATGAAGTAGTATGTTTAAGAGGAATATGAAGTAGTATGTTTAAGAGGAATATGAAGTAGTATGTTTAAGAGGAATATGAAGTAGTATGTTTAAGAGGAATATGAAGTAGTATGTTTAAGAGGAATATGAAGTAGAATAATTAAGAGGAATATGAAGTAGTATGTTTAAGAGGAATACGAAGTAGTATGTTTAAGAGGAATATGAAGTAGTATATTTAAGAAGAATATGAAGTAGTATGTTTAAGAGGAATATGAAGCAGTATGTTTAATAGGAATATGAAGTAGTATATTTAAGAAGAATATGAAATATTATATTTAAGAGGAATATGAAGTAGTATATTTAAAAGGAATATGAAGTAGTATGTTTAAGAGGAATATGAAGTAGTATGTTTAAGACGAATATGAAGTTGTATGTTTAAGAGTAATATGAAGTAGTATGTTTAAAAGGAATATGAAGTAATATGTATAAGAGGAATATGAAGTAGTATGTTTAAGAGGAATATGAAATAGTATGTGTAAGAGGAATATGAAGTAGTATGTGTAAGAGAAATATGAAGTAGTATGTTTAGGAGGAATATGAAGTAGTATATTTAAGAGGAATATGAAGTAGTATATTTAAGAGGAATATGAAGTAGTATGTTTAAAAGGAATATGAAGTAGTATATTTTTGAGGAATGTGCAGTAGTATGTTTAAGAGGAATATGCAGTAGTATGTTTACGAGGAATATGAAGTAGTATGTTTAAGAGGAATATGAAGTAGTATGTTTAAGAGGAATACGAAGTAGTATGTTTAAGAGGAATATGAAGTAGTATAATTAAGAGGAATATGAAGTAGTATGTTTAAGAGGAATATGAAGTAGTATGTTTAAGAGGAATATGAAGTTGTATGTTTAAAAGGAATATGAAGTAGTATGTTTAAGAAGAATATGAAGTAGTATATTTAAGAATAATATGAAGTAGTATGTTTAAGAGGAATATGAAGTAGTATGTTCAAGAGGAATATGAAGAAGTATATTTAAGAGAAATATGAAGTAGTATATTTAAGAGGAATATGAAGTAGTATGTTTAAGAGGAATATGAAGTATTATGTTTAAGAGGAATATGAAGTAGTATGTTTAAGACGCATATGAAGTAGTATGTTTAAGAGGAATATGAAGTAGTATGTTTAATATTAATATGAAGTAGTATGTTTAAGAGGAATATGAAGTAGTATGTTTAAGAGGAATTTGAAGTAGTATGTTTAAGAGGAATATGAAGTAGTATGTTTAAGAGGAATATATAGTATTATGTTTAAGAGGAATATGAAAAAGTATGTTTAAGAGAAATATGAAGTAGTATATTTAAGAGAAATATGAAGTAGTATGTTTAAGAGGAATATAAAGTAGTATGTTTAAGAGGAATATGAAGTAGTATATTTAAGAGGAATATGAAGGAGTATGTTTAAGAGGAATATGAAGTAGTATATTTAAGAGAAATATGAAGTAGTATATTTAAGAGGAATATGAAGTAGTATGTTTAAGAATAATATGAAGTAGTATGTTTAAGAGGAATATGAAGCAGTATGTTGAAAAGGAATATGAAGTAGTATGTTTAAGAGGAATATGAAGTAGTATATTTAAGAGGAATATGAAGTAGTATATTTAAGAGGAATACGAAGTAGTATGTTTAAGAGGAATATGAAGTAGTATAATTAAGAGGAATATGAAGTAGTATGTTTAAGAGGAATATGAAGTAGGATATTTAAGAGGAATATGAAGTAGTGTATTTAAAAGGAATATGAAGTAGTATATTTAAGAGGAATATGAAGTAGTATATTTAAGAGCAATATGAAGTAGTATATTAGGATGAATATGAAGTAGTTTGTTTAAGAGGAATATGAAGTAGTATGTTTAAGATGAATATGAAGTAGTATATTTAAGAGGAATATGAAGTAATATACATAAGAGGAATATGAAGTAGTATATTTAAGAGGAATATGAAGTAGTATATTTAAGAGGAATATGAAGTAGTATATTTAAGAGGAATACGAAGTAGTATATTTAAGAGGAATATGAAGTAGTATGTTTAAAAGGAATATGAAGTAGTATGTATAAGAGGAATATGAAGTAGTATGTTTAAGAGGAATATGAAGTAGTATGCTTAAGAGTAATATGAAGTAGTATATTTAAGAGTAATATGAAGTAGTATGTTTAAGAGGAATATGAAGTAGTATGTTTAAGAGGAATATGAAGTAGTATGTTTAAGAGGAATATGAAGTAGTATAATTAAGAGGAATATGCAGTAGTATGTTTAAGAGGAATATGAAGCAGTATGTTTAAGAGGAATATGAAGTAGTATGTTTAAGAGGAATATGAAGTAGTATGTTTAAGAGGAATATGAAGTAGTATGTTTAAGATGAATATGAAGTAGTATATCTAAGAGGAATATGAAGTAGTATACATAAGAGGAATATGAAGTAGTATATTTAATAGGAATATGAAGTAGTATATTTAAGAGGAATATGAAGTAATATATTTAAGAGGAATACGAAGTAGTATGTTTAAGAGGAATATGAAGTAGTATGTTTAAGAGGAATATGAAGTAGTATGTATAAGAGGAATATGAAGTAGTATGTTTAAGAGGAATATGAAGTAGTATGCTTAAGAGTAATATGAAGTAGTATATTTAAGAGTAATATGAAGAAGTATGTTTAAGAGGAATATGCAGTAGTATGTTTAAGAGGAATATGAAGTAGTATGTTTAAGAGGAATATGAATTAGTATGTTTAAGAGGAATATGAAGTAGTATGTTTAAGATGAATATGAAGTAGTATGTTTAAGAGGAATATGAAGTAGTATAATTAAGAGGAATATGAAGTAGTATGTTTAAGAGGAATTTGAAGTAGTATGTTTAAGAGGAATATGAAGTTGTATGTTTAAGAGGAATATAAAGTAGTATGTTTAAGAGGAATATGAAGTAGTATGTTTAAGAGGAATATGAAGTAGTATGTTTAAGAGGAAGATGAAGTAGTATGTTTAAGAGGAATATGAAGTAGTATGTTTATGAAGAATATGAAGTAGTATGTTTAAGAGGAATATGAAGTAGTATATTTAAGAGGAATATGAAGTAGTATATTTAAGAGGAATTTGAAGTAGTATATTTAAGAGGAATATGAAGTAGTATATTTAAGAGGAATATGAAGTAGTATATTTAAGAGGAATATGAAGTAGTATATTTAAGAGGAATATGAAGTAGTATATTAGGAGGAATATGAAGTAGTATGTTAAAGAGGAATATGAAGTAGTATGTTTAAGAGGAATATGAAGTAGTATGTTTAAGAAGAATATGAAGTAGTATGTTTAAGAGGAATATGAAGTAGTATATTTAAGAGGAATATGAAGTAGTATATTTAAGAGGAATATGAAGTAGTATACATAAGAGGAATATGAAGTAGTATATTTAAGAGGAATATGAAGTAGTATATTTAAGAGGAATATGAAGTATTATATTTAAGAGGAATACGAAGTAGTATGTTTAAGAGGAATATGAAGTAGTATGTTTAAGAGGAATATGAAGTAGTATGTATAAGAGTAATATGAAGTAGTATGTTTAAGAGGAATATGCAGTAGTATGTTTAAGAGGACTATGAAGTAGTATGTTTAAGAGGAATATGAAGTAGTATGTTTAAGAGGAATATGAAGTAGTATGCTTAAGAGGAATATGAAGTAGTATGTTTAAGAGGAATATGAAGTAGTATAATTAAGAGGAATATGAAGTAGTATGTTTAAGAGGGATTTGAAGTAGTATGTTTAAGAGGAATATGAAGTTGTATGTTTAAGAGGAATATGAAGTAGTATGTTTAAGAGGAATATGAAGTAGTATGTTTAAGAGGAATATGAAGTAGTATACATAAGAGGAATATGAAGTAGCATATTTAAGAGGAATATGAAGTAGTATATTTAAGGGGAATATGAAGTAGTTTATTTAAGAGGAATACGAAGTAGTATGTTTAAGAGTAATATGAAGTAGTATGTTTAAGAGGAATATGCAGTAGTATGTTTAAGAGGAATATGAAGTAGTATGTTTAAGAGGAATATGAAGTAGTATGTTTAAGAGGAATATGAAGTAGTATGTTTAAGAGGAATATGAAGTAGTATGTTTAAGAGGAATATAAAGTAGTATGTTTAAAAGGAATATGAAGTAGTATGTATAAGAGGAATATGAAGTAGTATGTTTAAGAGGAATATGAAGTAGTATGCTTAAGAGTAATATGAAGTAGTATATTTAAGAGTAATATGAAGTAGTATGTTTAAGAGGAATATGCAGTAGTATGTTTAAGAGGAATATGAAGTAGTATGTTTAAGAGGAATATGAAGTAGTATGTTTAAGAGGAATATGAAGTAGTATGTTTAAGAGGAATATGAAGTAGTATGTTTAAGAGGAATATGAAGTAGTATAATTAAGAGGAATATGAAGTAGTATGTTTAAGAGGAATTTGAAGTAGTATGTTTAAGAGGAATATGAAGTTGTATGTTTAAGAGGAATATGAAGTAGTATGTTTAAGAGGAATATGAAGTAGTATGTTTAAGAGGAATATGAAGTAGTATGTTTAAGAGGAAGATGAAGTAGTATGTTTAAGAGGAATATGAAGTAGTATGTTTAAGAAGAATATGAAGTAGTATGTTTAAGAGGAATATGAAGTAGTATATTTAAGAGGAATATGAAGTAGTATATTTAAGAGGAATACGAAGTAGTATGTTTAAGAGGAATATGAAGTAGTATGTTTAAGAGGAATATGAAGTAGTATGTATAAGAGAAATATGAAGTAGTATGTTTAAGAGGAATATGAAGTAGTATGCTTAAGAGTAATATGAAGTAGTATATTTAAGAGTAATATGAAGTAGTATGTTTAAGAGGAATATGCAGTAGTATGTTTAAGAGGAATATGAAGTAGTATGTTTAAGAGGAATATGAAGTAGTATGTTTAAGAGGAATATGAAGTAGTATGTTTAAGAGGAATATGAAGTAGTATGTTTAAGATGAATATGAAGTAGTATATCTTTTTTTTTTTTTCCGTTTAGATTAATGAGGTACAGGGGGAAACCTTCAAAAGGTACTCGTCTGGAAGTTATTCCTGCCAGGTGAGTTATGCGGGATTTTTACCTCGCTAAAACCTAACCTGCACCTCTGATCTTGCTCCCGGAACGATGGTTCCCCGGCGGCACTCTTTGTAAATACTACTTCGCCGGGGCGTTCTTGTCTGGTGCTACTGCTGCCCCGATGTTATGATGCCTCGCGGCCTATTCTTCGTACGTTGTGTGGAGATCCTTGATAATGGATTCCGCGTACTCTGCAATTCTGTTCCAAGCCGATTGGCTCTTCAGCATGCACTCCACTATATTTTCTGGACTGATGGGACGCTCCAGATTTCTCTCAAGCTCCGCCCGCGTCTCCTCATAGAGGGGGCACTGGAAGAACACGTGTTCTGCGTCTTCGATAACATCGCGGCAATGATGACAGTTTGGGGAGTCAGTTCTCTTGAATCTGTGCAAGTATGCCCGAAAACATCCATGCCCAGTCAAGAGTTGGGTGATGTAATACCCGACTTCCCCGTGCAGGCGAGTGACCCATTTGGTAACATGTGGTATCAGCCGATGAGTCCACCGACCCTTCGTCGAGTTGTCCCATCTCTCTTGCCAGAGGCGAAGGCTCTCGGGTCTCTCCTCTTCACAGAGGACCTTTCGCCGCTCTTCCTTCTTCCTACGATGTTGGCGTTCCCGCTCTCCTGCCAGAATGTCAATGGGTGGGCATGATGCCACGATGTTGACCGCATCGTGCGATACCGTTCGGTATGCTGACGCCACTCTGATCGCTGAGAGTCGCTGGACTGATGTCATTGTCTTGCGGTATGTTGTAAGCTCTAGCGACTTCGCCCACACTGGTGCTCCATATAGCAGGACGGAGGTAACCACAGTTGCCAGTAGTCGCCTTCGGATTTGCCTGGGGCCTCCAATATTGGGCATTATCCGCGAAAGAGCGCCCTGTACTGCTGATGCCTTCCTGCTAACGCTGGAGATGTGCTCCTTGTAGTTGAGTCTGGCATCCAAGACCACTCCTAGATACCGGATGTAGGGTAGCGACCGGATGTCGTGATCGCCTACTCTTATGGTGATGGTCTCCATTTTCTTCCGGCTACTCACAAGGAGTGCCTCGGTCTTATGTTCCGCCAAAGACAGGTCTGCCGATGTCATCCACTGTCTTATGCTCCGGATGGTGGTGGAGAATGCGGCTTCCAGTTCCTCTAGGTGTTTGGCTACCAGGACAACCGCTACGTCGTCCGCGAATGCCACGAGTGTTGTGTTCGTCGGTAATTGCAGATGGAGTAGGCCGTCGTACATGACGTTCCATAAGAGTGGCCCCAGGACAGAGCCCTGAGGTACCCCTCCCGTGACCTCATACTCTGCTGGTCCATCCTCGGTCTCGTATTGCAGTAGTCGATCACTGAAGTATGTGGTGCCCTACTACCTACGGAGGATGGTGTAGATAGTAGGGCACACATGGGGGTGCCCTACTACCTACACCATCCTCCGTAGGTAGTAGGGCACCCCCATGTTCTCGAGAGCCTCCAAGATTCGATCTCAGCGGGCCGAGTTAAACGCGTTCTTGATGTCCAGGGTGACAATGAGGCAATACTTTTTAGAACCGCCTTTCCATCTCTTTCCTGAGATGGCTTCCTTTGCAATGTTCGTGACGAGTTCCAGCGCGTCGATGGTCGATCTCCCCTTCCTGAATCCGAATTGAAATTCGGAAAGTTGAGGATCGATGTATTGCTCCAATCTGTCGGCCACTATCCGCTCCAAGTTCTTCCCGCCCGAATCCAGCATGCAAAGTGGACGATAGGAAGCTGGCTCGTCCAGTGGTTTCTTCCCTTTTGGGATAAGAACCAATCTTTGTTGCTTCCAACGGGTCGGAAATATGCCTTGTCGCAGGCATGCGTCGTACATGCTTATGAACAAGTCTGGCCTGGCGGCAATTGCACTCTTCAGTGCGATGTTGGGTATGCCGCTCGGTCCTGGTGCCTTGCCATTCTGCAATCTAGTGCAGGCCCTCGTAAGCTCTTCCCTGGTCACACCAGGAAATTCCACTTCTTCATCCTCCGGGTGGTAGTCGGGGAGTTCTGGTTTCTCCGGGAACAGATGTTCTACTATTCTGTGCAGTATGTCGGGACAGGTTGCTGTTGTTGCGGGTAGGCTTTTAATCCTATGCATGACCGTCTTATACGGTCTGCCCCACGGGTCCCTGTCCACTTCCGCGCAGAGTTCTCTCCAACATTCTCGTTTGCTGGAGCTGATGGCGTTTCTGAGAAGACGCCTTTTCTCTTCGTAGATACATCTGAGTTCCTCTGTCGAGGCCCTGTCTTGCCTACGAGCCCGCTGGTGTTGCCTTCTTGCCTTCAGGCATGCTCGCCGATGTAGGGCGATGGTCGGGTTCCACCAGTGGACTGATGCTCGGCCTCTGTTTGGGCGACTCCTTGGCATCGACGCATCGATGGCTGCCACCAGGGTGGCTGTTACCTCTTCTGTGATGCCCTCGGCAGTTGTTAACCGGGGCGCTGGTGATCCGCTCATCATCGACCTGAAGGTCTCCGTATCAAAACATTTGCTGTTCCAGCCCACTGACTGCCTCCTTGTGGGTCTCTGACACCACCCGCTTCATGAAGTAGTATATCTAAGAGGAATATGAAGTAGTATACATAAGAGGAATATGAAGTAGTATATTTAATAGGAATATGAAGTAGTATATTTAAGAGGAATATGAAGTAGTAAATTTAAGAGGAATACGAAGTAGTATGTTTAAGAGGAATATGAAGTAGTATGTTTAAGAGGAATATGAAGTAGTATGTATAAGAGGAATATGAAGTAGTATGTTTAAGAGGAATATGAAGTAGTATGCTTAAGAGTAATATGAAGTAGTATATTTAAGAGTAATATGAAGAAGTATGTTTAAGAGGAATATGCAGTAGTATGTTTAAGAGGAATATGAAGTAGTATGTTTAAGAGGAATATGAAGTAGTATGTTTAAGAGGAATATGAAGTAGTATGTTTAAGAGGAATATGAAGTAGTATGTTTAAGAGGAATATGAAGTAGTATAATTAAGAGGAATATGAAGTAGTATGTTTAAGAGGAATTTGAAGTAGTATGTTTAAGAGGAATATGAAGTTGTATGTTTAAGAGGAATATGAAGTAGTATGTTTAAGAGGAATATGAAGTAGTATGTTTAAGAGGAATATGAAGTAGTATGTTTAAGAGGAAGATGAAGTAGTATGTTTAAGAGGAATATGAAGTAGTATGTTTAAGAAGAATATGAAGTAGTATGTTTAAGAGGAATATGAAGTAGTATATTTAAGAGGAATATGAAGTAGTATATTTAAGAGGAATTTGAAGTAGTATATTTAAGAGGAATATGAAGTAGTATATTTAAGAGGAATATGAAGTAGTATATTTAAGAGGAATATGAAGTAGTATATTAGGAGGAATATGAAGTAGTATGTTTAAGAGGAATATGAAGTAGTATGTTTAAGAGGAATATGAAGTAGTATGTTTAAGAAGAATATGAAGTAGTATGTTTAAGAGGAATATGAAGTAGTATATTTAAGAGGAATATGAAGTAGTATATTTAAGAGGAATATGAAGTAGTATACATAAGAGGAATATGAAGTAGTATATTTAAGAGGAATATGAAGTAGTATATTTAAGAGGAATATGAAGTAGTATATTTAAGAGGAATACGAAGTAGTATGTTTAAGAGGAATATGAAGTAGTATGTTTAAGAGGAATATGAAGTAGTATGTATAAGAGTAATATGAAGTAGTATGTTTAAGAGGAATATGCAGTAGTATGTTTAAGAGGAATATGAAGTAGTATGTTTAAGAGGAATATGAAGTAGTATGTTTAAGAGGAATATGAAGTAGTATGTTTAAGAGGAATATGAAGTAGTATGTTTAAGAGGAATATGAAGTAGTATAATTAAGAGGAATATGAAGTAGTATGTTTAAGAGGAATTAGAAGTAGTATGTTTAAGAGGAATATGAAGTTGTATGTTTAAGAGGAATATGAAGTAGTATGTTTAAGAGGAATATGAAGTAGTATGTTTAAGAGGAATATGAAGTAGTATGTTTAAGAGGAATATGAAGTAGTATATTTAAGAGGAATATGAAGTAGTATACATAAGAGGAATATGAAGTAGCATATTTAAGAGGAATATGAAGTAGTATATTTAAGGGGAATATGAAGTAGTATATTTAAGAGGAATACGAAGTAGTATGTTTAAGAGGAATATGAAGTAGTATGTTTAAGAGGAATATGAAGTAGTATGTATAAGAGGAATATGAAGTAGTATGTTTAAGAGGAATATGAAGTAGTATGCTTAAGAGTAATATGAAGTAGTATACTTAAGAGTAATATGAAGTAGTATGTTTAAGAGGAATATGCAGTAGTATGTTTAAGAGGAATATGAAGTAGTATGTTTAAGAGGAATATGAAGTAGTATGTTTAAGAGGAATATGAAGTAGTATGTTTAAGAGGAATATGAAGTAGTATGTTTAAGAGGAATATGAAGTAGTATAATTAAGAGGAATATGAAGTAGTATGTTTAAGAGGAATATGAAGTAGTATGTTTAAGAGGAAGATGAAGTAGTATGTTTAAGAGGAATATGAAGTAGTATGTTTAAGAAGAATATGAAGTAGTATGCTTAAGAGGAATATGAAGTAGTATATTTAAGAGGAATATGAAGTAGTATATTTAAGAGGAATTTGAAGTAGTATATTTAAGAGGAATATGAAGTAGTATATTTAAGAGGAATATGAAGTAGTATATTTAAGAGGAATATGAAGTAGTATATTTAAGAGGAATATGAAGTAGTATATTAGGAGGAATATGAAGTAGTATGTTTAAGAGGAATATGAAGTAGTATGTTTAAGAGAAATATGAAGTAGTATATTTAGGAGGAATATGCAGTAGTATATATTAGAGGAATATGAAGTAGTATATTTAAGAGGAATATGAAGTAGTATATTTAATAGGAATATGAAGTAGTTTATTTAAGAGGAATATGAAGTAGTATATACGTATTTAAGAGGAATATGAAGTAGTATGTTTAAGAGGAATATGAAGTAGTATGTTTAAGACGAATATAAAGAAGTATGTTTAAGAGTAATATGAAGTAGTATGTTTAAAAGGAATATGAAGTAGTATGTTTAAGATGAATATGAAGTAGTATATTCAAGAGGAATATGAAGTAGTATACATAAGAGGAATATGAAGTAGTATATTTAAGAGGAATATGAAGTAGTATATTTAAGAGGAATATGAAGTAGTATGTTTAAGAGGAATATGAAGTAGTATGTATAAGAGGAATATGAAGTAGTATGTTTAAGAGGAATATGAAGTAGTATGCTTAAGAGTAATATGAAGTAGTATATTTAAGAGTAATATGAAGTAGTATGTTTAAGAGGAATATGCAGTAGTATGTTTAAGAGGAATATGAAGTAGTATGTTTAAGAGGAATATGAAGTAGTATGTTTAAGAGGAATATGAAGTAGTATGTTTAAGAGGAATATGAAGTAGTATGTTTAAGAGGAATATGAAGTAGTATAATTAATAGGAATATGAAGTAGTATGTGTAAGAAGAATTTGAAGTAGTATGTTCAAGAGGAATATGAAGTTGTATGTTTAAGAGGAATATGAAGTAGTATATTTAAGAGGAATATGAAGTAGTATGTTTAAGAGGAATATGAAGTAGTATGTTTAAGAGGAAGATGAAGTAGTATGTTTAAGAGAAATATGAAGTAGTATGTTTAAGAAGAATATGAAGTAGTATGTTTAAGAGGAATATAAAGTAGTATATTTAAAAGGAATATGAAGTAGTATATTTAAGAGGAATTTGAAGTAGTATATTTAAGAGGAATATGAAGTAGTATATTTAAGAGGAATATGAAGTAGTATATTTAAGAGGAATATGAAGTAGTATATTTAAGAGGAATATGAAGTAGTATATTAGGAGGAATATGAAGTAGTATGTTTAAGAGGAATATGAAGTAGTATGTTTAAGAGAAATATGAAGTAGTATATTTAAGAGGAATATGCAGTAGTATATATTAGAGGAATATGAAGTAGTATATTTAAGAGGAATATGAAGTAGTATATTTAATAGGAATATGAAGTAGTTTATTTAAGAGGAATATGAAGTAGTATATTTAAGAGAAATATAAAGTAGTATGTTTAAGAGGAATATGAAGTAGTATGTTTAAGACGAATATGAAGAAGTATGTTTAAGAGTAATATGAAGTAGTATGTTTAAAAGGAATATGAAGTAGTATGTTTAAGAGGAATATTAAGTAGTATGTTTAAGAGGAATATGAAGTAGTATGTTTAAGAGGAATATTAAGTAGTATGTTTAAGAGGAATATGAAGTAGTATGTTTAGGAGGTATATGAAGTAGTATATTTAAGAGGAATATGAAGTAGTATATTTAAGAGGAATATGAAGTAGTATGTTTAAAAGGAATATGAAGTAGTATATTTTTGAGGAATATGCAATAGTATGTTTAAGAGGAATATGAAGTAGTATGTTTAAGAGGAATATGAAGTAGTATGTTTAAGAGGAATATGAAGTAGTATGTCTATGAGGAATATGAAGTAGTATGTTTAAGAGGAATATGAAGTAGAATAATTAAGAGGAATATGAATTAGTATGTTTAAGAGGAATACGAAGTAGTATGTTTAAGAGGAATATGAAGTAGTATATTTAAGAAGAATATGAAGTAGTATGTTTAAGAGGAATATGAAGTAGTATGTTTAAGAGGAATATGAAGTAGTATATTTAAGAGGAATATGAAGTAGTATATTTAAGAGGAATATGAAGTAGTATATTTAAGAGGAATATGAAGTTGTATGTTTAAGAGTAATATGAAGTAGTATGTTTAAAAGGAATATGAAGTAATATGTATAAGAGGAATATGAAGTAGTATGTTTAAGAGGAATATGAAGTAGTATGTGTAAGAGGAATATGAAGTAGTATGTTTAAGAGGAATATGATGTAGTATGTTTAAGAGGAATATGAAGTAGTATATTTAAGAGGAATATGAAGTAGTATATTTAAGAGGAATATGAAGTAGTATATTTAAGAGGAATATGAAATATTATATTTAAGAGGAATATAAAGTAGTATATTTAAAAGGAATATGAAGTAGTATGTTTAAGAGGAATATGAAGTAGTATGTTTAAGACGAATATGAAGTTGTATGTTTAAGAGTAATATGAAGTAGTATGTTTAAAAGGAATATGAAGTAATATGTATAAGAGGAATATGAAGTAGTATGTTTAAGAGGAATATGAAGTAGTATGTGTAAGAGGAATATGAAGTAGTATGTTTAAGAGAAATATGAAGTAGTATGTTTAGGAGGAATATGAAGTAGTATATTTAAGAGGAATATGAAGTAGTACATTTAAGAGGAATATGAAGTAGTATGTTTAAAAGGAATATGAAGTAGTATATTTTGAGGAATGTGCAGTAGTATGTTTAAGAGGAATATGAAGTAGTATGTTTACGAGGAATATGAAGTAGTATGTTTAAGAGGAATATGAAGTAGTATGTTTAAGAGGAATACGAAGTAGTATGTTTAAGAGGAATATGAAGTAGTATAATTAAGAGGAATACGAAGTAGTATGTGTAAGAGGAATATGAAGTAGTATGTTTAAGAAAATATGAAGTAGTATATTTAAGAGGAATATGAGGTAGTTTATTTAAGAGGAATATGAAGTAGTATGTTTAAGAGGAATATGAAGTAGTATGTTTAAGACGAATATGAAGTTGTATGTTTAAGAGTAATATGAAGTAGTATGTTTAAAAGGAATATGAAGTAATATGTATAAGAGGAATATGAAGTAGTATGTTTAAGAGGAATATGAAGTAGTATGTGTAAGAGGAATATGAAGTAGTATGTTTAAGAGAAATATGAAGTAGTATGTTTAGGAGGAATATGAAGTAGTATATTTCAGAGGAATATGAAGTAGTACATTTAAGAGGAATATGAAGTAGTATGTTTAAAAGGAATATGAAGTAGTATATTTTGAGGAATGTGCAGTAGTATGTTTAAGAGGAATATGAAGTAGTATGTTTACGAGGAATATGAAGTAGTATGTTTAAGAGGAATATGAAGTAGTATGTTTAAGAGGAATACGAAGTAGTATGTTTAAGAGGAATATGAAGTAGTATAATTAAGAGGAATACGAAGTAGTATGTGTAAGAGGAATATGAAGTAGTATATTTAAGAAGAATATGAAGTAGTATGTTTAAGAGGAATATGAAGTAGTATGTTTAAAAGGAATATGAAGTAGTATGTATAAGAGGAATATGAAGTAGTATGTTTAAGAGGAATATGAAGTAGTATGTTTAAGAGGAATATGAAGTAGTATGTATAAGAGGAATATGAAGTAGTATGTTTAAGAGGAATATGAAGTAGTATGCTTAAGAGTAATATGAAGTAGTATATTTAAGAGTAATATGAAGTAGTATGTTTAAGAGGAATATGCAGTAGTATGTTTAAGAGGAATATGAAGAAGTATGTTTAAGAGGAATATGAAGTAGTATGTTTAAGAGGAATATGAAGTAGTATGTTTAAGAGGAATATGAAGTAGTATGTTTAAGAGGAATATGAAGTAGTATAATTAAGAGGAATATGAAGTAGTATATTTAAGAAGAATTTGAAGTAGTATGTTCAAGAGGAATATGAAGTTGTATGTTTAAGAGGAATATGAAGTAGTATGTTTAAGAGGAATATGAAGTAGTATGTTTAAATGGAATATGAAGTTGTATGTTTAAGAGGAAGATGAAGTAGTATGTTTAAGAGGAATATGAAGTAGTATGTTTAAGAAGAATATGAAGTAGTATGTTTAAGAGGAATATAAAGTAGTATATTTAAAAGGAATATGAAGTAGTATATTTAAGAGGAATTTGAAGTAGTATATTTAAGAGGAATATGAAGTAGTATATTTAAGAGGAATATGAAGTAGTATATTTAAGAGGAATATGAAGTAGTATATTTAAGAAGAATATGAAGTAGTATATTAGGAGGAATATGAAGTAGTATGTTTAAGAGGAATATGAAGTAGTATGTTTAAGAGAAATATGAAGTAGTATATTTAAGAGGAATATGCAGTAGTATATATTAGAGGAATATGAAGTAGTATATTTAAGAGGAATATGAAGTAGTATATTTAATAGGAATATGAAGTAGTTTATTTAAGAGGAATATGAAGTAGTATATTTAAGAGAAATATTAAGTAGTATGTTTAAGAGGAATATGAAGTAGTATGTTTAAGACGAATATGAAGAAGTATGTTTAAGAGTAATATGAAGTAGTATGTTTAAAAGGAATATGAAGTAGTATGTTTAAGAGGAATATGAAGTAGCATGTTTAGGACGTATATGAAGTAGTATATTTAAGAGGAATATGAAGTAGTATATTTAAGAGGAATATGAAGTAGTATGTTTAAAAGGAATATGAAGTAGTATATTTTTGAGGAATATGCAATAGTATGTTTAAGAGGAATATGAAGTAATATGTTTAAGAGGAATATGAAGTAGTATGTTTAAGAGGAATATGAAGTAGTATGTTTATGAGGAATATGAAGTAGTATGTTTAAGAGGAATATGAAGTAGAATAATTAAGAGGAATATGAAGTAGTATGTTTAAGAGGAATACGAAGTAGTATGTTTAAGAGGAATATGAAGTAGTATATTTAAGAAGAATATGAAGTAGTATGTTTAAGAGGAATATGAAGTAGTATGTTTAAGAGGAATATGAAGTAGTATATTTAAGAGGAATATGAAGTAGTATATTTAAGAGGAATATGAAGCAGTATATTTAAGAGGAATATGAAGTAGTATATTTAAGAGGAATATGAAATATTATATTTAAGAGGAATATGAAGTAGTATATTTAAAAGGAATATGAAGTAGTATGTTTAAGAGGAATATGAAGTAGTATGTTTAAGACGAATATGAAGTTGTATGTTTAAGAGTAATATGAAGTAGTATGTTTAAAAGGAATATGAAGTAATATGTATAAGAGGAATATGAAGTAGTATGTTTAAGAGGAATATGAAGTAGTATGTGTTAGAGGAATATGAAGTAGTATGTTTAAGAGAAATATGAAGTAGTATGTTTAGGAGGAATATGAAGTAGTATATTTAAGAGGAATATGAAGTAGTATATTTAAGAGGAATATGAAGTAGTATGTTTAAAAGGAATATGAAGTAGTATATTTTTGAGGAATGTGCAGTAGTATGTTTAAGAGGAATATGAAGTAGTATGTTTACGAGGAATATGAAGTAATATGTTTAAGAGGAATATGAAGTAGTATGTTTAAGAGGAATACGAAGTAGTATGTTTAAGAGGAATATGAAGTAGTATAATTAAGAGGAATACGAAGTAGTATGTTTAAGAGGAATATGAAGTAGTAAATTTAAGAGAAATATGAAGTAGTATGTTTAAGAGGAATATGAAGTAGTATGTTTAAGACGAATATGAAGAAGTATGTTTAAGAGTAATATGAAGTAGTATGTTTAAAAGGAATATGAAGTAGTATGTTTAAGAGGAATATTAAGTAGTATGTTTAAGAGGAATATGAAGTAGTATGTTTAAGAGGAATATTAAGTAGCATGTTTAAAAGGAATATGAAGTAGTATGTTTAGGAGGTATATGCAGTAGTATATTTAAGAGGAATATGAAGTAGTATATTTAAGAGGAATATGAAGTAGTATGTTTAAAAGGAATATGAAGTAGTATATTTTTTAGGAATATGCAATAGTATGTTTAAGAGGAATATGAAGTAGTATGTTTAAGAGGAATTTGAAGTAGTATGTTTAAGAGGATTATGAAGTAGTATGTTTATGAGGAATATGAAGTAGTATGTTTAAGAGGAATATGAAGTAGAATAATTAAGAGGAATATGAATTAGTATGTTTAAGAGGAATACGAAGTAGTATGTTTAAGAGGAATATGAAGTAGTATATTTAAGAAGAATATGAAGTAGTATGTTTAAGAGGAATATGAAGTAGTATGTTTAAGAGGAATATGAAGTAGTATATTTAAGAGGAATATGAAGTAGTATATTTAAGAGGAATATGAAGTAGTATATTTAAGAGGAATATGAAGTAGTATATTTAAGAGGAATATGAAATATTATATTTAAGAGGAATATAAAGTAGTATATTTAAAAGGAATATGAAGTAGTATGTTTAAGAGGAATATGAAGTAGTATGTTTAAGACGAATATGAAGTTGTATGTTTAAGAGTAATATGAAGTAGTATGTTTAAAAGGAATATGAAGTAATATGTATAAGAGGAATATGAAGTAGTATGTTTAAGAGGAATATGAAGTAGTATGTGTAAGAGGAATATGAAGTAGTATGTTTAAGAGAAATATGAAGTAGTATGTTTAGGAGGAATATGAAGTAGTATATTTAAGAGGAATATGAAGTAGTATATTTGAGAGGAATATGAAGTAGTATGTTTAAAAGGAATATGAAGTAGTATATTTTTGAGGAATGTGCAGTAGTATGTTTAAGAGGAATATGAAGTAGTATGTTTACGAGGAATATGAAGTAGTATGTTTAAGAGGAATATGAAGTAGTATGTTTAAGAGGAATACGAAGTAGTAGGTTTAAGAGGAATATGAAGTAGTATAATTAAGAGGAACACGAAGTAGTATGTTTAAGAGGAATATGAAGTAGTATATTTAAGAAGAATATGAAGTAGTATGTTTAAGAGGAATATGAAGTAGTATGTTTAAGAGGAATATGAAGTAGTATGTTTAAGAGGAATATGAAGTAGTATATTTAAGAGGAATATGAAGTAGTTTATTTAAGAGGAATATGAAGTAGTATATTTAAGAGGAATATGAAATATTATATTTAAGAGGAATACGAAGTAGTATGTTTAAGAGGAATATGAAGTAGTATGTTTAAGAGGAATATGAAGTAGTATGTATAAGAGGAATATGAAGTAGTGCGTTTAAGAGGAATATGAAGTAGTATGCTTAAGAGTAATATGAAGTAGTATATTTAAGAGGAATATGAAGTAGTATATTTAAGAGGAATATGAAGTAGTATATTTAAGAGGAATACGAAGTAGTATGTTTAAGAGGAATATGAAGTAGTATGTTTAAGAGGAATATGAAGTAGTATGTATAAGAGGAATATGAAGTAGTATGTTTAAGAGGAATATGAAGTAGTATGCTTAAGAGTAATATGAAGTAGTATATTTAAGAGTAATAAGAAGTAGTATGTTTAAGAGGAATATGCAGTAGTATGTTTAAGAGAAATATGAAGTAGTATGTTTAAGAGGAATATGAAGTAGTATGTTTAAGAGGAATATGAAGTAGTATGTTTAAGAGGAATATGAAGTAGTATGTTTAAGAGGAATATGAAGTAGTATAATTAAGAGGAATATGAAGTAGTATGTTTAAGAAGAATTTGAAGTAGTATGTTCAAGAGGAATATGAAGTTGTATGTTTAAGAGGAATATGAAGTAGTATGTTTAAGAGGAATATGAAGTAGTATGTTTAAGAGGAATATGAAGTAGTATGTTTAAGAGGAAGATGAAGTAGTATGTTTAAGAGGAATATGAAGTAGTATGTTTAAGAAGAATATGAAGTAGTATGTTTAAGAGGAATATAAAGTAGTATATTTAAAAGGAATATGAAGTAGTATATTTAAGAGGAATTTGAAGTAGTATATTTAAGAGGAATATGAAGTAGTATATTTAAGAGGAATATGAAGTAGTATATTTAAGAGGAATATGAAGTAGTATATTTAAGAGGAATATGAAGTAGTATATTAGGAGGAATATGAAGTAGTATGTTTAAGAGGAATATGAAGTAGTATGTTTAAGAGAAATATGAAGTAGTATATTTAAGAGGAATATGCAGTAGTATATATTAGAGGAATATGAAGTATTATATTTAAGAGGAATATGAAGTAGTATATTTAATAGGAATATGAAGTAGTTTATTTAAGAGGAATATGAAGTACTATATTTAAGAGAAATATGAAGTAGTATGTTTAAGAGGAATATGAAGTAGTATGTTTAAGACGAATATGAAGAAGTATGTTTAAGAGTAATATGAAGTAGTATGTTTAAAAGGAATATGAAGTAGTATGTTTAAGAGGAATATTAAGTAGTATGTTTAAGAGGAATATGAAGTAGTATGTTTAAGAGGAATATTAAGTAGTATGTTTAAGAGGAATATGAAGTAGCATGTTTAGGACGTATATGATATAGTATATTTAAGAGGAATATGAAGTAGTATATTTAAGAGAAATATGAAGTAGTATGTTTAAAAGGAATATGAAGTAGTATGTATAAGAGGAATATGAAGTAGTATGTTTAAGAGGAATATGAAGTAGTATGCTTAAGAGTAATATGAAGTAGTATATTTAAGAGGAATATGAAGTAGTATGTTTAAGAGGAATATGAAGTAGTATATTTAAGAGGAATACGAAGTAGTATGTTTAAGAGGAATATGAAGTAGTATGTTTAAGAGGAATATGAAGTAGTATGTATAAGAGGAATATGAAGTAGTATGTTTAAGAGGAATATGAAGTAGTATGCTTAAGAGTAATATGAAATAGTATATTTAAGAGTAATATGAAGTAGTATGTTTAAGAGGAATATGCAGTAGTATGTTTAAGAGTAATATGAAGTAGTATGTTTAAGAGGAATATGAAGTAGTATGTTTAAGAGGAATATGAAGTAGTATGTTTAAGAAGAATTTGAAGTAGTATGTTCAAGAGGAATATGAAGTTGTATGTTTAAGAGCAATATGAATTAGTATAATTAAGAGGAATATGAAGTAGTATGTTTAAGAAGAATATGAAGTAGTATGTTTAAAAGGAATATGAAGTAGTATATTTTTGAGGAATGTGCAGTAGTATGTTTAAGAGGAATATGAAGTAGTATGTTTAAGAGGAATATGAAGTAGTATGTTTGAGAGGAATATGAAGTAGTATGTTTAAGAGGAAGATGAAGTAGTATGTTTAAGAGGAATATGAAGTAGTATGTTTAAGAAGAATATGAAGTAGTATGTTTAAGAGGAATATAAAGTAGTATATTTAAAAGGAATATGAAGTAGTATATTTAAGAGGAATATGAAGTAGTATATTTAAGAGGGATATGAAGTAGTATATTTAAGAGGAATATGAAGTAGTATATTAGGAGGAATATGAAGTAGTATGTTTAAGAGGAATATGAAGTAGTATGTTTAAGAGAAATATGAAGTAGTATATTTAAGAGGAATATGCAGTAGTATATATTAGAGGAATATGAAGTAGTATATTTAAGAGGAATATGAAGTAGTATATTTAATAGGAATATGAAGTAGTTTATTTAAGAGGAATATGAAGTAGTATATTTAAGAGAAATATGAAGTAGTATGTTTAAGAGGAATATGAAGTAGTATGTTTAAGACGAATATGAAGAAGTATGTTTAAGAGTAATATGAAGTAGTATGTTTAAAAGGAATATGAAGTAGTATGTTTAAGAGGAATATTAAGTAGTATGTTTAAGAGGAATATGAAGTAGTATGTTTAAGAGGAATATTAAGTAGTATGTTTAAGAGGAATATGAAGTAGCATGTTTAGGACGTATATGAAGTAGTATATTTAAGAGGAATATGAAGTAGTATATTTAAGAGGAATATGAAGTAGTATGTTTAAAAGGAATATGAAGTAGTATATTTTTGAGGAATATGCAATAGTATGTTTAAGAGGAATATGAAGTAGAATAATTAAGAGGAATATGAAGTAGTATGTTTAAGAGGAATACGAAGTAGTATTTTTAAGAGGAATATGAAGTAGTATGTTTAAGAGGAATATGAAGTAGTATATTTAAGAGGAATATGAAGTAGTATATTTAAGAGGAATATGAAGTAGTATATTTAAGAGGAATATGAAGTAGTATATTTAAGAGGAATATGAAATATTATATTTAAGAGGAATATGAAGTAATATATTTAAAAGGAATATGAAGTAGTATGTTTAAGAGGAATATGAAGTAGTATGTTTAAGACGAATATGAAGTTGTATGTTTAAGAGTAATATGAAGTAGTATGTTTAAAAGGAATATGAAGTAATATGTATAAGAGGAATATGAAGTAGTATGTTTAAGAGGAATATGAAGTAGTATGTGTAAGAGGAATATGAAGTAGTATGTTTAAGAGAAATATGAAGTAGTATGTTTAGGAGGAATATGAAGTAGTATATTTAAGAAGAATATGAAGTAGTATATTTAAGAGGAATATGAAGTAGTATGTTTAAAAGGAATATGAAGTAGTATATTTTTGAGGAATGTGCAGTAGTATGTTTAAGAGGAATATGAAGTAGTATGTTTACGAGGAATATGAAGTAGTATGTTTAAGAGGAATATGAAGTAGTATGTTTAAGAGGAATACGAAGTAGTATGTTTAAGAGGAATATGAAGTAGTATAATTAAGAGGAATACGAAGTAGTATGTTTAAGAGGAATATGAAGTAGTATATCTAAGAAGAATATGAAGTAGTATGTTTAAGAGGAATATGAAGTAGTATGTTTAAGAGGAATATGAAGTAATATATTTAAGAGGAATATGAAGTAGTATATTTAAGAGGGATATGAAGTAGTATGTTTAAAAGGAATATGAAGTAGTATATTTTTGAGGAATGTGCAGTAGTATGTTTAAGAGGAATATGAAGTAGTATGTTTACGAGGAATATGAAGTAGTATGTTTAAGAGGAATATGAAGTAGTATATTTAAGAGGAATACGAAGTAGTATGTGTAAGAGGAATATGAAGTAGTATAATTAAGAGGAATATGAAGTAGTATGTTTAAGAGGCATATGAAGTAGTATGTTTAAGAGGAATATGAAGTAGTATGTTTAATATTAATATGAAGTAGTATGTTTAAGAGGAATATTAAATAGTATGTTTAAGAGGAATATGAAGTAGTATGTTTAAGAGGAATATGAAGTAGTATGTTTAAGAGGAATATATAGTATTATGTTTAAGAGGAATATGAAAAAGTATGTTTAAGAGAAATATGAAGTACTATATTTAAGAGAAATATGAAGTAGTATGTTTAAGAGGAATATGAAGTAGTATGTTTAAGAGGAATATGAAGTAGTATATTTAAGAGGAATATGAAGTAGTATGTTTAAGAGGAATATGAAGTATTATGTTTAAGAAGAATACGAAGTAGTATGTTTAAGAGGAATATGAAGAAGGATATTTAAGAGGAATATGAAGTAGTATATTTAAGAGGAATATGAAGTAGTATATTTAAGAGGAATATGAAGTAGTATATTTAAGAGGAATATGAAGTAGTATGTTTAAGAGGAATATGAAGTAGTATGTTTAAGAGGAATATGAAGTAGTATGTTTAAGATGAATATGAAGTAGTATATTTAAGAGGAATATGAAGTAGTATACATAAGAGGAATATGAAGTAGTATATTTAAGAGGAATATGAAGTAGTATATTTAAGAGGAATATGAAGTAGTATATTTAAGAGGAATACGAAGTAGTATGTTTAAGAGGAATATGAAGTAGTATGTTTAAGAGGAATATGAAGTAGTATGTATAAGACGAATATGAAGTAGTATGTTTAAGAGGAATATGAAGTAATATGCTTAAGAGTAATATGAAGTAGTATATTTAAGAGTAATATGAAGTAGTATGTTTAAGAGGAATATGCAGTAGTATGTTTAAGAGGAATATGAAGTAGTATGTTTAAGAGGAATATGAAGTAGTATGTTTAAGAGGAATATGAAGTAGTATGTTTAAGAGGAATATGAAGTAGTATGTTTAAGAGGAATATGAAGTAGTATAATTAAGAGGAATATGAAGTAGTATGTTTAAGAGGAATTTGAAGTAGTATGTTTAAGAGGAATATGAAGTTGTATGTTTAAGAGGAATATGAAGTAGTATGTTTAAGAGGAATATGAAGTAGTATGTTTAAGAGGAATATGAAGTAGTATGTTTAAGAGGAAGATGAAGTAGTATGTTTAAGAGGAATATGAAGTAGTATGTTTAAGAAGAATATGAAGTAGTATGTTTAAGAGGAATATGAAGTAGTATATTTAAGAGGAATATGAAGTAGTATATTTAACAGGAATTTGAAGTAGTATATTTAAGAGGAATATGAAGTAGTATATTTAAGAGGAATATGAAGTAGTATATTTAAGAGGAATATGAAGTAGTATATTTAAGAGGAATATGAAGTAGTATATTAGGAGGAATATGAAGAAGTATTTTTAAGAGGAATATGAAGTAGTATGTTTAAGAGAAATATGAAGTAGTATATTTAAGAGGAATATGCAGTAGTATATATTAGAGGAATATGAAGTAGTATATTTAAGAGAAATATGAAGTAGTATATTTAATAGGAATATGAAGTAGTTTATTTAAGAGGAATATGAAGTAGTATATTTAAGAGAAATATGAAGTAGTATGTTTCAGAGGGATATGAAGTAGTATGTGTAAGAGGAATATGAAGTAGTATGTTTAAGAGAAATATGAAGTAGTATGTTTAGGAGGAATATGAAGTAGTATATTTAAGAAGAATATGAAGTAGTATATTTAAGAGGAATATGAAGTAGTATGTTTAAAAGGAATATGAAGTAGTATATTTTTGAGGAATGTGCAGTAGTATGTTTAAGAGGAATATGAAGTAGTATGTTTACGAGGAATATGAAGTAGTATGTTTAAGAGGAATATGAAGTAGTATGTTTAAGAGGAATACGAAGTAGTATGTTTAAGAGGAATATGAAGTAGTATAATTAAGAGGAATACGAAGTAGTATGTTTAAGAGGAATATGAAGTAGTATATCTAAGAAGAATATGAAGTAGTATGTTTAAGAGGAATATGAAGTAGTATGTTTAAGAGGAATATGAAGTAGTATATTTAAGAGGAATATGAAGTAGTATATTTAAGAGGAATATGAAGTAGTATGTTTAACAGGAATATGAAGTAGTATATTTTTGAGGAATGTGCAGTAGTATGTTTAAGAGGAATATGAAGTAGTATGTTTACGAGGAATATGAAGTAGTATGTTTAAGAGGAATATGAAGTAGTATATTTAAGAGGAATACGAAGTAGTATGTGTAAGAGGAATATGAAGTAGTATAATTAAGAGGAATATGAAGTAGTATGTTTAAGACGCATATGAAGTAGTATGTTTAAGAGGAATATGAAGTAGTATGTTTAATATTAATATGAAGTAGTATGTTTAAGAGGAATATTAAATAGTATGTTTAAGAGGAATATGAAGTAGTATGTTTAAGAGGAATATGAAGTAGTATGTTTAAGAGGAATATATAGTATTATGTTTAAGAGGAATATGAAAAAGTATGTTTAAGAGAAATATGAAGTACTATATTTAAGAGAAATATGAAGTAGTATGTTTAAGAGGAATATGAAGTAGTATGTTTAAGAGGAATATGAAGTAGTATATTTAAGAGGAATATGAAGTAGTATGTTTAAGAGGAATATGAAGTATTATGTTTAAGAAGAATATGAAGTAGTATGTTTAAGAGGAATATGAAGAAGGATATTTAAGAGGAATATGAAGTAGTATATTTAAGAGGAATATGAAGTAGTATATTTAAGAGGAATATGAAGTAGTATATTTAAGAGGAATATGAAGTAGTATGTTTAAGAGGAATATGAAGTAGTATGTTTAAGAGGAATATGAAGTAGTATGTTTAAGATGAATACGAAGTAGTATATTTAAGAGGAATATGAAGTAGAATACATAAGAGGAATATGAAGTAGTATATTTAAGAGGAATATGAAGTAGTATATTTAAGAGGAATATGAAGTAGTATATTTAAGAGGAATACGAAGTAGTATGTTTAAGAGGAATATGAAGTAGTATGTTTAAGAGGAATATGAAGTAGTATGTATAAGACGAATATGAAGTAGTATGTTTAAGAGGAATATGAAGTAATATGCTTAAGAGTAATATGAAGTAGTATATTTAAGAGTAATATGAAGTAGTATGTTTAAGAGGAATATGCAGTAGTATGTTTAAGAGGAATATGAAGTAGTATGTTTAAGAGGAATATGAAGTAGTATGTTTAAGAGGAATATGAAGTAGTATGTTTAAGAGGAATATGAAGTAGTATGTTTAAGAGGAATATGAAGTAGTATAATTAAGAGGAATATGAAGTAGTATGTTTAAGAGGAATTTGAAGTAGTATGTTTAAGAGGAATATGAAGTTGTATGTTTAAGAGGAATATGAAGTAGTATGTTTAAGAGGAATATGAAGTAGTATGTTTAAGAGGAATATGAAGTAGTATGTTTAAGAGGAAGATGAAGTAGTATGTTTAAGAGGAATATGAAGTAGTATGTTTAAGAAGAATATGAAGTAGTATGTTTAAGAGGAATATGAAGTAGTATATTTAAGAGGAATATGAAGTAGTATATTTAAGAGAAATTTGAAGTAGTATATTTAAGAGGAATATGAAGTAGTATATTTAAGAGGAATATGAAGTAGTATATTTAAGAGGAATATGAAGTAGTATATTTAAGAGGAATATGAAGTAGTATATTAGGAGGAATATGAAGAAGTATATTTAAGAGGAATATGAAGTAGTATGTGTAAGAGAAATATGAAGTAGTATATTTAAGAGGAATATGCAGTAGTATATATTAGAGGAATATGAAGTAGTATATTTAAGAGAAATATGAAGTAGTATATTTAATAGGAATATGAAGTAGTTTATTTAAGAGGAATATGAAGTAGTATATTTAAGAGAAATATGAAGTAGTATGTTTCAGAGGGATATGAAGTAGTATGTTTAAGACGAATATGAAGAAGTATGTTTAAGAGTAATATGAAGTAGTATGTTTAAAAGGAATATGAAGTAGTATGTTTAAGAGGAATATGAAGTAGTATGTTTAAGAGGAATATGAAGTAGTATGTTTAAGAGGAATATTAAGTAGTATGTTTAAGAGGAATATGAAGTAGTATGTTTAGGAGGTATATGAAGTAGTATATTTAAGAGGAATATGAAGTAGTAGATTTAAGAGGAATATGAAGTAGTATGTATAAAAGGAATCTGAAGTAGTATATTTTTGAGGAATATGGAATAGTATGTTTAAGAGGAATATGAAGTAGTATGTTTAAGAGGAATATGAAGTAGTATGTTTAAGAGGAATATGAAGTAGTATGTTTAAGAGGAATATGAAGTAGTATGTTTAACAGGAATATGAAGAAGAATAATTAAGAGGAATATGAAGTAGTATGTTTAAGAGGAATACGAAGTAGTATGTTTAAGAGGAATATGAAGTAGTATATATAAGAAGAATATGAAGTTGTATGTTTAAGAGGAATATGAAGTAGTATGTTTAAGAGGAATATGAAGTAGTATATTTAAGAGGAATATAAAGTAGTATATTTAAGAGGAATATGAAGTAGTATGTTTAAGAGGAATATGAAGTAGTATGTTTAAGAGGAATATGAAGTTGTATGTTTAAGAGGAATATGAAGTAGTATGTTTAAGAAGAATATGAAGTAGTATGTTGAAGAGGAATATGAAGTAGTATATTTAAGAGGAATATGAAGTAGTATATTTAAGAGGAATATGGAGTAGTATATTTAAGAGGAATATGAAGTATTATATTTAAGAGGAATATGATGTAGTGTATTTAAAAGGAATATGAAGTAGTATGTTTAAGAGGAATATGAAGTAGTATGTTAAAGACGAATATGAAGTAGTATGTTGAAGAGTAATATGAAGTAGTATGTTTAAAAGGAATATGAAGTAGTATGTTTAAGAGGAATATGAAGTAGTATGTTTAAGACGAATATGAAGTAGTATGTTTAAGAGGAATATGAAGTAGTAAGTTTAAGAGAAATATGAAGTAGTATGTTTAGGAGGAATATGAAGTAGTATATTTAAGAGGAATATGAAGTAGTATATTTAAGAGGAATATGAAGTAGTATGTTTAAAAGGAATATGAAGTAGTATGTTTAAGAGGAATATGATGTTTAAGAGGAATATGAAGTAGTATGTTTAAGAGGAATATGAAGTAGTATGTTTAAGAGGAATATGAAGTAGTATAATTAAGAGGAATATGAAGTAGTATGTTTAAGAGGAATATGAAGTAGTATGTTTAAGAGGAATATGAGTTTGTATGTTTAAGAGGAATATGAAGTAGTATATTTAAGAGGAATATGAAGTAGTATATTTAAGAGGAATATGAAGTTGTATATTTAAAAGAAATATGAAGTAGTATTTTTAAGAGGAATATGAGGTATTATATTTAAGAGCAATATGAAGTAGTATATTAGGAGGAATATGAAGTAGTATGTTTAAGAGGAATATAAAGTAGTATGTGTAAGAAGAATATGAAGTAGTATATTTAAGAGGAATATGAAGTAGTATATATAAGAGGAATATGGAGTAGTATATTTTAGAGGAATATGAAGTAGTATATTTAAGAGGAATATGAGGTAGTATATTTAAGAGGAATATGAAGTAGTATGTTTAAGAGGAATATGAAGTAGTATGTTTAAGAGGAATATGAAGTAGTATATATAAGAGGAATATGAAGTAGTATGTTTAAGAGTAATATGAAGTAGTATGTTTAAGAGGAATTTGAAGTAGTATGTTTAAGAGGAATATGAAGTTGTATGTTTAAGAGGAATATGAAGTAGTATGTTTAAGAGGAATATGAAGTAGTATGTTTAAGAGGAATATGAAGTAGTATGTTTAAGAGGAATATGAAGTAGTATGTTTAAGAGGAATATGTAGTAGTATGTTTAAGAAGAATATGAAGTAGTATGTTTAAGAGGAATATGAAGTAGTATGTTTAAGAGGAATATGAAGTAGTATATTTAAGAGGAATATGAAGTAGTATATTTAAGAGGAATATGAAGTAGTATATTTAAGAGGAATATGAAGTAGTATATTTAAGAGGAATATGAAGAAGTATATTTAAGAGGAATATGAAGTAGTATATTAGGAGGAATATGAAGTAGTATGTTTAAGAGGAATATGAAGTAGTATGTTTAAGAGGAATATGAAGTAGTATATTTAAGAGGAATATGCAGTAGTATATATAAGAGGAATATGAAGTAGTATATTTAAGAGGAATATGATGTAGTATATTTAAGAGGAATATAAAGTAGTTTATTTAAGAGGAATATGAAGTAGTATATTTAAGAGGAATATGAAGTAGTATGTTTAAGAGGAATATGAAGTAGTATGTTTAAGACGAATATGAAGAAGTATGTTTAAGAGTAATATGAAGTAGTATGTTTAAAATGAATATGAAATAGTATGTTTAAGAGAAATATGAAGTAGTATGTTTAAGAGGAATATAAAGTAGTATGTTTAAGAGGAATATGAAGTAGTATGTTTTAGAGGAATATGAAGTAGTATGTTTAGGAGGAATATGAAGTAGTATATTTAAGAGGAATATGAAGTAGTATATTTAAGAGGAATATGTAAGTTGTATGTTTAAAAGGAATATGAAGTAGTATATATTTGAGGAATATGCAGTAGTATGATTAAGAGGAATATGAAGTAGTATGTATAAGAGGAATATGAAGTAGTATGTTTAAGAGGAATATGAAGTAGTATATTTAAGAGGAATATGAAGTAGTATGTTTAAGAGGAATATGAAGAAGAATAATTAAGAAGAATATGAAGTAGTATGTTTAAGAGGAATACGAAGTAGTATGTTTAAGAGGAATATGAAGTAGTATGATTAAGAGGAATATGAAGTAGTATGTTTAAGAGGAATTTGAAGTAGTATGTTTAAGAGGAATATGAAGTAGTATGTTTAAGAGGCATATGAAGTAGTATGTTTAAGAGGAATATGAAGTACAATAATTAAGAAGAATATGAAGTAGTATGTTTAAGAGGAATACGAAGTAGTATGTTTAAGAGGAATATGAAGTAGTATATTTAAGAAGAATATGAAGTAGTATGTTTAAGAGGAATATGAAGTAGTATGTTTAAGAGGAATATTAAGTAGTATATTTAAGAGGAATATGGAGTAGTATATTTAAGAGGAATATGAAGTATTATATTTAAGAGGAATATGATGTAGTATATTTAAAAGGAATATAAAGTAGTATGTTTAAGAGGAATATGAAGTAGTATGTTTAAGACGAATATGAAGTAGTATGTTGAAGAGTAATTTGAAGTAGTATGTTTAAAAGGAATATGAAGTAGTATGTTTAAGAGGAATATGAAGTAGTATGTTTAAGACAAATATGAAGTAGTATGTTTAAGAGGAATATGAAGTAGTAAGTTTAAGAGAAATATGAAGTAGTATGTTTACGCGGAATATGAAGTAGTATATTTAAGAGGAATATGAAGTAGTATATTTAAGAGGAATATGAAGTAGTATGTTTAAAAGGAATATGAAGTAGTATATTTTTGAGGAATATCCAGTAGTATGTTTAAGAGGAATATGAAGTAGTATGTTTAAGAGGAATATGAAGTAGTATGTTTAAGAGGAATATGAAGTAGTATGTTTAAGAGGAATATGAAGTAGTATGTTTAAGAGGAATATGAAGTAGTATAATTAAGAGGAATATGAAGTAGTATGTTTAAGAGGAATATGAAGTAGTATGTTTAAGAGGAATATGAATTTGTATGTTTAAGAGGAATATGAAGTATTATGTTTAAGAAGAATATGAAGTAGTATGTTTAAGAGGAATATGAAGTAGTATATTTAAGAGGAATATGAAGTAGTATATTTAATAGGAAAATGAAGTAGTATATTTAATAGGAAAATGAAGTAGTATGTTTAAGAGGAATATGAAGTAGTATGTTTAAGAGGAATATAAATTTGTATGTTTAAGAGGAATATGAAGTATTATGTTTAAGAAGAATATGAAGTAGTATGTTTAAGAGGAATATGAAGTAGTATATTTAAGAGGAATATGAAGTAGTATATTTAATAGGAAAATGAAGTAGTATATTTAAGAGAAATATGAAGTAGTATATTTAAGAGGAATATGAGGTATTATATTTAAGAGCAATATGAAGTAGTATATTAGGAGGAATATGAAGTAGTATGTTTAAGAGGAATATAAAGTAGTATGTGTAAGAAGAATATGAAGTAGTATATTTAAGAGGAATATGAAGTAGTATATATAAGAGGAATATGGAGTAGTATATTTTAGAGGAATATGAAGTAGTATATTTAAGAGGAATATGAGGTAGTATATTTAAGAGGAATATGAAGTAGTATGTTTAAGAGGAATATGAAGTAGTATGTTTAAGAGGAATATGAAGTAGTATATATAAGAGGAATATGAAGTAGTATGTTTAAGAGTAATATGAAGTAGTATGTTTAAGAGGAATTTGAAGTAGTATGTTTAAGAGGAATATGAAGTTGTATGTTTAAGAGGAATATGAAGTAGTATGTTTAAGAGGAATATGAAGTAGTATGTTTAAGAGGAATATGAAGTAGTATGTTTAAGAGAAATATGAAGTAGTATGTTTAAGAGGAATATGTAGTAGTATGTTTAAGAAGAATATGAAGTAGTATGTTTAAGAGGAATATGAAGTAGTATGTTTAAGAGGAATATGAAGTAGTATATTTAAGAGGAATATGAAGTAGTATATTTAAGAGGAATATGAAGTAGTATATTTAAGAGGAATATGAAGTAGTATATTTAAGAGGAATATGAAGAAGTATATTTAAGAGGAATATGAAGTAGTATATTAGGAGGAATATGAAGTAGTATGTTTAAGAGGAATATGAAGTAGTATGTTTAAGAGGAATATGAAGTAGTGTATTTAAGAGGAATATGCAGTAGTATATATAAGAGGAATATGAAGTAGTATATTTAAGAGGAATATGATGTAGTATATTTAAGAGGAATATAAAGTAGTTTATTTAAGAGGAATATGAAGTAGTATATTTAAGAGGAATATGAAGTAGTATGTTTAAGAGGAATATGAAGTAGTATGTTTAAGACGAATATGAAGAAGTATGTTTAAGAGTAATATGAAGTAGTATGTTTAAAAGGAATATGAAGTAGTATGTTTAAGAGAAATATGAAGTAGTATGTTTAAGAGGAATATAAAGTAGTATGTTTAAGAGGAATATGAAGTAGTATGTTTTAGAGGAATATGAAGTAGTATGTTTAGGAGGAATATGAAGTAGTATATTTAAGAGGAATATGAAGTAGTATATTTAAGAGGAATATGTAAGTTGTATGTTTAAAAGGAATATGAAGTAGTATATATTTGAGGAATATGCAGTAGTATGATTAAGAGGAATATGAAGTAGTATGTATAAGAGGAATATGAAGTAGTATGTTTAAGAGGAATATGAAGTAGTATGTTTAAGAGGTATATGAAGTAGTATGTTTAAGAGGAATATGAAGTAGAATAATTAAGAAGAATATGAAGTAGTATGTTTAAGAGGAATACGAAGTAGTATGTTTAAGAGGAATATGAAGTAGTATGATTAAGAGGAATATGAAGTAGTATGTTTAAGAGGAATTTGAAGTAGTATGTTTAAGAGGAATATGAAGTAGTATGTTTAAGAGGCATATGAAGTAGTATGTTTAAGAGGAATATGAAGTAGAATAATTAAGAAGAATATGAAGTAGTATGTTTAAGAGGAATACGAAGTAGTATGTTTAAGAGGAATATGAAGTAGTATATTTAAGAAGAATATGAAGTAGTATGTTTAAGAGGAATATGAAGTAGTATGTTTAAGAGGAATATGAAGTAGTATATTTAAGAGGAATATGGAGTAGTATATTTAAGAGGAATATGAAGTATTATATTTAAGAGGAATATGATGTAGTATATTTAAAAGGAATATAAAGTAGTATGTTTAAGAGGAATATGAAGTAGTATGTTTAAGACGAATATGAAGTAGTATGTTGAAGAGTAATATGAAGTAGTATGTTTAAAAGGAATATGAAGTAGTATGTTTAAGAGGAATATGAAGTAGTATGTTTAAGACAAATATGAAGTAGTATGTTTAAGAGGAATATGAAGTAGTAAGTTTAAGAGAAATATGAAGTAGTATGTTTACGCGGAATATGAAGTAGTATATTTAAGAGGAATATGAAGTAGTATATTTAAGAGGAATATGAAGTAGTATGTTTAAAAGGAATATGAAGTAGTATATTTTTGAGGAATATCCAGTAGTATGTTTAAGAGGAATATGAAGTAGTATGTTTAAGAGGAATATGAAGTAGTATGTTTAAGAGGAATATGAAGTAGTATGTTTAAGAGGAATATGAAGTAGTATGTTTAAGAGGAATATGAAGTAGTATAATTAAGAGGAATATGAAGTAGTATGTTTAAGAGGAATATGAAGTAGTATGTTTAAGAGGAATATGAATTTGTATGTTTAAGAGGAATATGAAGTATTATGTTTAAGAAGAATATGAAGTAGTATGTTTAAGAGGAATATGAAGTAGTATATTTAAGAGGAATATGAAGTAGTATATTTAATAGGAAAATGAAGTAGTATATTTAAGAGGAATATGAAGTAGTATATTTAAGAGGAATATGAAGTAGTATATTTAAGAGCAATATGAAGTATTATATTAGGAGGAATATGAAGTAGTATGTTTAAGAGGAATATAAAGTAGTATGTTTAAGAGAAATATGAAGTAGTATATTTAAGAGGAATATGAAGTAGTATATATAAGAGGAATATGGAGTAGTATATTTAAGAGGAATATGAAGTAGTATATTTAAGAGGTATATGAGGTAGTATATTTAAGAGGAATATGAAGTAGTATGTTTAAGAGGAATATGAAGTAGTATGTTTAAGAGGAATATGAAGTAGTATGTATAAAAGGAATATGAAGTAGTATGTTTAAGAGGAATATGAAGTAGTATGTTTAAGCGTAATATGAAGTAGTATATTTAGGAGTAATATGAAGTAGTATGTTTAAGAGGAATATGCAGTAGTATGTTTAAGAGGCATATGAAGTAGTATGTTTAAGAGGAATATGAAGTAGTATGTTTAAGAGGAATATGAAGTAGTATGTTTAAAAGGAATATAAAGTAGTATGTTTAAGAGGAATATGAAGTAGTATAATTAAGAGGAATATGAAGTAGTATGTTTAAGAGGAATTTGAAGTAGTATGTTTAAGAGGAATATGAAGTTGTATGTTTAAGAGGAATATGAAGTAGTATGTTTAAGAGGAATATGAAGTAGTATGTTTAAGAGGAATATGAAGTAGTATGTTTAAGAGGAATATGAAGTAGTATGTTTAAGAGGAATATGTAGTAGTATGTTCAAGAGGAATATGAAGTAGTATGTTTAAGAGGAATATGAAGTAGTATGTTTAAGAGGAATATGAAGTAGTATGTTTAAGAGGAATATGAAGTAGTATAATTAAGAGGAATATGAAGTAGTATATTTAAGAGGAATATGAAGTAGTATGTTTAAGAGGAATATGAATTTGTATGTTTAAGAGGAATATGAAGTAGTATGTTTAAGAAGAATATGAAGTAGTATGTTTAAGAGGAATATGAAGTAGTATATTTAAGAGGAATATAAAGTAGTATATTTAAGAGGAATATGAAGTAGTATATTTAAGAGGAATATGAAGTAGTATATTTAAGAGGAATATGAAGTAGTATATTTAAGAACAATATGAAGTAGTATATTAGTAGGAATATGAAGTAGTATGTTTAAGAGGAATATAAAGTAGTATGTTTAAGAGGAATATGAGGTAGTATATTTAAGAGGAATATGAAGTAGTATGTTTAAGAGGAATATGAAGTAGTATGTTTAAGAGGAATATGAAGTAGTATGTATAAGAGGAATATGAAGTAGTATGTTTAAGAGGAATATGAAGTAGTATGTTTAAGAGTAATATGAAGTAGTATATTTAAGAGTAATATGAAGTAGTATGTTTAAGAGGAATATGCAGTAGTATGTTTAAGAGGAATATGAAGTAGTATGTTTAAGAGGAATATGAAGTAGTATGTTTAAGAGGAATATGAAGTAGTATGTTTAAAAGGAATATGAAGTAGTACGTTTAAGAGGAATATGAAGTAGTATAATTAAGAGGAATATGAAGTAGTATGTTTAAGAGGAATTTGAAGTAGTATGTTTAAGAGGAATATGAAGTTGTATGTTTAAGAGGAATATGAAGTAGTATGTTTAAGAGGAATATGAAGTAGTATGTTTAAGAGGAATATGAAGTAGTATGTTTAAGAGGAATATGAAGTAGTATATTTAAGAGGAATATGAAGTAGTATATTTAAGAGGAATATGAAGTAGTATATTTAAGAGGAATATGAAGTAGTATATTTAAGAGGAATATGAAGAAGTATATTTAAGAGGAATATGAAGTAGTATATTAGGAGGAATATGAAGTAGTATGTTTAAGATGAATATGAAGTAGTATGTTTAAGAGGAATATGAAGTAGTATATTTAAGAGGAATATGCAGTAGTATATATAAGAGGAATATGAAGTAGTATATTTAAGAGGAATATGAAGTAGTATGTTTAAGAGGAATATGAAGTAGTATGTTTAAGACGAATATGAAGAAGTATGTTTAAGAGTAATATGAAGTAGTATGTTTAAAAGGAATATGAAGTAGTATGTTTAAGAGAAATATGAAGTAGTATGTTTAAGAGGAATATAAAGTAGTATGTTTAAGAGGAATATGAAGTAGTATGTTTTAGAGGAATATGAAGTAGTATGTTTAGGAGGAATATGAAGTAGTATATTTAAGAGGAATATAAAGTAGTATATTTAAGAGGAATATGTAAGTTGTATGTTTAAAAGGAATATGAAGTAGTATATTTTTGAGGAATATGCAGTAGTATGATTAAGAGGAATATGAAGTAGTATGTTTAAGAGGAATATGAAGTAGTATGTTTAAGAGAAATATGAAGTAGTATGTTTAAGAGGAATATGAAGTAGTATGTTTAAGAGGAATATGAAGTAGAATAATTAAGAAGAATATGAAGTAGTATGTTTAAGAGGAATACTAAGTAGTACATTTAAGAGGAATATGAAGTAGTATATTTAAGAGGAATATGAAGTAGTATGTTTAAGAGGAATATGAAGTAGTATGTTTAAGAGGAATATGAAGTAGTATGTTTAAGAAGAATATGAAGTAGTATGTTTAAGAGGAATATGAAGTAGTATATTTAAGAGGAATATGAAGTAGTATATTTAAGAGGAATATGAAGTAGTATTTTTAAGAGGAATATGAAGCAGTATATTTAAGGGGAATATGAAGTAGTATATTTAAGAGGAATATGAAGTAGTATGTTTAAGAGGAATATGAAGTAGTATGTTTAAGAGGAATATGAAGTAGTATGTTTTAGAGGAATATGAAGTAGTATGTTTAGGAGGAATATGAAGTAGTATATTTAAGAGGAATATGAAGTAGTATATTTAAGAGGAATATGTAAGTTGTATGTTTAAAAGGAATATGAAGTAGTATATTTTTGAGGAATATGCAGTAGTATGATTAAGAGGAATATGAAGTAGTATGTTTAAGAGGAATATGAAGTAGTATGTTTAAGAGGAATATGAAGTAGTATGTTTAAGAGGAATATGAAGTAGTATGTTTAACAGGAATATGAAGTAGAATAATTAAGAAGAATATGAAGTAGTATGTTTAAGAGGAATACTATGTAGTATGTTTAAGAGGAATATGAAGTATTATATTTAAGAGGAATATGAAGTAGTATATATAAGAGGAATATGAAGTAGTATATTTAAGAGGAATATGAAATTGTATATTAGGAGGAATATGAAGTAGTATGTTTAAGAGGAATATGAAGTAGTATGTTTAAGAGGAATATCAAGTAGTATATTTAAGAGGAATATGAAGTAGTATATATAAGAGGAATATGAAGTAGTATATTTAAGAGGAATATGAAGTTGTATATTTAAGAGGAATATGAAGTAGTATATTCAAGAGGAATATGAAGTAGTATGTTTAAGAGGAATATGAAGTAGTATGTTTAAGAGGAATATGAAGTATTATGTTTAAGAGGAATATGAAGTAGTATGTTTAAGAGGAATATGAAGTAGTATGTTTAAGAGTAATATGAAGTAGTATATTTAAGAGTAATATGAAGTAGTATGTTTAAGAGGATTATGAAGTAGTATATTTACGAGGAATATGAAGTAGAGTATTTAAGAGGAATATGAAGTATTATAATTAAGAGGAATATGAAGTAGTATATTTGAGAGGAATATGAAGAAGTATGTTTAAGAGGAATATGAAATACTATGTTTAAGAGGAATATGAAGTAGTATGTTTAAGAGGAATATGAAGTAGTATGTTTAAAAGGAATATGAAGTAGTATATTTAAGAGGAATATGAAGTGGTATGTTTAAGAGGAATATGAAGTAGTATGTTTAAGAGGAATATGAAGTAGTATGTTTAAGAGGAATATGAAGTAGTATATTTAAGAGGAATATGAAGTAGTATATTTAAGAGGAATATGAAGTAGTATTTTTAAGAGGAATATGAAGCAGTATATTTAAGGGGAATATGAAGTAGTATATTTAAGAAGAATATGAAGTAGTATTTTTAAGAGGAATATGAAGTAGTATGTTTAAGAGGAATATGAAGTAGTATGTTTAAGAGGAATATGAAGTAGTATATTTAAGAGGAATATAAAGTTATATATTTAAGAGGAATACGAAGTAGTATGTTTAGGAGGAATATGAGGTAGTATATTTAAGAGGAATATGCAGTAGTATGTTTAAGAGGAATATGAAGTAGGATGTTTAAGAGGAATATGAAGTAGTATGTTTAAGAGGAATATGAAATAGTATGTTTAAGAGCAATATCAGGTAGTATATTTAAGAGGAATATGAAGTAGTATATTTAAGAGGAATATGAAGTAGTATATTTAAGAGGAATATGAAGTAGTATATTTAAGAGGAATATGAAGTAGTATATTTAAGAGGAATATGAAGTAGTATATTTAACAGAAATATGAAGTAGTATGTTTAAGAGGAATATGAAGTAGTATGTTTAAGAGGAATATGAAGTATTATATTTAAGAGGAATATGAAGTAGTATATTTAAGAGGAATATGAAGTAGTATATTTAAGAGGAATATGAAGTAGTACATTTAAGAGGAATATGAAGTAGTATATTTAAGAGGAATATGAAGTAGTATGTTTAAGAGGAATATGAAGTAGTATGTTTAAGAGGAATATGAAGTAGTATGTTTAAGAGGAATATGAAGTAGTATGTTTAAGAGGAATATGAAGTAGTATATTTAAGAGGAATATGAAGTAGTATATTTAAGAGGAATATGAAGTAGTATTTTTAAGAGGAATATGAAGCAGTATATTTAAGGGGAATATGAAGTAGTATATTTAAGAAGAATATGAAGTAGTATTTTTAAGAGGAATATGAAGTAGTATGTTTAAGAGGAATATGAAGTAGTATGTTTAAAAGGAATATGAAGTAGTATGTTTAAGAGTAATATGAAGTAGTATATTTAAGAGTAATATGAAGAAGTATGTTTAAGAGAAATATGAAGTAGTATGTTTAAGAGAAATATGAAGTAGTATATTTAAGAGGAATATGAAGTAGTATATTTACGAGGAATATGAAGTAGTATATTTAAGAGGAATATGAAGTAGTATGTTTAAGACGAATATGAAGTTGTATGTTTAAGAGTAATATGAAATAGTATGTTTAAAAGGAATATGAAGTAATATGTTTAAGAGGAATATGAAGTAGTATATTTAAGAGGAATATGAAGTAGTATGTTTGAGAGGAATATGAAGTATTATGTTTAAGAGGAATATTAAGTAGTATGTTTAAGACGCATATGAAGTAGTATGTTTAAGAGGAATATGAAGTAGTATGTTTAATATTAATATGAAGTAGTATGTTTAAGAGGAATATGAAGTAGTATGTTTAAGAGGAATATGAAGTAGTATGTTTAAGAGGAATATGAAGTAGTATGTTTAAGAGGAATATGAAGTAGTATATTTAAGAGAAATATGAAGTAGTATGTTTAGAGGAATATGAAGTAGTATGTTTAAGAGGAATATGAAGTAGTATATTTAAGAGGAATATGAAGGAGGATGTTTAAGATCATTATGAAGAAGTACGTTTAAGAGGAATATGAAGTAGTATATTTAAGATGAATATGAAGTAGTATATTTAAGAGAAATATGAAGTAGTATATTTAAGAGGAATATGAAGTAGTATATTTAAGAGGAATATGAAGTAGTATGTTTAAGAATAATATGAAGTTGTATGTTTAAGAGGAATATGAAGTTGTATATTTAAGAGAAATATGAAGTAGTATGTTTAAGAGGAATATGAAGTAGTATATTTAAAAGGAATATGAAGTAGTATATTTAAGAGGAATATGAAGTAGTATATTTAAGATGAATATGAAGTAGTATATTTAAGAGGAATATGAAGTAGTATGTTTAAGAGCAATATGAAGTAGTATATTTAAGATGAATATGAAGTAGTATATTTAAGAGGAATATGAAGTAGTATGTTTAAGAGCAATATGAAGTAGTATGTTTAAGAGGAATATGAAGTAGTATGTTTAAGAGGAATATGAAGTAGTATGTTTAAGAGGAATATGAAGTAGTATATTTAAGAGGAATATGAAGTAGTATATTTAAGCGGAATATGAAGTAGTATATTTAAGAGGAAATGAAGTAGTATATTTAAGATGAATATGAAGTTGTATATTTAAGAGAAATATGAAGTAGTATGTTTAAGAGGAATATGAAGTAGTATATTTAAAAGGAATATGAAGTAGTATATTTAAGAGGAATATGAAGTAGTATATTTAAGATGAATATGAAGTAGTATATTTAAGAGGAATATGAAGTAGTATGTTTAAGAGGAATATGAAGTAGTATGTTTAAGAGGAATATGAAGTAGTATATTTAAGAGGAATATGAAGTAGTATATTTAACAGAAATATGAAGTAGTATGTTTAAGAGGAATAGGAAGTAGTATGTTTAAGAGGAATATGAAGTAGTTTATTTAAGAGGAATATGAAGTAGTATATTTAAGAGGAATACGAAGTAGTATATTTAAGAGGAATATGAAGTAGTATAATTAAGAGGAGTATGAAGTAGTATATTTAACAGAAATATGAAGTAGTATGTTTAAGAGGAATATGATGTAGTATGTTTAAGAGGAATATGAAGTAGTATATTTAAGAGGAATATGAAGTAGTATATTTAAGAGGAATATGAAGTAGTATATTTAAGAGGAATATGAAGTAGTATATTTAAGAGGAATATGCAGTAGTATGTGTAAGAGGATTATGAAGTAGTATGTTTAAGAAGAATATGAAGTAGTATGTTTAAGAGGAATATGAAGTAGTATATTTAAGGGGAATATGAAGTAGTATATTTAAGAGGAATATGAAGTAGTATGTTTAAGAGGAATATGAAGTAGTATGTTTAAGAGTAATATGAAGTAGTATATTTAAGAGTATTATGAAGTAGTATGATTAAGAGAAATATGAAGTAGTATGTTTAAGAAGAATATGAAGTAGTATCATATGTTTCAGTGGAATATGAAGTAGTATGTTTAAGAGGAATAAGAAGTAGTATGTTTAAGAGGAATATGAAGTAGTATATTTAAGAGGAATATAGAGTAGTATGTTTAAGAGGAATATGAAGTAGTATGTTTAAGAGGAATATGAGGTAGTATATTTAAGAGAAATATGAAGCAGTATATTTAAGAGGAATATGAAGTAGTATATTTAAGAGGAATATGAAGTAGTATATTTAAGAGGAATATGAAGAAGTATATTTAAGAGGAATATGAAGTAGTATATTAGGAGGAATATGAAGTAGTATATTTAAGAGGAATATGAAGTAGTATGTTTAAGAGGAATATGAATTAGTATATTTAAGAGGAATATGAAGTAGTATATTTAAGAGGAATATGAAGTAGTATATTTAAGAGGAATATGAAGTAGTATATTTAAGAGGAATATGAAGTAGTATATTTAAGACGAATATGAAGAAGTATGTTTAAGAGGAATATGAAGTAGTATGTTTAAGAGGAATATGAAGTAGTATGTTTAAGAGGAATATGAAGTAGTATGTTTAAGAGGAATATGAAGTAGTATGTTTAAGAGTAATATGAAGTAGTATATTTAAGAGTAATATGAAGTAGTATGTTTAAGAGGAATATGAAGTAGTATGTTTAAGAGGAATATGAAGTAGCATATTTAAGAGGAATATGAAGTATTTTATTTAAGAAGAATATGAAAAAGTATATTGGAGAGGAATATGAGGTAGTATGTTTAAGAGGAATATGAAATAATATGTTTAAGAGGCATATGAAGTAGTATGTTTAAGAGGAATATGAAGTAGTATGTTTAAAAGGAATATTAAGTTGTATGCTTAAGAGGAATATGAAGAAGTATGTTTAAGAGGAATATGAGGTAGTATGTTTAAGAGGAATATGAAGTAGTATGTTTAAGAGGAATATGAAGTAGTATGTTTAAGAGGAATATGAAGTAGTATATTTAAGAGGAATATGAAGTAGTATATTTAAGAGGAATATGAAGTAGTATGTTTAAGAGGAATATGAAGTAGTATGTTTAAGAGGAATATAAGGTAGTAAATTTAAGAGGTATATGAAGTAGTATTTTTAAGACGAATACGAAGTAGTATATTTAAGAGGAATATGAAGTAGTATGTTTAAGAGGAATATGGAGTAGTATGTTTAAGAGTAATATGATGTAGTATGTTTAGGAGGACTATGAAGAAGTATATTTAAGAAGAATATGAAGTAGTATGTTTAAGAGTAATATGATGTAGTATGTTTAGGAGGACTATGAAGTAGTATATTTAAGAAGAATATGAAGTAGTATATTTAAGAGGAATATGAAGTAGTATGTTTAAAAGGAATATGAAGTAGTATATTTTTGAGGAATATGAAGTAGTATGTTTAAGAGGAATATGAAGTAGTAAATTTAAGAGGAATATGAAGTAGTATATTTAAGAGGAATACGAAGTAGTATGTTTAAGAGGAATATGAGGTAGTATATTTAAGAGGAATATGCAGTAGTATGTGTAAGATGATTATGAAGTAGTATGTTTAAGAAGAATATTAAGTAGTATGTTTAAGAGGAAAATGAAGTAGTATGTTCAAGAGGAATATGAAGTAGTTTATTTAAGAGGAATATGAAGTAGTATATTTAAGAGGAATACGAAGTAGTATATTTAAGAGGAATATGAAGTAGTATAATTAAGAGGAATATGAAGTAGTATATTTAACAGAAATATGAAGTAGTATGTTTAAGAGGAATATGATGTAGTATGTTTAACAGGAATACGAAGTAGTATATTTAAGAGGAATATGAAGTAGTATATTTAAGAGGAATATGAAGTAGTATATTTAAGAGGAATATAAAGTAGTATATTTAAGAGGAATATGCAGTAGTATGTGTAAGAGGATTATAAAGTAGTATGTTTAAGAAGAATATGCAGTAGTATGTTTAAGAGGAATGTGAAGTAGTATGTTTAGGAGGAATATGAAGTAGTATATTTAAGAGGAATATGAAGTAGTATATTTAAGAGGAATATGAAGTAGTATATTTAACAGAAATATGAAGTAGTATGTTTAAGAGGAATATGAAGTAGTATGTTTAAGAGGAATATGAAGTAGTATATTTAAGAGGACTATGAAGTAGTATATTTAACAGGAATATGAAGTAGTATGTTTAAGAGGAATAGGAAGTAGTATGTTTAAGAGGAATATGAAGTAGTTTATTTAAGAGGAATATGAAGTAGTATATTTAAGAGGAATACGAAGTAGTATATTTAAGAGGAATATGAAGTAGTATAATTAAGAGGAGTATGAAGTAGTATATTTAACAGAAATATGAAGTAGTATGTTTAAGAGGAATATGATGTAGTATGTTTAAGAGGAATATGAAGTAGTATATTTAAGAGGAATATGAAGTAGTATATTTAAGAGGAATATGAAGTAGTATATTTAAGAGAAATATGAAGTAGTATATTTAAGAGGAATATGCAGTAGTATGTGTAAGAGGATTATGAAGTAGTATGTTTAAGAAGAATATGAAGTAGTATGTTTAAGAGGAATATGAAGTAGTATATTTAAGGGGAATATGAAGTAGTATATTTAAGAGGAATATGAAGTAGTATGTTTAAGAGGAATATGAAGTAGTATGTTTAAGAGTAATATGAAGTAGTATATTTAAGAGTATTATGAAGTAGTATGATTAAGAGAAATATGAAGTAGTATGTTTAAGAAGAATATGAAGTAGTATCATATGTTTCAGTGGAATATGACGTAGTATGTTTAAGAGGAATAAGAAGTAGTATGTTTAAGAGGAATATGAAGTAGTATATTTAAGAGGAATATAGAGTAGTATGTTTAAGAGGAATATGAAGTAGTATGTTTAAGAGGAATATGAGGTAGTATATTTAAGAGAAATATGAAGCAGTATATTTAAGAGGAATATGAAGTAGTATATTTAAGAGGAATATGAAGTAGTATATTTAAGAGGAATATGAAGAAGTATATTTAAGAGGAATATGAAGTAGTATATTAGGAGGAATATGAAGTAGTATATTTAAGAGGAATATGAAGTAGTATGTTTAAGAGGAATATGAATTAGTATATTTAAGAGGAATATGAAGTAGTATATTTAAGAGGAATATGAAGTAGTATATTTAAGAGGAATATGAAGTAGTATATTTAAGAGGAATATGAAGTAGTATATTTAAGACGAATATGAAGAAGTATGTTTAAGAGGAATATGAAGTAGTATGTTTAAGAGGAATATGAAGTAGTATGTTTAAGAGGAATATGAAGTAGTATGTTTAAGAGGAATATGAAGTAGTATGTTTAAGAGTAATATGAAGTAGTATATTTAAGAGTAATATGAAGTAGTATGTTTAAGAGGAATATGAAGTAGTATGTTTAAGAGGAATATGAAGTAGCATATTTAAGAGGAATATGAAGTATTTTATTTAAGAAGAATATGAAAAAGTATATTGGAGAGGAATATGAGGTAGTATGTTTAAGAGGAATATGAAATAGTATGTTTAAGAGGAATATGAAGTAGTATGTTTAAGAGGAATATGAAGTAGTATGTTTAAAAGGAATATTAAGTTGTATGCTTAAGAGGAATATGAAGAAGTATGTTTAAGAGGAGTATGAAGTAGTATGTTTAAGAGGAATATGAAGTAGTATGTTTAAGAGGAATATGAAGTAGTATGTTTAAGAGGAATATGAAGTAGTTTATTTAAGAGGAATATGAAGTAGTATATTTAAGAGGAATACGAAGTAGTATATTTAAGAGGAATATGAAGTAGTATAATTAAGAGGAATATGAAGTAGTATATTTAACAGAAATATGAAGTAGTATGTTTAAGAGGAATATGATGTAGTATGTTTAACAGGAATACGAAGTAGTATATTTAAGAGGAATATGAAGTAGTATATTTAAGAGGAATATGAAGTAGTATATTTAAGAGGAATATAAAGTAGTATATTTAAGAGGAATATGCAGTAGTATGTGTAAGAGGATTATAAAGTAGTATATTTAAGAAGAATATGAAGTAGTATGTTTAAGAGGAATATGAAGTAGTATGTTTAGGAGGAATATGAAGTAGTATATATAAGAGGAATATGAAGTAGTATATTAAAGAGGAATATGAAGTAGTATATTTAACAGAAATATGAAGTAGTATGTTTAAGAGGAATATGAAGTAGTATGTTTAAGAGGAATATGAAGTAGTATATTTAAGAGGAATATGAAGTAGTATATTTAACAGAAATATGAAGTAGTATGTTTAAGAGGAATAGGAAGTAGTATGTTTAAGAGGAATATGAAGTAGTTTATTTAAGAGGAATATGAAGTAGTATATTTAAGAGGAATACGAAGTAGTATATTTAAGAGGAATATGAAGTAGTATAATTAAGAGGAGTATGAAGTAGTATATTTAACAGAAATATGAAGTAGTATGTTTAAGAGGAATATGATGTAGTACGTTTAAGAGGAATATGAAGTAGTATATTTAAGAGGAATATGAAGTAGTATATTTAAGAGGAATATGAAGTAGTATATTTAAGAGGAATATGAAGTAGTATATTTAAGAGGAATATGCAGTAGTATGTGTAAGAGGATTATGAAGTAGTATGTTTAAGAAGAATATGAAGTAGTATGTTTAAGAGGAATATGAAGTAGTATATTTAAGGGGAATATGAAGTAGTATATTTAAGAGGAATATGAAGTAGTATGTTTAAGAGGAATATGAAGTAGTATGTTTAAGAGTAATATGAAGTAGTATATTTAAGAGTATTATGAAGTAGTATGATTAAGAGAAATATGAAGTAGTATGTTTAAGAAGAATATGAAGTAGTATCATATGTTTCAGTGGAATATGAAGTAGTATGTTTAAGAGGAATAAGAAGTAGTATGTTTAAGAGGAATATAGAGTAGTATGTTTAAGAGGAATATGAAGTAGTATGTTTAAGAGGAATATGAGGTAGTATATTTAAGAGAAATATGAAGCAGTATATTTAAGAGGAATATGAAGTAGTATATTTAAGAGGAATATGAAGTAGTATATTTAAGAGGAGTATGAAGAAGTATATTTAAGAGGAATATGAAGTAGTATATTTAAGAGGAATATGAAGAAGTATATTTAAGAGGAATATGAAGTAGTATGTTTAAGAGGAATATGAAGTAGTATGTTTAAGAGTAATATAAAGTAGTATATTTAAGAGTAATATGAAGTAGTATGTTTAAGAGGAATATGAAGTAGTATGTTTAAGAGGAATATGAAGTAGCATATTTAAGAGGAATATGAAGTATTTTATTTAAGAAGAATATGAAAAAGTATATTGGAGAGGAATATGAGGTAGTATGTTTAAGAGGAATATGAAATAGTATGTTTAAGAGGAATATGAAGTAGTATGTTTAAGAGGAATATGAAGTAGTATGTTTAAAAGGAATATTAAGTTGTATGCTTAAGAGGAATATGAAGAAGTATGTTTAAGAGGAATATGAAGTAGTATGTTTAAGAGGAATATGAAGTAGTATGTTTAAGAGGAATATGAAGTAGTATGTTTAAGAGGAATATGAAGTAGTATATTTAAGAGGAATATGAAGTAGTATATTTAAGAGGAATATGAAGTAGTATGTTTAAGAGGAATATAAGGTAGTAAATTTAAGAGGTATATGAAGTAGTATATTTAAGACGAATACGAAGTAGTATATTTAAGAGGAATATTAAGTAGTATGTTTAAGAGGAATATGAAGTAGTATGTTTAAGAGTAATATGAAGTAGTATATTTAAGAAGAATATGAAGTAGTATATTTAAGAGGAATATGAGGTAGTATGTTTAAAAGGAATATGAAGTAGTATATTTTTGAGGAATATGCAGTAGTATGTTTAAGAGGAATATGAAGTAGTATGTTTAAGAGGTATATGAAGTAGTATGTTTAACAGGAATATGAAGTAGTATTTTTAAGAGTAATATGAAGTAGTATGTTTAAGAGGAATATGAAGTAGTATAATTACGAGGAATATGAAGTAGTATGTTTAAGAGGAATATGAAGTAGTATGTTTAAGAGGAATATGAAGTTGTATGCTTAAGAGGAATATGAAGTAGTATATTTAAGAGGAATATAAAGTAGTATGTTTAAGAGGAATATGAAGTAGTATGTTTAAGAGGAACATGAAGTAGTATGTTTAAGAGGAATATGAAGTAGTATGTTTAAGAGGAATATGAAGTAGTATGTTTAAGAGGAATATGAAGTAGTATGTTTAAGAGGAATACGAAGTATTATGTTTTAGAGGAATATGAAGTATTATGTTTGAGAGGAATATGAAGTAGTATGTTAAACAGGAATATGAAGTAGTTTATTTAAGAGGAATATGCAGTAGAATGTTTAAGAGGAATATGAATTAGTATGTTTAAGAGGAATATGAAGTAGTATGTTTAAGAGGAATATGAAGTAGTATATTTAAGAGGAATATGAAGTAGTATATTTAAGAGGAATATGAAGTAGTATTTTTAAGAGGAATGTGAAGTAGTATATTTAAGGTGAATATGAATTAGTATATTTAAGAGAAATATGAAGTAGTATGTTTAAGAGAACTATGAAGTAGTATGTTTAAGAGGAATATGAAGTAGTATATTTACGAGGAATATGAAGTAGTATATTTAAACGGAATATGAAGTAGTATGTTTAAGAGGAATATGAAGTAGTATGTTTAAGAGGAATATGAAGTAGTATGTTTAAGAGTAATATGAAGTTGTATGTTTAAAAGGAATATGAAGTAGTATGTTTAAGAGGAATATGAAGTAGTATGTTTGAGAGGAATATGAAGTAGTATGTTTAAGAGAAATATGAAGTAGTATGTTTAAGAGAAATATGAAGTAGTATGTTTAAGAGGAATATGATGTAGTATATTTAAGAGGAATATGAAGTAGTATATTTAAGAGGAATATGAACTAGTATGTTTAAAAGGAATATGAAGTAGTATATTTTTGAGGAATATGAAGTAGTATGTTTAAGAGGAATATGAAGTAGTATGTTTAAGAGGAATATGAAGTATTATGTTTAAGAGGAATATGAATTAGTATGTTTAAGAGGCATATGAAGTAGTCTGTTTAAGAGGAATATGAAGTAGTATGTTTAAGAGGAATATGAAGTAGTATGTTTAAGAGGAATATGAAGTATTATGTTTAAGAGGAATATGAAGTAGAATGTTTAAGAGGAATATGAAGTAGTATATTTAAGAGGAATATGAAGTAGTATGTTTAAGAGGAATATGAAGTATTATGTTTGAGAGGAATATGAAGTAGTATGTTAAACAGGAATATGAAGTAGTTTATTTAAGAGGAATATGCAGTAGAATGTTTAAGAGGAATATGAATTAGTATGTTTAAGAGGAATATGAAGTAGTATGTTTAAGAGGAATATGAAGTAGTATGTTTAAGAGGAATATGAAGTAGTATATTTAAGAGGAATATGAAGTAGTATTTTTAAGAGGAATGTGAAGTAGTATATTTAAGGTGAATATGAATTAGTATATTTAAGAGGAATATGAAGTAGTATGTTTAAGAGGAATATGAAGAAGTATGTTTAAGAGTTATATGAAGTAGTATATTTAAGAGTAATATGAAGTAGTATGTTTAAGAGAACTATGAAGTAGTATGTTTAAGAGGAATATGAAGTAGTATATTTAAGAGGAATATGAAGTAGTATATTTAAACGGAATATGAAGTTGTATGTTTAAGAGGAATATGAAGTAGTATGTTTAAGAGGAATATGAAGTAGTATGTTTAAGAGTAATATGAAGTTGTATGTTTAAAAGGAATATGAAGTAGTATGTTTAAAAGGAATATGAAGTAGTATGTTTGAGAGGAATATGAAGTAGTATGTTTAAGAGGAATATGAAGTAGTATGTTTAAGAGAAATATGAAGTAGTATGTTTAGGAGGAATATGATGTAGTATATTTAAGAGGAATATGAAGTAGTATATTTAAGAGGAATATGAACTAGTATGTTTAAAAGGAATATGAAGTAGTATATTTTTGAGGAATATGCAGTAGTATGTTTAAGAGGAATATGAAGTAGTATGTTTAAGAGGAATATGAAGTAGTATGTTTAAGAGGAATATGAAGTAGTATGTTTAAGAGGAATATGAAGTAGTATGTTTAAGAGGAATATGAAGTAGTATAATTAAGAGGAATATGAAGTAGTATGCTTAAGAGGAATATGAAGTTGTATGTTTAAGAGGAATATGAAGTATTATGTTTAAGATTAATATGAAGTAGTATGTTTAAGAGGAATATGAAGTAGTATGTTTAAGAGGAATATGAAGTAGTATGTTTAAAAGGAATATGAAGTAGTATGTTTAAGAGGAATATGAAGTATTATGTTTAAGAGGAATATGAAGTAGTATGTTTAAGAGGAAAATGACGTAGTATATTTAAGAGGAATATAAAGTAGTATGTTGAAGAGG